>JAFEIO010000022.1:234484-428288 GCA_030324255.1 Phytophthora capsici | reverse complement strand
TTCGCTTGGAGATACGGAGCTGATACAGCGCAGTCGTCCTATTGACGAATGGGCCAAGAAATCGGAGTACGCCCTGCTGGAGATCTCGTGCACCTGACAAAATTTCGCTTGGAGATACCGGCTGATAGCGCAGGGCCGTTGTGCAACGATCGGCATTGACGGAGACAGACATAACATGGACAAGTGCATCAGAGCTGAGAAGCGTGACCGGTCACAACTATTGGCGCTCGCATCAGCTGTGACCGTTTCATCGATTCGTGTCATGGACCCGACAATAATTTGGCACCAACATTGAGATCGAGCGATAGCGCAGTCAGCTGTGCTGCAGGGCACGATGTCTTCTGAATCGCAAATTGACGGAGATGGAACATACAAAGATGAAACGAACATCTGCAGCGCTCGAGAAGCGTGCTGCAGCCGTTTCGGTCGACTCGGCCGAGCTGACGCAGGATTGACAGAGACATGTAACATGGACACAAGATGAAACTCGGAATCAGACCGTAGTAGCGCGAGTATAGGCTCAGGGCCTGAATGGCGACATGCAGACCTCACCTAGGAATCGCAATCGAGGGCCGAACGATTGAATCGAGACGGATAACAGCACGGCAGATAGAAGACTGGAGACACACCTGAATCAGACGCAGACATGCAACATGGACACAAGATGACCCACACATAGCAACACAGCGGTCGATCGTGCACGATGAAGCAGAGACCGAACGAATGACATGGACACAAGATGCACAGCCGAATCGAAGTCGCACCCGTTCGCTTGGAGATTGATAGTCAGTTGAGGCCGAACGAGACTCTGAATCGCAAATTGACGGAGATGACATGCAACATGGACACAAGATGACACAGACCGTAGCGCCGATCAGCCGTCGGTCGAACCCGACAAAATTCGCTTGGAGATGGGCCGAGCTGATAGCGCAGCTGTGGCCGAACGAGCTGAATCGCAAAATTGACGGAGACAGACATGCAACAGATGAAGAGAAACATTCAGTAGCGCAGAGCCGGCGCCGATAGCACCCGACAGAGATACAGTACGAGTGAATGTACAGAACATGTTGGTCGATCGCACCGACAAAATTCGCTTGGAGATGGGCCGAGAAGCGCAGGCAGTTGTTTGTGGCCGAATCTGAATCGCAAAATTGACGGACATGCAACATGGACACAAGATGACCCACACAGGCCGAATCAGACCGTACAATTTGGCACCAACATTCAGTAGCGCTCGAGAAGCGCTGTCTTCGCACCCGACAAAATTCGCTTGGAGATGGCCGATAGCGCAGGGTCAGTTGTGAGGCCGAACGAGAGCCTCTGAATCGCAAAATTGACGGAGATACAGACATAACATGGACACAAGATGAAACCCACACAGGCCGAATCAGACCGTACAATTTGGCACCAGTAGCGCTCGAGAAGCGCGCTGTAGCCGTTTCGGTCGATTCGGTGCACCCGACAAAATTCGCTTGGATGGCCGATCACAGTTTGTGAGCCTCTGAATCGCAAAATTGACGGAGATACAGACATGCAACACACAAGATGAAACCCAATCAATACAATTTGGCACCAACATTCAGTAGCGCTCGAGAAGCGTGCTGTAGCCGTTCGGTCGATCTGTGCCGACAAAATTCGCTTGGAAATGGGCCGAGCTGATAGCGCAGGGTCAGTTGTGCCTTGTGGCCGAACGAGAGCCTCTGAATCGCAATATTGACGGAGATACAGACATGCAACATGGACACAAGATGAAACCCACACAGGCCGAATCAGACCGTACAATTTGGCACCAACATTCAGCGCGAGAAGCGCTGTAGCCGTTTCGGTCGATTCGGTGCACCCGACAAAATTCGCTTGGAGATGGGCCGAGCTGATAGCGCAGGGTCAGTTGTGCCTTGTGGCCGAACGAGAGCCTCTGAATCGCAAAATTGACGGAGATACAGACATGCAACATGGACACAAGATGAAACCCACACGAATCAGACCGTACAATTTGGCACCAACATTCAGTAGCGCTCGAGCGTGCTGTAGCCGTTTCGGTCGATTCGGCACCGACAAAATTCGCTTGGAGATGGCCGAGCTGATAGCGCACAGTTGTGGCCGAACGAGAGCCTCTGAATCGCAAAATTGACGGAGATACAGACATGCAACATGGACACAAGATGAAACCAGGCCGAATCAGACCGTACAAGCGGCGCTCGAGAAGCCGCCGGTCGATTCGGTGCACCCGACAAAATTCGCTTGGAGATGGGCCGAGCTGATAGCGCAGGCTGAATCGCAAAATTGACGGAGATACAGACATGCAACATGGACACAAGATGAAACCCACACAGGCCGAATCAGACCGTACAATTTGGCACCAACATTCAGTAGCGCTCGAGAAGCGTGCTGTAGCCGTTTCGGTCGATTCGGTGCACCCGACAAAATTCGCTTGGAGATGGGCCGAGCTGATAGCGCAGTTTGTGCCTTGTGGCCGAACGAGAGCCTCTGAATCGCAAAATTGACGGAGATACAGACATGCAACATGGACACAAGATGAAACCCACACAGGCCGAATCAGACCGTACAATTTGGCACCAACATTCAGTAGCGCTCGAGAAGCGTGCTGTAGCCGTCGGTCGATTCGGCACCCGACAAAATTCGCTTGGAGATGGGCCGAGCTGATAGCGCAGGGTCAGTTGTGCCTTGTGGCCGAACGAGAGCCTCTGAATCGCAATATTGACGGAGATGCAGACATGCAACATGGACACAAGATGAAACCCACACAGGCCGAATCAGACCGTACAATTTGGCACCAACATTCAGTAGCGTCGAGAAGCGTGCTGTAGCCGTTTTCGGTCGATTCGGTGCACCCGACAAAATTCGCTTGGAGATGGGCCGAGCTGATAGCGCAGGGTCAGTTGTGCCTTGTGGCCGAACGAGAGCCTCTGAATCGCACGGAGAGACAGCAGACCACTCGAATCAGACCGTACAATTTGGCACCAACATTCAGTAGCGCTCGATAAGCGTACTGAAGCGGTTTCGGCCGATTCCGAACACCCGACAAAATTCGCTTGGAGATGGGCCGAGCTGATAGCGCAGGGTCAGTTGTGCCTTGTGGCCGAACGAGAGCCTCTGAATCGCAAAAATTGACGGAGATACAGACATGCAACATGGACACAAGATGAAACCCACACAGGCCGAATCAGACCGTACAATTTGGCACCAACATTCAGTAGCGCTCGAGAAGCGTGCTGTAGCCGTTTCGGTCGATTCGGTGCACCCGACAAAATTCGCTTGGAGATGGGCCGAGCTGATAGCGCAGGGTCAGTTGTGCCTTGTGGCCGAACGAGAGCCTCTGAATCGCAATATTGACGGAGATACAGACATGCAACATGGACACAAGATGAAACCCACACAGGCCGAATCAGACCGTACAATTTGGCACCAACATTCAGTAGCGCTCGAGAAGCGTGCTGTAGCCGTTTCGGTCGATTCGGTGCACCCGACAAAATTCGCTTGGAGATGGGCCGAGCTGATAGCGCAGGGTCAGTTGTGCCTTGTGGCCGAACGAGAGCCTCTGAATCGCAAAATTGACGGAGATACAGACATGCAACATGGACACAAGATGAAACCCACACAGGCCGAATCAGACCGTACAATTTGGCACCAACATTCAGTAGCGCTCGAGAAGCGTGCTGTAGCCGTTTCGGTCGATTCGGTGCACCCGACAAAATTCGCTTGGAGATGGGCCGAGCTGATAGCGCAGGGTCAGCTGTGCCTTGTGGCCGAACGAGCCTCTGAATCGCAAAATTGACGGAGATACAGACATGGCAGCACCGCAACACAAGGCTGTGTTTCGTCGATGCACCTGACAAAGCTTGAGATGAGCCGCGGGTCGCTATGAGATCTGAATCCAAAATTGACGGAGCACAGTAGAATCACAAGATGATGCAGGCCGAATCAGACCGATTGGCATTAGCGCTGAGGCGCTCGTGGCCACGGTGCACATGGGGCTGCTGTCAGGGTCAGAGGCTCTGAATCGCCATGACACAAATGCGCTGGCCGCTGCGACCGCTACTGATGCGCAGGGTGTTGTGCCGTTGTGGCCGAACGAGAGCCTCTGAATCGCAAAATTGGATAGAGACATGTAACATGGACACAAGATGAAACCCACAGGCCGAATCAGACCGTACAATTCAGTAGCGCTCGAGCGCCGTTGTTCTCGCCGCACCCGATGCTTGAGGCCGAGATGTTTGGGATCGTGCTTGTCGAACGAGAGTCTGAATCGCAAATTGACGGAGACAGACATAACATGGACACAGACCCACAAGGCACCAACATTCAGTAGCTGAGCTGCTGCGGTCGATTCTGCACCCGACAAATTCGCTTGGAGATGGGCCGAGCGCATCAGCTGTGGCCGAACGAGAGCCTCTGAATCGCAAAATTGACGGAGATGACAAACATGGACACAAGATAAACCGAATCAGACCGAATTTGGCACCAACATTCAGTAGCGCTCGAGAAGCTGCGCCGTTCGGTCGATTCGGTGCACCCGAAAATTCGCTTGAGATGGGCCGAGCGTCAGTTGCCGAACGACTCTGAATCGCAAATTGACGGAGATACAGACATGCAACACAAGATGAACACACAGGCCGTCAGACCGTGGCACCAACATTGTAGCGCGAGGCGTGCTGCAGCGTTTCGGTCTGCACCCGGCTTGGAGATGGGCCGAGCTGTGATAGCGCATCAGTTGTGGCCGAACGAGCATCTGAATCGCAAATTGACGGAGAGGCATGGACACAAGATGAAACCCACACAGGCCGAATCAGACCGTACACGGCACCAACACTAGCGCTCGGGGTGCCTCGGTCGATGCACCCGACAAAATTCGCTTGGAGATGGGCCGATAGCGCAGGGTCAGTTGTGCCTTGTGGCCGAACGAGGCTCTGAATCGCAAATTGACGGAGTTCAGAGATGCACATGGACACAAGATGAAACTACCGCAATTTGGCACCAACATCGCGCGCGTAGCCGTTTCGGTACCCGACTCCTGGAGATGACGGCAGCAGCGGCCGAACGCACTGAATACATGCAAATTCGCCGGTACATTTGGCACCACATGTCGAGCGGCCGTGCCGTGCGATTCGGTGCCTCGAAAATTCGCTTGGAGATGGCCGATTCAGCAGCCTTTCCGAACGAGAGTCTGAATCGCAAAATTGACGGAGATACAGACATGCAACATGGACACAAGTTCCCACAGCGAATCGTACAATTTGGCACCAAGCGCTGAGGCTGTGTCGTTCGGCCGCACCCGACAAAATTGCTGAGGCCGTTGATAGGCCAGTTGTGTTGTGGCCGAACGGTCTGAATCGCAAATTGACGGGTGCAACATGGACACAAGATGAAACCACACAGGCCGAATCAGACCGTACAATTTGGCACCAACATTCAGTAGCTGAGAAGCTCTGTAGCCGTTTTTCGCCGGCTGTCAGATGCCGAGTTGTGGCCGAACGAGAGCTCTGAATCGCAATTGACAAGAGAACATGACACAGCCCACTCAGCGAATTGTTGCAGTGACCGACGAAGCTGCGCCGGGTCGATCGGTGTTGACATTCGTTGGAGATGTAGCGCAGGGTCATTGTGCCCAGGCCGAACGGCTCTGAATCGCAATTGACGGAGTGCATGGACACAAGCCCACAGTCGAATCAGACGCGCACAGCACGCCCGAGACGCTCGCAGCACCCGAC
The DNA here is from genome assembly GCA_030324255.1 of Phytophthora capsici. Lineage (NCBI taxonomy): Eukaryota > Oomycota > Peronosporomycetes > Peronosporales > Peronosporaceae > Phytophthora > Phytophthora capsici. Next base: position 422,559 of record JAFEIO010000022.1, on the reverse strand, counting down.
AAAATGCCGGACGGCCTGCTGTGGGTTTGTCTTGTGCGTCGTCTGAATCGCAATGACAGGCCTGAGATGCTAGCTCGGCCGAACAGACCGCAGGGCACCGAATCGACCGAAACGGCTACAGCACGCTTCTCGAGCGCTACTGAATGTTGGTGCCAAATTGTACGGTCTGATTCGGCCTGTGTGGGTTTATCTTGTGTCCATGTTGCATGTCTGTATCTCCGTCAATTTTGCGATTCAGAGGCTCGTTCGGCCACAAGGCACAACTGACACAAGGCACAACTGACCCTGCGCTATCAGCTCGGCCCATCTCCAAGCGAATTTTGTCGGGTGCACCGAATCGACCGAAACGGCTACAGCACGCTTCTCGAGCGCTACTGAATGTTGGTGCCAAATTGTACGGTCTGATTCGGCCTGTGTGGGTTTCATCTTGTGTCCATGTTGCATGTCTGTATCTCCGTCAATTTTGCGATTCAGAGGCTCTCGTTCGGCCACAAGGCACAACTGACCCTGCGCTATCAGCTCGGCCCATCTCCAAGCGAATTTTGTCGGGTGCACCGAATCGACCGAAACGGCTACAGCACGCTTCGAGCGCTACTGAATGTTGGTGCCAAATTGTACGGTCTGATTCGGCCTGTGGGTTTCATCTTGTGTCCATGTTGCATGTCTGTATCTCCGTCAATTTTGCGATTCAGAGGCTCTCGTTCGGCCACAAGGCACAACTGACCCTGCGCTATCAGCTCGGCCCATCTCCAAGCGAATTTTGTCGGGTGCACCGAATCGACCGAAACGGCTACAGCACGCTTCTCGAGCGCTACTGAATGTTGGTGCCAAATTGTACGGTCTGATTCGGCCTGTGTGGGTTTCATCTTGTGTCCATGTTGCATGTCTGTATCTCCGTCAATTTTGCGATTCAGAGGCTCTCGTTCGGCCACAAGGCACAACTGACCCTGCGCTATCAGCTCGGCCCATCTCCAAGCGAATTTTGTCGGGTGCACCGAATCGACCGAAACGGCTACAGCACGCTTCGAGCGCTTACTGAATGTTGGTGCCAAATTGTACGGTCTGATTCGGCCTGTGTGGGTTTCATCTTGTGTCCATGTTGCATGTCTGTATCTCCGTCAATTTTGCGATTCAGAGGCTCTCGTTCGGCCACAAGGCACAACTGACCCTGCGCTATCAGCTCGGCCCATCTCCAAGCGAATTTTGTCGGGTGCACCGAATCGACCGAAACGGCTACAGCACGCTTCTCGAGCGCTACTGAATGTTGGTGCCAAATTGTACGGTCTGATTCGGCCTGTGTGGGTTTCATCTTGTGTCCATGTTGCATGTCTGTATCTCCGTCAATTTTGCGATTCAGAGGCTCTCGTTCGGCCACAAGGCACAACTGACCCTGCGCTATCAGCTCGGCCCATCTCCAAGCGAATTTTGTCGGGTGCACCGAATCGACTGAAACGGCTACAGCACGCTTCTCGAGCGCTACTGAATGTTGGTGCCAAATTGTACGGTCTGATTCGGCCTGTGTGGGTTTCATCTTGTGTCCATGTTGCATGTCTGTATCTCCGTCAATTTTGCGATTCAGAGGCTCTCGTTCGGCCACAAGGCACAACTGACCCTGCGCTATCAGCTCGGCCCATCTCCAAGCGAATTTTGTCGGGTGCACCGAATCGACCGAAACGGCTACAGCACGCTTCTCGAGCGCTACTGAATGTTGGTGCCAAATTGTACGGTCTGATTCGGCCTGTGTGGGTTTCATCTTGTGTCCATGTTGCATGTCTGTATCTCCGTCAATTTTTCGATTCAGAGGCTCTCGTTCGGCCACAAGGCACAACTGACCCTGCGCTATCAGCTCGGCCCATCTCCAAGCGAATTTTGTCGGGTGCACCGAATCGACCGAAACGGCTACAGCACGCTTCTCGAGCGCTACTGAATGTTGGTGCCAAATTGTACGGTCTGATTCGGCCTGTGTGGGTTTCATCTTGTGTCCATGTTGCATGTCTGTATCTCCGTCAATTTTGCGATTCAGAGGCTCTTCGTTCGGGCCACAAGGCACAACTGACCCTGCGCTATCAGCTCGGCCCATCTCCAAGCGAATTTTGTCGGGTGCACCGAATCGACCGAAACGGCTACAGCACGCTTCTCGAGCGCTACTGAATGTTGGTGCCAAATTGTACGGTCTGATTCGGCCTGTGTGGGTTTCATCTTGTGTCCATGTTGCATGTCTGTATCTCCGTCAATTTTGCGATTCAGAGGCTCTCGTTCGGCCACAAGGCACAACTGACCCTGCGCTATCAGCTCGGCCCATCTCCAAGCGAATTTTGTCGGGTGCACCGAATCGACCGAAACGGCTACAGCACGCTTCGAGCGCTACTGAATGTTGGTGCCAAATTGTACGGTCTGATTCGGCCTGTGTGGGTTTCATCTTGTGTCCATGTTGCATGTCTGTATCTCCGTCAATTTTGCGATTCAGAGGCTCTCGTTCGGCCACAAGGCACAACTGACCCTGCGCTATCAGCTCGGCCCATCTCCAAGCGAATTTTGTCGGGTGCACCGAATCGACCGAAACGGCTACAGCACGCTTCTCGAGCGCTACTGAATGTTGGTGCCAAATTGTACGGTCTGATTCGGCCTGTGTGGGTTTCATCTTGTGTCCATGTTGCATGTCTGTATCTCCGTCAATTTTGCGATTCAGAGGCTCTCGTTCGGCCACAAGGCACAACTGACCCTGCGCTATCAGCTCGGCCCATCTCCAAGCGAATTTTGTCGGGTGCACCGAATCGACCGAAACGGCTACAGCACGCTTCTCGAGCGCTACTGAATGTTGGTGCCAAATTGTACGGTCTGATTCGGCCTGTGTGGGTTTCATCTGTGTCCATGTTGCATGTCTGTATCTCCGTCAATTTTGCGATTCAGAGGCTCTCGTTCGGCCACAAGGCACAACTGACCCTGCGCTATCAGCTCGGCCCATCTCCAAGCGAATTTTGTCGGGTGCGCACCGAATCGACCGAAACGGCTACAGCACGCTTCTCGAGCGCTACTGAATGTTGGTGCCAAATTGTACGGTCTGATTCGGCCTGTGTGGGTTTCATCTTGTGTCCATGTTGCATGCGTCTGTATCTCCTCCGGGTCAATTTTGCGATTCAGAGGCTCCTCGTTCGGGCCACGCGGCACAACTGACCCTGCAGCTATCAGCTCGGCCCCATCTCCAAGCGAATTTTGTCGGGTGCACCGAATCGACCGAAACGGCTACAGCACGCTTTCTCGAGCGCTACTGAAATGTTGGTGCCAAATTGTACGGTCTGATTCGGCCTGTGTGGGTTTCATCTTGTGTCCATGTTGCATGTCTGTATCTCCGTCAATTTTGCGATTCAGAGGCTCTCGTTCGGCCACAAGGCACAACTGACCCCAGTGCGCTATCAGCTCGGCCCATCTCCAAGCGAATTTTGTCGTGGTGCACCCGAATCGACCCCGGAAACGGCTACAGCACGCTTCTCGAGCGCTACTGAATGTTGGTGCCAAATTGTACGGTCTGATTCGGCCTGTGTGGGTTTATCTTGTGTCCATGTTGCGTATGTCTGTATCTCCTGTCAATATTGCGATTCAGAGGCTCTCGTTCGGCCACAAGGCACAACCGACCCTGCGCTATCAGCTCGGCCCATCTCCAAGCGAATTTTGTCGGGTGCTCCGAATCGACCGAAACGGCTACAGCACGCTTCTCGAGCGCTACTGAATGTTGGTGCCAAAATTGTACGGTCTGATTCGGCCTGTGGGTCTTCATCTTGTGTCCATGTTGCATGTCTGTATCTCCGTCAATAATTCTTTGCGATTCAGAGGCTCTCTTCGTTCGGCTCACACAGGCAACAACTGACCCTGCGCTATCAGCTCGGCCCATCTCCAAGCGAATTTTGTCGGGTGCACCGAATCGACCGAAACGGCTACAGCACGCTTCTCGAGCGCTACTGAATGTTGGTGCCAAATTGTACGGTCTGATTCGGCCTGTGTGGGTTTATCTTGTGTCCATGTTGCATGTCTGTATCTCCGTCAATTTTGCGATTCAGAGGCTCTCGTTCGGCCACAAGGCACAACTGACCCTGCGCTATCAGCTCGGCCCATCTCCAAGCGAATTTTGTCGGGTGCACCGAATCGACCGAAACGGCTACAGCACGCTTCTCGAGCGCTACTGAATGTTGGTGCCAAATTGTACGGTCTGATTCGGCCTGTGTGGGTTTATCTTGTGTCCATGTTGCATGTCTGTATCTCCGTCAATTTTGCGATTCAGAGGCTCTCGTTCGGCCACAAGGCACAACTGACCCTGCGCTATCAGCTCGGCCCATCTCCAAGCGAATTTTGTCGGCGTGTCTGGAATCGACCGAAACGGCTACAGCACGCTTCGAGCGCTACTGAATGTTGGTGCCAAAATTGTACGGCCTGATTCGGCCTGTGTGGGTTTTACCTGAAATCCATGCTTGCATGTCTCATCTCCGTCAATTTTGCGATTCAGAGGCTCTCCTTGCCCGGCCACAAGGCACAACTGACCCTGCGCTGGTCAAGTCGGCCCATCTCCAAGCGAATTTTGTCGGGTGCACCGAATCGACCGAAACGGCTACAGCACGCTTCTCGAGCGCTACTGAATGTTGGTGCCAAATTGTACGGTCTGATTCGGCCTGTGTGGGTTCCATCTTGTGTCCATGTTGCAGCGTCTGTATCTCCGTCATTTTTGCGATTCAGAGGCTCTTTGTTCGGCCATGGGCACAACTGACCCTGCTTATCAGCTCGGCCCATCTCCAAGTTGCATTTTGTCGGGTGCACTGAATCGACCGAAACGACTACAGCACGCTTCTCGAGCGCTACCGGAATGCTGGTGCCAAATTCGTACGGTCTGATTCGGCCTGTGTGGGTTTCATCTTGTGTCCATGTTGTATGTTCGTATCTCCGTCAATTTTGCGATTCAGGAGGCTCTCGTTCGGCCACTAGGCACAACTGACCCTGCGCTATCAGCTCGGCCCATCTCCAAGCGAATTTTTGTCGGGTGCACCGAATCGACCGGAAACGGCTGCAGCACTTTCTCGAGCGCTACTGAATGTTGGTGCCAAATTGTACGGTCTGATTCGGCCTGTGTGGGTTTCATCTTGTGTCCATGTTGCATGTCTGTATCTCCGTCAATTTTGCGATTCAGAGGCTCTCGTTCGGCCACAAGGCACAACTGACCCTGCGCTATCAGCTCGGCCCATCTCCAAGCGAATTTTGTCGGGTGCACCGAATCGACCGAAACGGCTACAGCACGCTTCTCGAGCGCTACTGAATGTTGGTGCCAAATTGTACGGTCTGATTCGGCCTGTGTGGGTTTCATCTTGTGTCCATGTTGCATGTCTGTATCTCCGTCAATTTTGCGATTCAGAGGCTCTCGTTCGGCCACAAGGCACAACTGACCCTGCGCTATCAGCTCGGCCCATCTCCAAGCGAATTTTGTCGGGTGCACCGAATCGACCGAAACGGCTACAGCACGCTTCTCGAGCGCTACTGAATGTTGGTGCCAAATTGTACGGTCTGATTCGGCCTGTGTGGTTTCATCTTGTGTCCATGTTGCATGTCTGTATCTCCGTCAATTTTGCGATTCAGAGGCTCTCGTTCGGCCACAAGGCACAACTGACCCTGCGCTATCAGCTCGGCCCATCTCCAAGCGAATTTTGTCGGGTGCACCGAATCGACCGAAACGGCTACAGCACGCTTCTCGAGCGCTACTGAATGTTGGTGCCAAATTGTACGGTCTGATTCGGCCTGTGTGGGTTTCATCTTGTGTCCATGTTGCATGTCTGTATCTCCGTCAATTTTGCGATTCAGAGGCTCTCGTTCGGCCACAAGGCACAACTGACCCTGCGCTATCAGCTCGGCCCATCTCCAAGCGAATTTTGTCGGGTGCACCGAATCGACCGAAACGGCTACAGCACGCTTCTCGAGCGCTACTGAATGTTGGTGCCAAATTGTACGGTCTGATTCGGCCTGTGGGTTTCATCTTGTGTCCATGTTGCATGTCTGTATCTCCGTCAATTTTGCGATTCAGAGGCTCTCGTTCGGCCACAAGGCACAACTGACCCTGCGCTATCAGCTCGGCCCATCTCCAAGCGAATTTTGTCGGGTGCACCGAATCGACCGAAACGGCTACAGCACGCTTCTCGAGCGCTACTGAATGTTGGTGCCAAATTGTACGGTCTGATTCGGCCTGTGTGGGTTTCATCTTGTGTCCATGTTGCATGTCTGTATCTCCGTCAATTTTGCGATTCAGAGGCTCTCGTTCGGCCACAAGGCACAACTGACCCTGCGCTATCAGCTCGGCCCATCTCCAAGCGAATTTTGTCGGGTGCACCGAATCGACCGAAACGGCTACAGCACGCTTCTCGAGCGCTACTGAATGTTGGTGCCAAATTGTACGGTCTGATTCGGCCTGTGTGGGTTTCATCTTGTGTCCATGTTGCATGTCTGTATCTCCGTCAATTTTGCGATTCAGAGGCTCTCGTTCGGCCACAAGGCACAACTGACCCTGCGCTATCAGCTCGGCCCATCTCCAAGCGAATTTTGTCGGGTGCACCGAATCGACCGAAACGGCTACAGCACGCTTCTCGAGCGCTACTGAATGTTGGTGCCAAATTGTACGGTCTGATTCGGCCTGTGTGGGTTTCATCTTGTGTCCATGTTGCATGTCTGTATCTCCGTCAATTTTGCGATTCAGAGGCTCTCGTTCGGCCACAAGGCACAACTGACCCTGCGCTATCAGCTCGGCCCATCTCCAAGCGAATTTTGTCGGGTGCACCGAATCGACCGAAACGGCTACAGCACGCTTCTCGAGCGCTACTGAATGTTGGTGCCAAATTGTACGGTCTGATTCGGCCTGTGTGGGTTTCATCTTGTGTCCATGTTGCATGTCTGTATCTCCGTCAATTTTGCGATTCAGAGGCTCTCGTTCGGCCACAAGGCACAACTGACCCTGCGCTATCAGCTCGGCCCATCTCCAAGCGAATTTTGTCGGGTGCACCGAATCGACCGAAACGGCTACAGCACGCTTCTCGAGCGCTACTGAATGTTGGTGCCAAATTGTACGGTCTGATTCGGCCTGTGTGGGTTTCATCTTGTGTCCATGTTGCATGTCTGTATCTCCGTCAATTTTGCGATTCAGAGGCTCTCGTTCGGCCACAAGGCACAACTGACCCTGCGCTATCAGCTCGGCCCATCTCCAAGCGAATTTTGTCGGGTGCACCGAATCGACCGAAACGGCTACAGCACGCTTCTCGAGCGCTACTGAATGTTGGTGCCAAATTGTACGGTCTGATTCGGCCTGTGTGGGTTTCATCTTGTGTCCATGTTGCATGTCTGTATCTCCGTCAATTTTGCGATTCAGAGGCTCTCGTTCGGCCACAAGGCACAACTGACCCTGCGCTATCAGCTCGGCCCATCTCCAAGCGAATTTTGTCGGGTGCACCGAATCGACCGAAACGGCTACAGCACGCTTCTCGAGCGCTACTGAATGTTGGTGCCAAATTGTACGGTCTGATTCGGCCTGTGTGGGTTTCATCTTGTGTCCATGTTGCATGTCTGTATCTCCGTCAATTTTGCGATTCAGAGGCTCTCGTTCGGCCACAAGGCACAACTGACCCTGCGCTATCAGCTCGGCCCATCTCCAAGCGAATTTTGTCGGGTGCACCGAATCGACCGAAACGGCTACAGCACGCTTCTCGAGCGCTACTGAATGTTGGTGCCAAATTGTACGGTCTGATTCGGCCTGTGTGGGTTTCATCTTGTGTCCATGTTGCATGTCTGTATCTCCGTCAATTTTGCGATTCAGAGGCTCTCGTTCGGCCACAAGGCACAACTGACCCTGCGCTATCAGCTCGGCCCATCTCCAAGCGAATTTTGTCGGGTGCACCGAATCGACCGAAACGGCTACAGCACGCTTCTCGAGCGCTACTGAATGTTGGTGCCAAATTGTACGGTCTGATTCGGCCTGTGTGGGTTTCATCTTGTGTCCATGTTGCATGTCTGTATCTCCGTCAATTTTGCGATTCAGAGGCTCTCGTTCGGCCACAAGGCACAACTGACCCTGCGCTATCAGCTCGGCCCATCTCCAAGCGAATTTTGTCGGGTGCACCGAATCGACCGAAACGGCTACAGCACGCTTCTCGAGCGCTACTGAATGTTGGTGCCAAATTGTACGGTCTGATTCGGCCTGTGTGGGTTTCATCTTGTGTCCATGTTGCATGTCTGTATCTCCGTCAATTTTGCGATTCAGAGGCTCTCGTTCGGCCACAAGGCACAACTGACCCTGCGCTATCAGCTCGGCCCATCTCCAAGCGAATTTTGTCGGGTGCACCGAATCGACCGAAACGGCTACAGCACGCTTCTCGAGCGCTACTGAATGTTGGTGCCAAATTGTACGGTCTGATTCGGCCTGTGTGGGTTTCATCTTGTGTCCATGTTGCATGTCTGTATCTCCGTCAATTTTGCGATTCAGAGGCTCTCGTTCGGCCACAAGGCACAACTGACCCTGCGCTATCAGCTCGGCCCATCTCCAAGCGAATTTTGTCGGGTGCACCGAATCGACCGAAACGGCTACAGCACGCTTCTCGAGCGCTACTGAATGTTGGTGCCAAATTGTACGGTCTGATTCGGCCTGTGTGGGTTTCATCTTGTGTCCATGTTGCATGTCTGTATCTCCGTCAATTTTGCGATTCAGAGGCTCTCGTTCGGCCACAAGGCACAACTGACCCTGCGCTATCAGCTCGGCCCATCTCCAAGCGAATTTTGTCGGGTGCACCGAATCGACCGAAACGGCTACAGCACGCTTCTCGAGCGCTACTGAATGTTGGTGCCAAATTGTACGGTCTGATTCGGCCTGTGTGGGTTTCATCTTGTGTCCATGTTGCATGTCTGTATCTCCGTCAATTTTGCGATTCAGAGGCTCTCGTTCGGCCACAAGGCACAACTGACCCTGCGCTATCAGCTCGGCCCATCTCCAAGCGAATTTTGTCGGGTGCACCGAATCGACCGAAACGGCTACAGCACGCTTCTCGAGCGCTACTGAATGTTGGTGCCAAATTGTACGGTCTGATTCGGCCTGTGTGGGTTTCATCTTGTGTCCATGTTGCATGTCTGTATCTCCGTCAATTTTGCGATTCAGAGGCTCTCGTTCGGCCACAAGGCACAACTGACCCTGCGCTATCAGCTCGGCCCATCTCCAAGCGAATTTTGTCGGGTGCACCGAATCGACCGAAACGGCTACAGCACGCTTCTCGAGCGCTACTGAATGTTGGTGCCAAATTGTACGGTCTGATTCGGCCTGTGTGGGTTTCATCTTGTGTCCATGTTGCATGTCTGTATCTCCGTCAATTTTGCGATTCAGAGGCTCTCGTTCGGCCACAAGGCACAACTGACCCTGCGCTATCAGCTCGGCCCATCTCCAAGCGAATTTTGTCGGGTGCACCGAATCGACCGAAACGGCTACAGCACGCTTCTCGAGCGCTACTGAATGTTGGTGCCAAATTGTACGGTCTGATTCGGCCTGTGTGGGTTTCATCTTGTGTCCATGTTGCATGTCTGTATCTCCGTCAATTTTGCGATTCAGAGGCTCTCGTTCGGCCACAAGGCACAACTGACCCTGCGCTATCAGCTCGGCCCATCTCCAAGCGAATTTTGTCGGGTGCACCGAATCGACCGAAACGGCTACAGCACGCTTCTCGAGCGCTACTGAATGTTGGTGCCAAATTGTACGGTCTGATTCGGCCTGTGTGGGTTTCATCTTGTGTCCATGTTGCATGTCTGTATCTCCGTCAATTTTGCGATTCAGAGGCTCTCGTTCGGCCACAAGGCACAACTGACCCTGCGCTATCAGCTCGGCCCATCTCCAAGCGAATTTTGTCGGGTGCACCGAATCGACCGAAACGGCTACAGCACGCTTCTCGAGCGCTACTGAATGTTGGTGCCAAATTGTACGGTCTGATTCGGCCTGTGTGGGTTTCATCTTGTGTCCATGTTGCATGTCTGTATCTCCGTCAATTTTGCGATTCAGAGGCTCTCGTTCGGCCACAAGGCACAACTGACCCTGCGCTATCAGCTCGGCCCATCTCCAAGCGAATTTTGTCGGGTGCACCGAATCGACCGAAACGGCTACAGCACGCTTCTCGAGCGCTACTGAATGTTGGTGCCAAATTGTACGGTCTGATTCGGCCTGTGTGGGTTTCATCTTGTGTCCATGTTGCATGTCTGTATCTCCGTCAATTTTGCGATTCAGAGGCTCTCGTTCGGCCACAAGGCACAACTGACCCTGCGCTATCAGCTCGGCCCATCTCCAAGCGAATTTTGTCGGGTGCACCGAATCGACCGAAACGGCTACAGCACGCTTCTCGAGCGCTACTGAATGTTGGTGCCAAATTGTACGGTCTGATTCGGCCTGTGTGGGTTTCATCTTGTGTCCATGTTGCATGTCTGTATCTCCGTCAATTTTGCGATTCAGAGGCTCTCGTTCGGCCACAAGGCACAACTGACCCTGCGCTATCAGCTCGGCCCATCTCCAAGCGAATTTTGTCGGGTGCACCGAATCGACCGAAACGGCTACAGCACGCTTCTCGAGCGCTACTGAATGTTGGTGCCAAATTGTACGGTCTGATTCGGCCTGTGTGGGTTTCATCTTGTGTCCATGTTGCATGTCTGTATCTCCGTCAATTTTGCGATTCAGAGGCTCTCGTTCGGCCACAAGGCACAACTGACCCTGCGCTATCAGCTCGGCCCATCTCCAAGCGAATTTTGTCGGGTGCACCGAATCGACCGAAACGGCTACAGCACGCTTCTCGAGCGCTACTGAATGTTGGTGCCAAATTGTACGGTCTGATTCGGCCTGTGTGGGTTTCATCTTGTGTCCATGTTGCATGTCTGTATCTCCGTCAATTTTGCGATTCAGAGGCTCTCGTTCGGCCACAAGGCACAACTGACCCTGCGCTATCAGCTCGGCCCATCTCCAAGCGAATTTTGTCGGGTGCACCGAATCGACCGAAACGGCTACAGCACGCTTCTCGAGCGCTACTGAATGTTGGTGCCAAATTGTACGGTCTGATTCGGCCTGTGTGGGTTTCATCTTGTGTCCATGTTGCATGTCTGTATCTCCGTCAATTTTGCGATTCAGAGGCTCTCGTTCGGCCACAAGGCACAACTGACCCTGCGCTATCAGCTCGGCCCATCTCCAAGCGAATTTTGTCGGGTGCACCGAATCGACCGAAACGGCTACAGCACGCTTCTCGAGCGCTACTGAATGTTGGTGCCAAATTGTACGGTCTGATTCGGCCTGTGTGGGTTTCATCTTGTGTCCATGTTGCATGTCTGTATCTCCGTCAATTTTGCGATTCAGAGGCTCTCGTTCGGCCACAAGGCACAACTGACCCTGCGCTATCAGCTCGGCCCATCTCCAAGCGAATTTTGTCGGGTGCACCGAATCGACCGAAACGGCTACAGCACGCTTCTCGAGCGCTACTGAATGTTGGTGCCAAATTGTACGGTCTGATTCGGCCTGTGTGGGTTTCATCTTGTGTCCATGTTGCATGTCTGTATCTCCGTCAATTTTGCGATTCAGAGGCTCTCGTTCGGCCACAAGGCACAACTGACCCTGCGCTATCAGCTCGGCCCATCTCCAAGCGAATTTTGTCGGGTGCACCGAATCGACCGAAACGGCTACAGCACGCTTCTCGAGCGCTACTGAATGTTGGTGCCAAATTGTACGGTCTGATTCGGCCTGTGTGGGTTTCATCTTGTGTCCATGTTGCATGTCTGTATCTCCGTCAATTTTGCGATTCAGAGGCTCTCGTTCGGCCACAAGGCACAACTGACCCTGCGCTATCAGCTCGGCCCATCTCCAAGCGAATTTTGTCGGGTGCACCGAATCGACCGAAACGGCTACAGCACGCTTCTCGAGCGCTACTGAATGTTGGTGCCAAATTGTACGGTCTGATTCGGCCTGTGTGGGTTTCATCTTGTGTCCATGTTGCATGTCTGTATCTCCGTCAATTTTGCGATTCAGAGGCTCTCGTTCGGCCACAAGGCACAACTGACCCTGCGCTATCAGCTCGGCCCATCTCCAAGCGAATTTTGTCGGGTGCACCGAATCGACCGAAACGGCTACAGCACGCTTCTCGAGCGCTACTGAATGTTGGTGCCAAATTGTACGGTCTGATTCGGCCTGTGTGGGTTTCATCTTGTGTCCATGTTGCATGTCTGTATCTCCGTCAATTTTGCGATTCAGAGGCTCTCGTTCGGCCACAAGGCACAACTGACCCTGCGCTATCAGCTCGGCCCATCTCCAAGCGAATTTTGTCGGGTGCACCGAATCGACCGAAACGGCTACAGCACGCTTCTCGAGCGCTACTGAATGTTGGTGCCAAATTGTACGGTCTGATTCGGCCTGTGTGGGTTTCATCTTGTGTCCATGTTGCATGTCTGTATCTCCGTCAATTTTGCGATTCAGAGGCTCTCGTTCGGCCACAAGGCACAACTGACCCTGCGCTATCAGCTCGGCCCATCTCCAAGCGAATTTTGTCGGGTGCACCGAATCGACCGAAACGGCTACAGCACGCTTCTCGAGCGCTACTGAATGTTGGTGCCAAATTGTACGGTCTGATTCGGCCTGTGTGGGTTTCATCTTGTGTCCATGTTGCATGTCTGTATCTCCGTCAATTTTGCGATTCAGAGGCTCTCGTTCGGCCACAAGGCACAACTGACCCTGCGCTATCAGCTCGGCCCATCTCCAAGCGAATTTTGTCGGGTGCACCGAATCGACCGAAACGGCTACAGCACGCTTCTCGAGCGCTACTGAATGTTGGTGCCAAATTGTACGGTCTGATTCGGCCTGTGTGGGTTTCATCTTGTGTCCATGTTGCATGTCTGTATCTCCGTCAATTTTGCGATTCAGAGGCTCTCGTTCGGCCACAAGGCACAACTGACCCTGCGCTATCAGCTCGGCCCATCTCCAAGCGAATTTTGTCGGGTGCACCGAATCGACCGAAACGGCTACAGCACGCTTCTCGAGCGCTACTGAATGTTGGTGCCAAATTGTACGGTCTGATTCGGCCTGTGTGGGTTTCATCTTGTGTCCATGTTGCATGTCTGTATCTCCGTCAATTTTGCGATTCAGAGGCTCTCGTTCGGCCACAAGGCACAACTGACCCTGCGCTATCAGCTCGGCCCATCTCCAAGCGAATTTTGTCGGGTGCACCAGATCGACCGAAACGGCTACAGCACGCTTCTCGAGCGCTACTGAATGTTGGTGCCAAATTGTACGGTCTGATTCGGCCTGTGTGGGTTTCATCTTGTGTCCATGTTGCATGTCTGTATCTCCGTCAATTTTGCGATTCAGAGGCTCTCGTTCGGCCACAAGGCACCTTTGACCCTGCTTTATCAGCTCGACTCATTTGCTCTGTGGCGAATTTTGTCGGGTGCGCAGAATCGACCGAAACGGCTACAGCACGCTTCTCGGAAGGCGCTACTGAATGTTGGTGCCGTTCATGCGGTCTGATTCGGCCTGTGTGAGTTTCATCTTGTGTCCATGTTGCATGTCTGTATCTCCGTCAATATTGCGATTCAGAGGCTCTCGTTCGGCCACAAGGCACAACTGACCCTGCGCTATCAGCTCGGCCCATCTCCAAGCGAATTTTGTCGGGTGCACCGAATCGGCCGAAACGGCTACAGCACGCTTCTCGAGCGCTACTGAATGTTACTGCCAAATTGTACGGTCTGATTCGGCCTGTGTGGGTTTCATCTTGTGTCCATGTTGCATGTCTGTATCTCCGTCAATATTGCGATTCAGAGGCTCTCGTTCGGCCACAAGGCACAACTGACCCTGCGCTCTCAGCTCGGCCCATCTCCAAGCGAATTTTGTCGGGTGCACCGACTCGGCCGAAACGGCTACAGCACGCTTCTCGAGCGCTACTGAATGTTACTGCCAAATTGTACGGTCTGATTCGGCCTGTGTGGGTTTCATCTTGTGTCCATGTTGCATGTCTGTATCTCCGTCAATATTGCGATTCAGAGGCTCTCGTTCGGCCACAAGGCACAACTGACCCTGCGCTATCAGCTCGGCCCATCTCCAAGCGAATTTTGTCGGGTGCACCGAATCGACCGAAACGGCTACAGCACGCTTCTCGAGCGCTACTGAATGTTGGTGCCAAATTGTACGGTCTGATTCGGCCTGTGTGGGTTTCATCTTGTGTCCATGTTGCATGTCTGTATCTCCGTCAATATTGCGATTCAGAGGCTCTCGTTCGGCCACAAGGCACAACTGACCCTGCGCTATCAGCTCGGCCCATCTCCAAGCGAATTTTGTCGGGTGCACCGAATCGGCCGAAACGGCTACAGCACGCTTCTCGAGCGCTACTGAATGGTGGTGCCAAATTGTACGGTCTGATTCGGCCTGTGTGGGTTTCATCTTGTGTCCATGTTGCATGTCTGTATCTCCGTCAATATTGCGATTCAGAGGCTCTCGTTCGGCCACAAGGCACAACTGACCCTGCGCTATCAGCTCGGCCCATCTCCAAGCGAATTTTGTCGGGTGCACCGAATCGGCCGAAACGGCTACAGCACGCTTCTCGAGCGCTACTGAATGGTGGTGCCAAATTGTACGGTCTGATTCGGCCTGTGTGGGTTTCATCTTGTGTCCATGTTGCATGTCTGTATCTCCGTCAATATTGCGATTCAGAGGCTCTCGTTCGGCCACAAGGCACAACTGACCCTGCGCTATCAGCTCGGCCCATCTCCAAGCGAATTTTGTCGGGTGCACCGAATCGACCGAAACGGCTACAGCACGCTTCTCGAGCGCTACTGAATGGTGGTGCCAAATTGTACGGTCTGATTCGGCCTGTGTGGGTTTCATCTTGTGTCCATGTTGCATGTCTGTATCTCCGTCAATATTGCGATTCAGAGGCTCTCGTTCGGCCACAAGGCACAACTGACCCTGCGCTATCAGCTCGGCCCATCTCCAAGCGAATTTTGTCGGGTGCACCGAATCGACCGAAACGGCTACAGCACGCTTCTCGAGCGCTACTGAATGTTGGTGCCAAATTGTACGGTCTGATTCGGCCTGTGTGGGTTTCATCTTGTGTCCATGTTGCATGTCTGTATCTCCGTCAATATTGCGATTCAGAGGCTCTCGTTCGGCCACAAGGCACAACTGACCCTGCGCTATCAGCTCGGCCCATCTCCAAGCGAATTTTGTCGGGTGCACCGAATCGGCCGAAACGGCTACAGCACGCTTCTCGAGCGCTACTGAATGTTGGTGCCAAATTGTACGGTCTGATTCGGCCTGTGTGGGTTTCATCTTGTGTCCATGTTGCATGTCTGTATCTCCGTCAATATTGCGATTCAGAGGCTCTCGTTCGGCCACAAGGCACAACTGACCCTGCGCTATCAGCTCGGCCCATCTCCAAGCGAATTTTGTCGGGTGCACCGAATCGACCGAAACGGCTACAGCACGCTTCTCGAGCGCTACTGAATGTTGGTGCCAAATTGTACGGTCTGATTCGGCCTGTGTGGGTTTCATCTTGTGTCCATGTTGCATGTCTGTATCTCCGTCAATATTGCGATTCAGAGGCTCTCGTTCGGCCACAAGGCACAACTGACCCTGCGCTATCAGCTCGGCCCATCTCCAAGCGAATTTTGTCGGGTGCACCGAATCGACCGAAACGGCTACAGCACGCTTCTCGAGCGCTACTGAATGTTGGTGCCAAATTGTACGGTCTGATTCGGCCTGTGTGGGTTTCATCTTGTGTCCATGTTGCATGTCTGTATCTCCGTCAATTTTGCGATTCAGAGGCTCTCGTTCGGCCACAAGGCACAACTGACCCTGCGCTATCAGCTCGGCCCATCTCCAAGCGAATTTTGTCGGGTGCACCGAATCGACCGAAACGGCTACAGCACGCTTCTCGAGCGCTACTGAATGTTGGTGCCAAATTGTACGGTCTGATTCGGCCTGTGTGGGTTTCATCTTGTGTCCATGTTGCATGTCTGTATCTCCGTCAATTTTGCGATTCAGAGGCTCTCGTTCGGCCACAAGGCACAACTGACCCTGCGCTATCAGCTCGGCCCATCTCCAAGCGAATTTTGTCGGGTGCACCGAATCGACCGAAACGGCTACAGCACGCTTCTCGAGCGCTACTGAATGTTGGTGCCAAATTGTACGGTCTGATTCGGCCTGTGTGGGTTTCATCTTGTGTCCATGTTGCATGTCTGTATCTCCGTCAATTTTGCGATTCAGAGGCTCTCGTTCGGCCACAAGGCACAACTGACCCTGCGCTATCAGCTCGGCCCATCTCCAAGCGAATTTTGTCGGGTGCACCGAATCGACCGAAACGGCTACAGCACGCTTCTCGAGCGCTACTGAATGTTGGTGCCAAATTGTACGGTCTGATTCGGCCTGTGTGGGTTTCATCTTGTGTCCATGTTGCATGTCTGTATCTCCGTCAATTTTGCGATTCAGAGGCTCTCGTTCGGCCACAAGGCACAACTGACCCTGCGCTATCAGCTCGGCCCATCTCCAAGCGAATTTTGTCGGGTGCACCGAATCGACCGAAACGGCTACAGCACGCTTCTCGAGCGCTACTGAATGTTGGTGCCAAATTGTACGGTCTGATTCGGCCTGTGTGGGTTTCATCTTGTGTCCATGTTGCATGTCTGTATCTCCGTCAATTTTGCGATTCAGAGGCTCTCGTTCGGCCACAAGGCACAACTGACCCTGCGCTATCAGCTCGGCCCATCTCCAAGCGAATTTTGTCGGGTGCACCGAATCGACCGAAACGGCTACAGCACGCTTCTCGAGCGCTACTGAATGTTGGTGCCAAATTGTACGGTCTGATTCGGCCTGTGTGGGTTTCATCTTGTGTCCATGTTGCATGTCTGTATCTCCGTCAATTTTGCGATTCAGAGGCTCTCGTTCGGCCACAAGGCACAACTGACCCTGCGCTATCAGCTCGGCCCATCTCCAAGCGAATTTTGTCGGGTGCACCGAATCGACCGAAACGGCTACAGCACGCTTCTCGAGCGCTACTGAATGTTGGTGCCAAATTGTACGGTCTGATTCGGCCTGTGTGGGTTTCATCTTGTGTCCATGTTGCATGTCTGTATCTCCGTCAATTTTGCGATTCAGAGGCTCTCGTTCGGCCACAAGGCACAACTGACCCTGCGCTATCAGCTCGGCCCATCTCCAAGCGAATTTTGTCGGGTGCACCGAATCGACCGAAACGGCTACAGCACGCTTCTCGAGCGCTACTGAATGTTGGTGCCAAATTGTACGGTCTGATTCGGCCTGTGTGGGTTTCATCTTGTGTCCATGTTGCATGTCTGTATCTCCGTCAATTTTGCGATTCAGAGGCTCTCGTTCGGCCACAAGGCACAACTGACCCTGCGCTATCAGCTCGGCCCATCTCCAAGCGAATTTTGTCGGGTGCACCGAATCGACCGAAACGGCTACAGCACGCTTCTCGAGCGCTACTGAATGTTGGTGCCAAATTGTACGGTCTGATTCGGCCTGTGTGGGTTTCATCTTGTGTCCATGTTGCATGTCTGTATCTCCGTCAATTTTGCGATTCAGAGGCTCTCGTTCGGCCACAAGGCACAACTGACCCTGCGCTATCAGCTCGGCCCATCTCCAAGCGAATTTTGTCGGGTGCACCGAATCGACCGAAACGGCTACAGCACGCTTCTCGAGCGCTACTGAATGTTGGTGCCAAATTGTACGGTCTGATTCGGCCTGTGTGGGTTTCATCTTGTGTCCATGTTGCATGTCTGTATCTCCGTCAATTTTGCGATTCAGAGGCTCTCGTTCGGCCACAAGGCACAACTGACCCTGCGCTATCAGCTCGGCCCATCTCCAAGCGAATTTTGTCGGGTGCACCGAATCGACCGAAACGGCTACAGCACGCTTCTCGAGCGCTACTGAATGTTGGTGCCAAATTGTACGGTCTGATTCGGCCTGTGTGGGTTTCATCTTGTGTCCATGTTGCATGTCTGTATCTCCGTCAATTTTGCGATTCAGAGGCTCTCGTTCGGCCACAAGGCACAACTGACCCTGCGCTATCAGCTCGGCCCATCTCCAAGCGAATTTTGTCGGGTGCACCGAATCGACCGAAACGGCTACAGCACGCTTCTCGAGCGCTACTGAATGTTGGTGCCAAATTGTACGGTCTGATTCGGCCTGTGTGGGTTTCATCTTGTGTCCATGTTGCATGTCTGTATCTCCGTCAATTTTGCGATTCAGAGGCTCTCGTTCGGCCACAAGGCACAACTGACCCTGCGCTATCAGCTCGGCCCATCTCCAAGCGAATTTTGTCGGGTGCACCGAATCGACCGAAACGGCTACAGCACGCTTCTCGAGCGCTACTGAATGTTGGTGCCAAATTGTACGGTCTGATTCGGCCTGTGTGGGTTTCATCTTGTGTCCATGTTGCATGTCTGTATCTCCGTCAATTTTGCGATTCAGAGGCTCTCGTTCGGCCACAAGGCACAACTGACCCTGCGCTATCAGCTCGGCCCATCTCCAAGCGAATTTTGTCGGGTGCACCGAATCGACCGAAACGGCTACAGCACGCTTCTCGAGCGCTACTGAATGTTGGTGCCAAATTGTACGGTCTGATTCGGCCTGTGTGGGTTTCATCTTGTGTCCATGTTGCATGTCTGTATCTCCGTCAATTTTGCGATTCAGAGGCTCTCGTTCGGCCACAAGGCACAACTGACCCTGCGCTATCAGCTCGGCCCATCTCCAAGCGAATTTTGTCGGGTGCACCGAATCGACCGAAACGGCTACAGCACGCTTCTCGAGCGCTACTGAATGTTGGTGCCAAATTGTACGGTCTGATTCGGCCTGTGTGGGTTTCATCTTGTGTCCATGTTGCATGTCTGTATCTCCGTCAATTTTGCGATTCAGAGGCTCTCGTTCGGCCACAAGGCACAACTGACCCTGCGCTATCAGCTCGGCCCATCTCCAAGCGAATTTTGTCGGGTGCACCGAATCGACCGAAACGGCTACAGCACGCTTCTCGAGCGCTACTGAATGTTGGTGCCAAATTGTACGGTCTGATTCGGCCTGTGTGGGTTTCATCTTGTGTCCATGTTGCATGTCTGTATCTCCGTCAATTTTGCGATTCAGAGGCTCTCGTTCGGCCACAAGGCACAACTGACCCTGCGCTATCAGCTCGGCCCATCTCCAAGCGAATTTTGTCGGGTGCACCGAATCGACCGAAACGGCTACAGCACGCTTCTCGAGCGCTACTGAATGTTGGTGCCAAATTGTACGGTCTGATTCGGCCTGTGTGGGTTTCATCTTGTGTCCATGTTGCATGTCTGTATCTCCGTCAATTTTGCGATTCAGAGGCTCTCGTTCGGCCACAAGGCACAACTGACCCTGCGCTATCAGCTCGGCCCATCTCCAAGCGAATTTTGTCGGGTGCACCGAATCGACCGAAACGGCTACAGCACGCTTCTCGAGCGCTACTGAATGTTGGTGCCAAATTGTACGGTCTGATTCGGCCTGTGTGGGTTTCATCTTGTGTCCATGTTGCATGTCTGTATCTCCGTCAATTTTGCGATTCAGAGGCTCTCGTTCGGCCACAAGGCACAACTGAGCCTGCGCTATCAGCTCGGCCCATCTCCAAGCGAATTTTGTCGGGTGCACCGAATCGACCGAAACGGCTACAGCACGCTTCTCGAGCGCTACTGAATGTTGGTGCCAAATTGTACGGTCTGATTCGGCCTGTGTGGGTTTCATCTTGTGTCCATGTTGCATGTCTGTATCTCCGTCAATTTTGCGATTCAGAGGCTCTCGTTCGGCCACAAGGCACAACTGACCCTGCGCTATCAGCTCGGCCCATCTCCAAGCGAATTTTGTCGGGTGCACCGAATCGACCGAAACGGCTACAGCACGCTTCTCGAGCGCTACTGAATGTTGGTGCCAAATTGTACGGTCTGATTCGGCCTGTGTGGGTTTCATCTTGTGTCCATGTTGCATGTCTGTATCTCCGTCAATTTTGCGATTCAGAGGCTCTCGTTCGGCCACAAGGCACAACTGAGCCTGCGCTATCAGCTCGGCCCATCTCCAAGCGAATTTTGTCGGGTGCACCGAATCGACCGAAACGGCTACAGCACGCTTCTCGAGCGCTACTGAATGTTGGTGCCAAATTGTACGGTCTGATTCGGCCTGTGTGGGTTTCATCTTGTGTCCATGTTGCATGTCTGTATCTCCGTCAATTTTGCGATTCAGAGGCTCTCGTTCGGCCACAAGGCACAACTGACCCTGCGCTATCAGCTCGGCCCATCTCCAAGCGAATTTTGTCGGGTGCACCGAATCGACCGAAACGGCTACAGCACGCTTCTCGAGCGCTACTGAATGTTGGTGCCAAATTGTACGGTCTGATTCGGCCTGTGTGGGTTTCATCTTGTGTCCATGTTGCATGTCTGTATCTCCGTCAATTTTGCGATTCAGAGGCTCTCGTTCGGCCACAAGGCACAACTGACCCTGCGCTATCAGCTCGGCCCATCTCCAAGCGAATTTTGTCGGGTGCACCGAATCGACCGAAACGGCTACAGCACGCTTCTCGAGCGCTACTGAATGTTGGTGCCAAATTGTACGGTCTGATTCGGCCTGTGTGGGTTTCATCTTGTGTCCATGTTGCATGTCTGTATCTCCGTCAATTTTGCGATTCAGAGGCTCTCGTTCGGCCACAAGGCACAACTGACCCTGCGCTATCAGCTCGGCCCATCTCCAAGCGAATTTTGTCGGGTGCACCGAATCGACCGAAACGGCTACAGCACGCTTCTCGAGCGCTACTGAATGTTGGTGCCAAATTGTACGGTCTGATTCGGCCTGTGTGGGTTTCATCTTGTGTCCATGTTGCATGTCTGTATCTCCGTCAATTTTGCGATTCAGAGGCTCTCGTTCGGCCACAAGGCACAACTGACCCTGCGCTATCAGCTCGGCCCATCTCCAAGCGAATTTTGTCGGGTGCACCGAATCGACCGAAACGGCTACAGCACGCTTCTCGAGCGCTACTGAATGTTGGTGCCAAATTGTACGGTCTGATTCGGCCTGTGTGGGTTTCATCTTGTGTCCATGTTGCATGTCTGTATCTCCGTCAATTTTGCGATTCAGAGGCTCTCGTTCGGCCACAAGGCACAACTGACCCTGCGCTATCAGCTCGGCCCATCTCCAAGCGAATTTTGTCGGGTGCACCGAATCGACCGAAACGGCTACAGCACGCTTCTCGAGCGCTACTGAATGTTGGTGCCAAATTGTACGGTCTGATTCGGCCTGTGTGGGTTTCATCTTGTGTCCATGTTGCATGTCTGTATCTCCGTCAATTTTGCGATTCAGAGGCTCTCGTTCGGCCACAAGGCACAACTGACCCTGCGCTATCAGCTCGGCCCATCTCCAAGCGAATTTTGTCGGGTGCACCGAATCGACCGAAACGGCTACAGCACGCTTCTCGAGCGCTACTGAATGTTGGTGCCAAATTGTACGGTCTGATTCGGCCTGTGTGGGTTTCATCTTGTGTCCATGTTGCATGTCTGTATCTCCGTCAATTTTGCGATTCAGAGGCTCTCGTTCGGCCACAAGGCACAACTGACCCTGCGCTATCAGCTCGGCCCATCTCCAAGCGAATTTTGTCGGGTGCACCGAATCGACCGAAACGGCTACAGCACGCTTCTCGAGCGCTACTGAATGTTGGTGCCAAATTGTACGGTCTGATTCGGCCTGTGTGGGTTTCATCTTGTGTCCATGTTGCATGTCTGTATCTCCGTCAATTTTGCGATTCAGAGGCTCTCGTTCGGCCACAAGGCACAACTGACCCTGCGCTATCAGCTCGGCCCATCTCCAAGCGAATTTTGTCGGGTGCACCGAATCGACCGAAACGGCTACAGCACGCTTCTCGAGCGCTACTGAATGTTGGTGCCAAATTGTACGGTCTGATTCGGCCTGTGTGGGTTTCATCTTGTGTCCATGTTGCATGTCTGTATCTCCGTCAATTTTGCGATTCAGAGGCTCTCGTTCGGCCACAAGGCACAACTGAGCCTGCGCTATCAGCTCGGCCCATCTCCAAGCGAATTTTGTCGGGTGCACCGAATCGACCGAAACGGCTACAGCACGCTTCTCGAGCGCTACTGAATGTTGGTGCCAAATTGTACGGTCTGATTCGGCCTGTGTGGGTTTCATCTTGTGTCCATGTTGCATGTCTGTATCTCCGTCAATTTTGCGATTCAGAGGCTCTCGTTCGGCCACAAGGCACAACTGACCCTGCGCTATCAGCTCGGCCCATCTCCAAGCGAATTTTGTCGGGTGCACCGAATCGACCGAAACGGCTACAGCACGCTTCTCGAGCGCTACTGAATGTTGGTGCCAAATTGTACGGTCTGATTCGGCCTGTGTGGGTTTCATCTTGTGTCCATGTTGCATGTCTGTATCTCCGTCAATTTTGCGATTCAGAGGCTCTCGTTCGGCCACAAGGCACAACTGACCCTGCGCTATCAGCTCGGCCCATCTCCAAGCGAATTTTGTCGGGTGCACCGAATCGACCGAAACGGCTACAGCACGCTTCTCGAGCGCTACTGAATGTTGGTGCCAAATTGTACGGTCTGATTCGGCCTGTGTGGGTTTCATCTTGTGTCCATGTTGCATGTCTGTATCTCCGTCAATTTTGCGATTCAGAGGCTCTCGTTCGGCCACAAGGCACAACTGACCCTGCGCTATCAGCTCGGCCCATCTCCAAGCGAATTTTGTCGGGTGCACCGAATCGACCGAAACGGCTACAGCACGCTTCTCGAGCGCTACTGAATGTTGGTGCCAAATTGTACGGTCTGATTCGGCCTGTGTGGGTTTCATCTTGTGTCCATGTTGCATGTCTGTATCTCCGTCAATTTTGCGATTCAGAGGCTCTCGTTCGGCCACAAGGCACAACTGAGCCTGCGCTATCAGCTCGGCCCATCTCCAAGCGAATTTTGTCGGGTGCACCGAATCGACCGAAACGGCTACAGCACGCTTCTCGAGCGCTACTGAATGTTGGTGCCAAATTGTACGGTCTGATTCGGCCTGTGTGGGTTTCATCTTGTGTCCATGTTGCATGTCTGTATCTCCGTCAATTTTGCGATTCAGAGGATCTTGTGTCCATGTTGCATGTCTGTATCTCCGTCAATTTTGCGATTCAGAGGCTCTCGTTCGGCCACAAGGCACAACTGACCCTGCGCTATCAGCTCGGCCCATCTCCAAGCGAATTTTGTCGGGTGCACCGAATCGACCGAAACGGCTACAGCACGCTTCTCGAGCGCTACTGAATGTTGGTGCCAAATTGTACGGTCTGATTCGGCCTGTGTGGGTTTCATCTTGTGTCCATGTTGCATGTCTGTATCTCCGTCAATTTTGCGATTCAGAGGCTCTCGTTCGGCCACAAGGCACAACTGACCCTGCGCTATCAGCTCGGCCCATCTCCAAGCGAATTTTGTCGGGTGCACCGAATCGACCGAAACGGCTACAGCACGCTTCTCGAGCGCTACTGAATGTTGGTGCCAAATTGTACGGTCTGATTCGGCCTGTGTGGGTTTCATCTTGTGTCCATGTTGCATGTCTGTATCTCCGTCAATTTTGCGATTCAGAGGCTCTCGTTCGGCCACAAGGCACAACTGAGCCTGCGCTATCAGCTCGGCCCATCTCCAAGCGAATTTTGTCGGGTGCACCGAATCGACCGAAACGGCTACAGCACGCTTCTCGAGCGCTACTGAATGTTGGTGCCAAATTGTACGGTCTGATTCGGCCTGTGTGGGTTTCATCTTGTGTCCATGTTGCATGTCTGTATCTCCGTCAATTTTGCGATTCAGAGGCTCTCGTTCGGCCACAAGGCACAACTGACCCTGCGCTATCAGCTCGGCCCATCTCCAAGCGAATTTTGTCGGGTGCACCGAATCGACCGAAACGGCTACAGCACGCTTCTCGAGCGCTACTGAATGTTGGTGCCAAATTGTACGGTCTGATTCGGCCTGTGTGGGTTTCATCTTGTGTCCATGTTGCATGTCTGTATCTCCGTCAATTTTGCGATTCAGAGGCTCTCGTTCGGCCACAAGGCACAACTGACCCTGCGCTATCAGCTCGGCCCATCTCCAAGCGAATTTTGTCGGGTGCACCGAATCGACCGAAACGGCTACAGCACGCTTCTCGAGCGCTACTGAATGTTGGTGCCAAATTGTACGGTCTGATTCGGCCTGTGTGGGTTTCATCTTGTGTCCATGTTGCATGTCTGTATCTCCGTCAATATTGCGATTCAGAGGCTCTCGTTCGGCCACAAGGCACAACTGACCCTGCGCTATCAGCTCGGCCCATCTCCAAGCGAATTTTGTCGGGTGCACCGAATCGGCCGAAACGGCTACAGCACGCTTCTCGAGGGCTAGAAAATGCTTCTGCCAAATTGTACGGTCTGATTCGGCCTGTGTGGGTTTCATCTTGTGTCCATGTTGCATGTCTGTATCTCCGTCAATTTTGCGATTCAGAGGCTCTCGTTCGGCCACAAGGCACAACTGACCCTGCGCTATCAGCTCGGCCCATCTCCAAGCGAATTTTGTCGGGTGCACCGAATCGGCCGAAACGGCTACAGCACGCTTCTCGAGGGCTAGAAAATGCTTCTGCCAAATTGTACGGTCTGATTCGGCCTGTGTGGGTTTCATCTTGTGTCCATGTTGCATGTCTGTATCTCCGTCAATTTTGCGATTCAGAGGCTCTCGTTCGGCCACAAGGCACAACTGACCCTGCGCTATCAGCTCGGCCCATCTCCAAGCGAATTTTGTCGGGTGCACCGAATCGACCGAAACGGCTACAGCACGCTTCTCGAGCGCTACTGAATGTTGGTGCCAAATTGTACGGTCTGATTCGGCCTGTGTGGGTTTCATCTTGTGTCCATGTTGCATGTCTGTATCTCCGTCAATATTGCGATTCAGAGGCTCTCGTTCGGCCACAAGGCACAACTGACCCTGCGCTATCAGCTCGGCCCATCTCCAAGCGAATTTTGTCGGGTGCACCGAATCGGCCGAAACGGCTACAGCACGCTTCTCGAGGGCTAGAAAATGCTTCTGCCAAATTGTACGGTCTGATTCGGCCTGTGTGGGTTTCATCTTGTGTCCATGTTGCATGTCTGTATCTCCGTCAATTTTGCGATTCAGAGGCTCTCGTTCGGCCACAAGGCACAACTGACCCTGCGCTATCAGCTCGGCCCATCTCCAAGCGAATTTTGTCGGGTGCACCGAATCGACCGAAACGGCTACAGCACGCTTCTCGAGCGCTACTGAATGTTGGTGCCAAATTGTACGGTCTGATTCGGCCTGTGTGGGTTTCATCTTGTGTCCATGTTGCATGTCTGTATCTCCGTCAATTTTGCGATTCAGAGGCTCTCGTTCGGCCACAAGGCACAACTGACCCTGCGCTATCAGCTCGGCCCATCTCCAAGCGAATTTTGTCGGGTGCACCGAATCGACCGAAACGGCTACAGCACGCTTCTCGAGCGCTACTGAATGTTGGTGCCAAATTGTACGGTCTGATTCGGCCTGTGTGGGTTTCATCTTGTGTCCATGTTGCATGTCTGTATCTCCGTCAATATTGCGATTCAGAGGCTCTCGTTCGGCCACAAGGCACAACTGACCCTGCGCTATCAGCTCGGCCCATCTCCAAGCGAATTTTGTCGGGTGCACCGAATCGACCGAAACGGCTACAGCACGCTTCTCGAGCGCTACTGAATGTTGGTGCCAAATTGTACGGTCTGATTCGGCCTGTGTGGGTTTCATCTTGTGTCCATGTTGCATGTCTGTATCTCCGTCAATTTTGCGATTCAGAGGCTCTCGTTCGGCCACAAGGCACAACTGACCCTGCGCTATCAGCTCGGCCCATCTCCAAGCGAATTTTGTCGGGTGCACCGAATCGACCGAAACGGCTACAGCACGCTTCTCGAGCGCTACTGAATGTTGGTGCCAAATTGTACGGTCTGATTCGGCCTGTGTGGGTTTCATCTTGTGTCCATGTTGCATGTCTGTATCTCCGTCAATTTTGCGATTCAGAGGCTCTCGTTCGGCCACAAGGCACAACTGACCCTGCGCTATCAGCTCGGCCCATCTCCAAGCGAATTTTGTCGGGTGCACCGAATCGACCGAAACGGCTACAGCACGCTTCTCGAGCGCTACTGAATGTTGGTGCCAAATTGTACGGTCTGATTCGGCCTGTGTGGGTTTCATCTTGTGTCCATGTTGCATGTCTGTATCTCCGTCAATTTTGCGATTCAGAGGCTCTCGTTCGGCCACAAGGCACAACTGAGCCTGCGCTATCAGCTCGGCCCATCTCCAAGCGAATTTTGTCGGGTGCACCGAATCGACCGAAACGGCTACAGCACGCTTCTCGAGCGCTACTGAATGTTGGTGCCAAATTGTACGGTCTGATTCGGCCTGTGTGGGTTTCATCTTGTGTCCATGTTGCATGTCTGTATCTCCGTCAATTTTGCGATTCATCTTGTGTCCATGTTGCATGTCTGTATCTCCGTCAATTTTGCGATTCAGAGGCTCTCGTTCGGCCACAAGGCACAACTGACCCTGCGCTATCAGCTCGGCCCATCTCCAAGCGAATTTTGTCGGGTGCACCGAATCGACCGAAACGGCTACAGCACGCTTCTCGAGCGCTACTGAATGTTGGTGCCAAATTGTACGGTCTGATTCGGCCTGTGTGGGTTTCATCTTGTGTCCATGTTGCATGTCTGTATCTCCGTCAATATTGCGATTCAGAGGCTCTCGTTCGGCCACAAGGCACAACTGACCCTGCGCTATCAGCTCGGCCCATCTCCAAGCGAATTTTGTCGGGTGCACCGAATCGACCGAAACGGCTACAGCACGCTTCTCGAGCGCTACTGAATGTTGGTGCCAAATTGTACGGTCTGATTCGGCCTGTGTGGGTTTCATCTTGTGTCCATGTTGCATGTCTGTATCTCCGTCAATTTTGCGATTCAGAGGCTCTCGTTCGGCCACAAGGCACAACTGAGCCTGCGCTATCAGCTCGGCCCATCTCCAAGCGAATTTTGTCGGGTGCACCGAATCGGCCGAAACGGCTACAGCACGCTTCTCGAGGGCTAGAAAATGCTTCTGCCAAATTGTACGGTCTGATTCGGCCTGTGTGGGTTTCATCTTGTGTCCATGTTGCATGTCTGTATCTCCGTCAATTTTGCGATTCAGAGGCTCTCGTTCGGCCACAAGGCACAACTGACCCTGCGCTATCAGCTCGGCCCATCTCCAAGCGAATTTTGTCGGGTGCACCGAATCGACCGAAACGGCTACAGCACGCTTCTCGAGCGCTACTGAATGTTGGTGCCAAATTGTACGGTCTGATTCGGCCTGTGTGGGTTTCATCTTGTGTCCATGTTGCATGTCTGTATCTCCGTCAATTTTGCGATTCAGAGGCTCTCGTTCGGCCACAAGGCACAACTGACCCTGCGCTATCAGCTCGGCCCATCTCCAAGCGAATTTTGTCGGGTGCACCGAATCGGCCGAAACGGCTACAGCACGCTTCTCGAGGGCTAGAAAATGCTTCTGCCAAATTGTACGGTCTGATTCGGCCTGTGTGGGTTTCATCTTGTGTCCATGTTGCATGTCTGTATCTCCGTCAATTTTGCGATTCAGAGGCTCTCGTTCGGCCACAAGGCACAACTGACCCTGCGCTATCAGCTCGGCCCATCTCCAAGCGAATTTTGTCGGGTGCACCGAATCGACCGAAACGGCTACAGCACGCTTCTCGAGCGCTACTGAATGTTGGTGCCAAATTGTACGGTCTGATTCGGCCTGTGTGGGTTTCATCTTGTGTCCATGTTGCATGTCTGTATCTCCGTCAATTTTGCGATTCAGAGGCTCTCGTTCGGCCACAAGGCACAACTGACCCTGCGCTATCAGCTCGGCCCATCTCCAAGCGAATTTTGTCGGGTGCACCGAATCGACCGAAACGGCTACAGCACGCTTCTCGAGCGCTACTGAATGTTGGTGCCAAATTGTACGGTCTGATTCGGCCTGTGTGGGTTTCATCTTGTGTCCATGTTGCATGTCTGTATCTCCGTCAATTTTGCGATTCAGAGGCTCTCGTTCGGCCACAAGGCACAACTGAGCCTGCGCTATCAGCTCGGCCCATCTCCAAGCGAATTTTGTCGGGTGCACCGAATCGACCGAAACGGCTACAGCACGCTTCTCGAGCGCTACTGAATGTTGGTGCCAAATTGTACGGTCTGATTCGGCCTGTGTGGGTTTCATCTTGTGTCCATGTTGCATGTCTGTATCTCCGTCAATTTTGCGATTCAGAGGCTCTCGTTCGGCCACAAGGCACAACTGACCCTGCGCTATCAGCTCGGCCCATCTCCAAGCGAATTTTGTCGGGTGCACCGAATCGACCGAAACGGCTACAGCACGCTTCTCGAGCGCTACTGAATGTTGGTGCCAAATTGTACGGTCTGATTCGGCCTGTGTGGGTTTCATCTTGTGTCCATGTTGCATGTCTGTATCTCCGTCAATTTTGCGATTCAGAGGCTCTCGTTCGGCCACAAGGCACAACTGACCCTGCGCTATCAGCTCGGCCCATCTCCAAGCGAATTTTGTCGGGTGCACCGAATCGACCGAAACGGCTACAGCACGCTTCTCGAGCGCTACTGAATGTTGGTGCCAAATTGTACGGTCTGATTCGGCCTGTGTGGGTTTCATCTTGTGTCCATGTTGCATGTCTGTATCTCCGTCAATTTTGCGATTCAGAGGCTCTCGTTCGGCCACAAGGCACAACTGACCCTGCGCTATCAGCTCGGCCCATCTCCAAGCGAATTTTGTCGGGTGCACCGAATCGACCGAAACGGCTACAGCACGCTTCTCGAGCGCTACTGAATGTTGGTGCCAAATTGTACGGTCTGATTCGGCCTGTGTGGGTTTCATCTTGTGTCCATGTTGCATGTCTGTATCTCCGTCAATTTTGCGATTCAGAGGCTCTCGTTCGGCCACAAGGCACAACTGACCCTGCGCTATCAGCTCGGCCCATCTCCAAGCGAATTTTGTCGGGTGCACCGAATCGACCGAAACGGCTACAGCACGCTTCTCGAGCGCTACTGAATGTTGGTGCCAAATTGTACGGTCTGATTCGGCCTGTGTGGGTTTCATCTTGTGTCCATGTTGCATGTCTGTATCTCCGTCAATATTGCGATTCAGAGGCTCTCGTTCGGCCACAAGGCACAACTGACCCTGCGCTATCAGCTCGGCCCATCTCCAAGCGAATTTTGTCGGGTGCACCGAATCGGCCGAAACGGCTACAGCACGCTTCTCGAGGGCTAGAAACTGCTTCTGCCAAATTGTACGGTCTGATTCGGCCTGTGTGGGTTTCATCTTGTGTCCATGTTGCATGTCTGTATCTCCGTCAATTTTGCGATTCAGAGGCTCTCGTTCGGCCACAAGGCACAACTGACCCTGCGCTATCAGCTCGGCCCATCTCCAAGCGAATTTTGTCGGGTGCACCGAATCGGCCGAAACGGCTACAGCACGCTTCTCGAGCGCTACTGAATGTTGGTGCCAAATTGTACGGTCTGATTCGGCCTGTGTGGGTTTCATCTTGTGTCCATGTTGCATGTCTGTATCTCCGTCAATATTGCGATTCAGAGGCTCTCGTTCGGCCACAAGGCACAACTGAGCCTGCGCTATCAGCTCGGCCCATCTCCAAGCGAATTTTGTCGGGTGCACCGAATCGGCCGAAACGGCTACAGCACGCTTCTCGAGGGCTAGAAAATGCTTCTGCCAAATTGTACGGTCTGATTCGGCCTGTGTGGGTTTCATCTTGTGTCCATGTTGCATGTCTGTATCTCCGTCAATTTTGCGATTCAGAGGCTCTCGTTCGGCCACAAGGCACAACTGACCCTGCGCTATCAGCTCGGCCCATCTCCAAGCGAATTTTGTCGGGTGCACCGAATCGACCGAAACGGCTACAGCACGCTTCTCGAGCGCTACTGAATGTTGGTGCCAAATTGTACGGTCTGATTCGGCCTGTGTGGGTTTCATCTTGTGTCCATGTTGCATGTCTGTATCTCCGTCAATTTTGCGATTCAGAGGCTCTCGTTCGGCCACAAGGCACAACTGACCCTGCGCTATCAGCTCGGCCCATCTCCAAGCGAATTTTGTCGGGTGCACCGAATCGACCGAAACGGCTACAGCACGCTTCTCGAGCGCTACTGAATGTTGGTGCCAAATTGTACGGTCTGATTCGGCCTGTGTGGGTTTCATCTTGTGTCCATGTTGCATGTCTGTATCTCCGTCAATTTTGCGATTCAGAGGCTCTCGTTCGGCCACAAGGCACAACTGAGCCTGCGCTATCAGCTCGGCCCATCTCCAAGCGAATTTTGTCGGGTGCACCGAATCGGCCGAAACGGCTACAGCACGCTTCTCGAGGGCTAGAAAATGCTTCTGCCAAATTGTACGGTCTGATTCGGCCTGTGTGGGTTTCATCTTGTGTCCATGTTGCATGTCTGTATCTCCGTCAATTTTGCGATTCAGAGGCTCTCGTTCGGCCACAAGGCACAACTGACCCTGCGCTATCAGCTCGGCCCATCTCCAAGCGAATTTTGTCGGGTGCACCGAATCGACCGAAACGGCTACAGCACGCTTCTCGAGCGCTACTGAATGTTGGTGCCAAATTGTACGGTCTGATTCGGCCTGTGTGGGTTTCATCTTGTGTCCATGTTGCATGTCTGTATCTCCGTCAATTTTGCGATTCAGAGGCTCTCGTTCGGCCACAAGGCACAACTGACCCTGCGCTATCAGCTCGGCCCATCTCCAAGCGAATTTTGTCGGGTGCACCGAATCGACCGAAACGGCTACAGCACGCTTCTCGAGCGCTACTGAATGTTGGTGCCAAATTGTACGGTCTGATTCGGCCTGTGTGGGTTTCATCTTGTGTCCATGTTGCATGTCTGTATCTCCGTCAATTTTGCGATTCAGAGGCTCTCGTTCGGCCACAAGGCACAACTGACCCTGCGCTATCAGCTCGGCCCATCTCCAAGCGAATTTTGTCGGGTGCACCGAATCGACCGAAACGGCTACAGCACGCTTCTCGAGCGCTACTGAATGTTGGTGCCAAATTGTACGGTCTGATTCGGCCTGTGTGGGTTTCATCTTGTGTCCATGTTGCATGTCTGTATCTCCGTCAATTTTGCGATTCAGAGGCTCTCGTTCGGCCACAAGGCACAACTGACCCTGCGCTATCAGCTCGGCCCATCTCCAAGCGAATTTTGTCGGGTGCACCGAATCGACCGAAACGGCTACAGCACGCTTCTCGAGCGCTACTGAATGTTGGTGCCAAATTGTACGGTCTGATTCGGCCTGTGTGGGTTTCATCTTGTGTCCATGTTGCATGTCTGTATCTCCGTCAATTTTGCGATTCAGAGGCTCTCGTTCGGCCACAAGGCACAACTGACCCTGCGCTATCAGCTCGGCCCATCTCCAAGCGAATTTTGTCGGGTGCACCGAATCGACCGAAACGGCTACAGCACGCTTCTCGAGCGCTACTGAATGTTGGTGCCAAATTGTACGGTCTGATTCGGCCTGTGTGGGTTTCATCTTGTGTCCATGTTGCATGTCTGTATCTCCGTCAATATTGCGATTCAGAGGCTCTCGTTCGGCCACAAGGCACAACTGACCCTGCGCTATCAGCTCGGCCCATCTCCAAGCGAATTTTGTCGGGTGCACCGAATCGGCCGAAACGGCTACAGCACGCTTCTCGAGGGCTAGAAACTGCTTCTGCCAAATTGTACGGTCTGATTCGGCCTGTGTGGGTTTCATCTTGTGTCCATGTTGCATGTCTGTATCTCCGTCAATTTTGCGATTCAGAGGCTCTCGTTCGGCCACAAGGCACAACTGACCCTGCGCTATCAGCTCGGCCCATCTCCAAGCGAATTTTTTCGGGTGCACCGAATCGACCGAAACGGCTACAGCACGCTTCTCGAGCGCTACTGAATGTTGGTGCCAAATTGTACGGTCTGATTCGGCCTGTGTGGGTTTCATCTTGTGTCCATGTTGCATGTCTGTATCTCCGTCAATATTGCGATTCAGAGGCTCTCGTTCGGCCACAAGGCACAACTGACCCTGCGCTATCAGCTCGGCCCATCTCCAAGCGAATTTTGTCGGGTGCACCGAATCGACCGAAACGGCTACAGCACGCTTCTCGAGCGCTACTGAATGTTGGTGCCAAATTGTACGGTCTGATTCGGCCTGTGTGGGTTTCATCTTGTGTCCATGTTGCATGTCTGTATCTCCGTCAATTTTGCGATTCAGAGGCTCTCGTTCGGCCACAAGGCACAACTGACCCTGCGCTATCAGCTCGGCCCATCTCCAAGCGAATTTTGTCGGGTGCACCGAATCGACCGAAACGGCTACAGCACGCTTCTCGAGCGCTACTGAATGTTGGTGCCAAATTGTACGGTCTGATTCGGCCTGTGTGGGTTTCATCTTGTGTCCATGTTGCATGTCTGTATCTCCGTCAATTTTGCGATTCAGAGGCTCTCGTTCGGCCACAAGGCACAACTGACCCTGCGCTATCAGCTCGGCCCATCTCCAAGCGAATTTTGTCGGGTGCACCGAATCGACCGAAACGGCTACAGCACGCTTCTCGAGCGCTACTGAATGTTGGTGCCAAATTGTACGGTCTGATTCGGCCTGTGTGGGTTTCATCTTGTGTCCATGTTGCATGTCTGTATCTCCGTCAATTTTGCGATTCAGAGGCTCTCGTTCGGCCACAAGGCACAACTGACCCTGCGCTATCAGCTCGGCCCATCTCCAAGCGAATTTTGTCGGGTGCACCGAATCGACCGAAACGGCTACAGCACGCTTCTCGAGCGCTACTGAATGTTGGTGCCAAATTGTACGGTCTGATTCGGCCTGTGTGGGTTTCATCTTGTGTCCATGTTGCATGTCTGTATCTCCGTCAATTTTGCGATTCAGAGGCTCTCGTTCGGCCACAAGGCACAACTGACCCTGCGCTATCAGCTCGGCCCATCTCCAAGCGAATTTTGTCGGGTGCACCGAATCGACCGAAACGGCTACAGCACGCTTCTCGAGCGCTACTGAATGTTGGTGCCAAATTGTACGGTCTGATTCGGCCTGTGTGGGTTTCATCTTGTGTCCATGTTGCATGTCTGTATCTCCGTCAATTTTGCGATTCAGAGGCTCTCGTTCGGCCACAAGGCACAACTGACCCTGCGCTATCAGCTCGGCCCATCTCCAAGCGAATTTTGTCGGGTGCACCGAATCGACCGAAACGGCTACAGCACGCTTCTCGAGCGCTACTGAATGTTGGTGCCAAATTGTACGGTCTGATTCGGCCTGTGTGGGTTTCATCTTGTGTCCATGTTGCATGTCTGTATCTCCGTCAATTTTGCGATTCAGAGGCTCTCGTTCGGCCACAAGGCACAACTGACCCTGCGCTATCAGCTCGGCCCATCTCCAAGCGAATTTTGTCGGGTGCACCGAATCGACCGAAACGGCTACAGCACGCTTCTCGAGCGCTACTGAATGTTGGTGCCAAATTGTACGGTCTGATTCGGCCTGTGTGGGTTTCATCTTGTGTCCATGTTGCATGTCTGTATCTCCGTCAATTTTGCGATTCAGAGGCTCTCGTTCGGCCACAAGGCACAACTGACCCTGCGCTATCAGCTCGGCCCATCTCCAAGCGAATTTTGTCGGGTGCACTGAATCGACCGAAACGGCTACAGCACGCTTCTCGAGCGCTACTGAATGTTGGTGCCAAATTGTACGGTCTGATTCGGCCTGTGTGGGTTTCATCTTGTGTCCATGTTGCATGTCTGTATCTCCGTCAATTTTGCGATTCAGAGGCTCTCGTTCGGCCACAAGGCACAACTGACCCTGCGCTATCAGCTCGGCCCATCTCCAAGCGAATTTTGTCGGGTGCACCGAATCGACCGAAACGGCTACAGCACGCTTCTCGAGCGCTACTGAATGTTGGTGCCAAATTGTACGGTCTGATTCGGCCTGTGTGGGTTTCATCTTGTGTCCATGTTGCATGTCTGTATCTCCGTCAATTTTGCGATTCAGAGGCTCTCGTTCGGCCACAAGGCACAACTGACCCTGCGCTATCAGCTCGGCCCATCTCCAAGCGAATTTTGTCGGGTGCACCGAATCGACCGAAACGGCTACAGCACGCTTCTCGAGCGCTACTGAATGTTGGTGCCAAATTGTACGGTCTGATTCGGCCTGTGTGGGTTTCATCTTGTGTCCATGTTGCATGTCTGTATCTCCGTCAATTTTGCGATTCAGAGGCTCTCGTTCGGCCACAAGGCACAACTGACCCTGCGCTATCAGCTCGGCCCATCTCCAAGCGAATTTTGTCGGGTGCACCGAATCGACCGAAACGGCTACAGCACGCTTCTCGAGCGCTACTGAATGTTGGTGCCAAATTGTACGGTCTGATTCGGCCTGTGTGGGTTTCATCTTGTGTCCATGTTGCATGTCTGTATCTCCGTCAATTTTGCGATTCAGAGGCTCTCGTTCGGCCACAAGGCACAACTGACCCTGCGCTATCAGCTCGGCCCATCTCCAAGCGAATTTTGTCGGGTGCACCGAATCGACCGAAACGGCTACAGCACGCTTCTCGAGCGCTACTGAATGTTGGTGCCAAATTGTACGGTCTGATTCGGCCTGTGTGGGTTTCATCTTGTGTCCATGTTGCATGTCTGTATCTCCGTCAATTTTGCGATTCAGAGGCTCTCGTTCGGCCACAAGGCACAACTGACCCTGCGCTATCAGCTCGGCCCATCTCCAAGCGAATTTTGTCGGGTGCACCGAATCGACCGAAACGGCTACAGCACGCTTCTCGAGCGCTACTGAATGTTGGTGCCAAATTGTACGGTCTGATTCGGCCTGTGTGGGTTTCATCTTGTGTCCATGTTGCATGTCTGTATCTCCGTCAATTTTGCGATTCAGAGGCTCTCGTTCGGCCACAAGGCACAACTGACCCTGCGCTATCAGCTCGGCCCATCTCCAAGCGAATTTTGTCGGGTGCACCGAATCGACCGAAACGGCTACAGCACGCTTCTCGAGCGCTACTGAATGTTGGTGCCAAATTGTACGGTCTGATTCGGCCTGTGTGGGTTTCATCTTGTGTCCATGTTGCATGTCTGTATCTCCGTCAATTTTGCGATTCAGAGGCTCTCGTTCGGCCACAAGGCACAACTGACCCTGCGCTATCAGCTCGGCCCATCTCCAAGCGAATTTTGTCGGGTGCACCGAATCGACCGAAACGGCTACAGCACGCTTCTCGAGCGCTACTGAATGTTGGTGCCAAATTGTACGGTCTGATTCGGCCTGTGTGGGTTTCATCTTGTGTCCATGTTGCATGTCTGTATCTCCGTCAATTTTGCGATTCAGAGGCTCTCGTTCGGCCACAAGGCACAACTGAGCCTGCGCTATCAGCTCGGCCCATCTCCAAGCGAATTTTGTCGGGTGCACCGAATCGACCGAAACGGCTACAGCACGCTTCTCGAGCGCTACTGAATGTTGGTGCCAAATTGTACGGTCTGATTCGGCCTGTGTGGGTTTCATCTTGTGTCCATGTTGCATGTCTGTATCTCCGTCAATTTTGCGATTCAGAGGCTCTCGTTCGGCCACAAGGCACAACTGACCCTGCGCTATCAGCTCGGCCCATCTCCAAGCGAATTTTGTCGGGTGCACCGAATCGACCGAAACGGCTACAGCACGCTTCTCGAGCGCTACTGAATGTTGGTGCCAAATTGTACGGTCTGATTCGGCCTGTGTGGGTTTCATCTTGTGTCCATGTTGCATGTCTGTATCTCCGTCAATTTTGCGATTCAGAGGCTCTCGTTCGGCCACAAGGCACAACTGAGCCTGCGCTATCAGCTCGGCCCATCTCCAAGCGAATTTTGTCGGGTGCACCGAATCGACCGAAACGGCTACAGCACGCTTCTCGAGCGCTACTGAATGTTGGTGCCAAATTGTACGGTCTGATTCGGCCTGTGTGGGTTTCATCTTGTGTCCATGTTGCATGTCTGTATCTCCGTCAATATTGCGATTCAGAGGCTCTCGTTCGGCCACAAGGCACAACTGACCCTGCGCTATCAGCTCGGCCCATCTCCAAGCGAATTTTGTCGGGTGCACCGAATCGGCCGAAACGGCTACAGCACGCTTCTCGAGGGCTAGAAACTGCTTCTGCCAAATTGTACGGTCTGATTCGGCCTGTGTGGGTTTCATCTTGTGTCCATGTTGCATGTCTGTATCTCCGTCAATTTTGCGATTCAGAGGCTCTCGTTCGGCCACAAGGCACAACTGACCCTGCGCTATCAGCTCGGCCCATCTCCAAGCGAATTTTGTCGGGTGCACCGAATCGGCCGAAACGGCTACAGCACGCTTCTCGAGGGCTAGAAAATGCTTCTGCCAAATTGTACGGTCTGATTCGGCCTGTGTGGGTTTCATCTTGTGTCCATGTTGCATGTCTGTATCTCCGTCAATTTTGCGATTCAGAGGCTCTCGTTCGGCCACAAGGCACAACTGACCCTGCGCTATCAGCTCGGCCCATCTCCAAGCGAATTTTGTCGGGTGCACCGAATCGACCGAAACGGCTACAGCACGCTTCTCGAGCGCTACTGAATGTTGGTGCCAAATTGTACGGTCTGATTCGGCCTGTGTGGGTTTCATCTTGTGTCCATGTTGCATGTCTGTATCTCCGTCAATTTTGCGATTCAGAGGCTCTCGTTCGGCCACAAGGCACAACTGAGCCTGCGCTATCAGCTCGGCCCATCTCCAAGCGAATTTTGTCGGGTGCACCGAATCGACCGAAACGGCTACAGCACGCTTCTCGAGCGCTACTGAATGTTGGTGCCAAATTGTACGGTCTGATTCGGCCTGTGTGGGTTTCATCTTGTGTCCATGTTGCATGTCTGTATCTCCGTCAATTTTGCGATTCAGAGGCTCTCGTTCGGCCACAAGGCACAACTGACCCTGCGCTATCAGCTCGGCCCATCTCCAAGCGAATTTTGTCGGGTGCACCGAATCGACCGAAACGGCTACAGCACGCTTCTCGAGCGCTACTGAATGTTGGTGCCAAATTGTACGGTCTGATTCGGCCTGTGTGGGTTTCATCTTGTGTCCATGTTGCATGTCTGTATCTCCGTCAATTTTGCGATTCAGAGGCTCTCGTTCGGCCACAAGGCACAACTGACCCTGCGCTATCAGCTCGGCCCATCTCCAAGCGAATTTTGTCGGGTGCACCGAATCGACCGAAACGGCTACAGCACGCTTCTCGAGCGCTACTGAATGTTGGTGCCAAATTGTACGGTCTGATTCGGCCTGTGTGGGTTTCATCTTGTGTCCATGTTGCATGTCTGTATCTCCGTCAATATTGCGATTCAGAGGCTCTCGTTCGGCCACAAGGCACAACTGACCCTGCGCTATCAGCTCGGCCCATCTCCAAGCGAATTTTGTCGGGTGCACCGAATCGGCCGAAACGGCTACAGCACGCTTCTCGAGGGCTAGAAACTGCTTCTGCCAAATTGTACGGTCTGATTCGGCCTGTGTGGGTTTCATCTTGTGTCCATGTTGCATGTCTGTATCTCCGTCAATTTTGCGATTCAGAGGCTCTCGTTCGGCCACAAGGCACAACTGACCCTGCGCTATCAGCTCGGCCCATCTCCAAGCGAATTTTGTCGGGTGCACCGAATCGACCGAAACGGCTACAGCACGCTTCTCGAGCGCTACTGAATGTTGGTGCCAAATTGTACGGTCTGATTCGGCCTGTGTGGGTTTCATCTTGTGTCCATGTTGCATGTCTGTATCTCCGTCAATATTGCGATTCAGAGGCTCTCGTTCGGCCACAAGGCACAACTGACCCTGCGCTATCAGCTCGGCCCATCTCCAAGCGAATTTTGTCGGGTGCACCGAATCGACCGAAACGGCTACAGCACGCTTCTCGAGCGCTACTGAATGTTGGTGCCAAATTGTACGGTCTGATTCGGCCTGTGTGGGTTTCATCTTGTGTCCATGTTGCATGTCTGTATCTCCGTCAATTTTGCGATTCAGAGGCTCTCGTTCGGCCACAAGGCACAACTGACCCTGCGCTATCAGCTCGGCCCATCTCCAAGCGAATTTTGTCGGGTGCACCGAATCGACCGAAACGGCTACAGCACGCTTCTCGAGCGCTACTGAATGTTGGTGCCAAATTGTACGGTCTGATTCGGCCTGTGTGGGTTTCATCTTGTGTCCATGTTGCATGTCTGTATCTCCGTCAATTTTGCGATTCAGAGGCTCTCGTTCGGCCACAAGGCACAACTGACCCTGCGCTATCAGCTCGGCCCATCTCCAAGCGAATTTTGTCGGGTGCACCGAATCGACCGAAACGGCTACAGCACGCTTCTCGAGCGCTACTGAATGTTGGTGCCAAATTGTACGGTCTGATTCGGCCTGTGTGGGTTTCATCTTGTGTCCATGTTGCATGTCTGTATCTCCGTCAATTTTGCGATTCAGAGGCTCTCGTTCGGCCACAAGGCACAACTGACCCTGCGCTATCAGCTCGGCCCATCTCCAAGCGAATTTTGTCGGGTGCACCGAATCGACCGAAACGGCTACAGCACGCTTCTCGAGCGCTACTGAATGTTGGTGCCAAATTGTACGGTCTGATTCGGCCTGTGTGGGTTTCATCTTGTGTCCATGTTGCATGTCTGTATCTCCGTCAATTTTGCGATTCAGAGGCTCTCGTTCGGCCACAAGGCACAACTGACCCTGCGCTATCAGCTCGGCCCATCTCCAAGCGAATTTTGTCGGGTGCACCGAATCGACCGAAACGGCTACAGCACGCTTCTCGAGCGCTACTGAATGTTGGTGCCAAATTGTACGGTCTGATTCGGCCTGTGTGGGTTTCATCTTGTGTCCATGTTGCATGTCTGTATCTCCGTCAATATTGCGATTCAGAGGCTCTCGTTCGGCCACAAGGCACAACTGAGCCTGCGCTATCAGCTCGGCCCATCTCCAAGCGAATTTTGTCGGGTGCACCGAATCGACCGAAACGGCTACAGCACGCTTCTCGAGCGCTACTGAATGTTGGTGCCAAATTGTACGGTCTGATTCGGCCTGTGTGGGTTTCATCTTGTGTCCATGTTGCATGTCTGTATCTCCGTCAATTTTGCGATTCAGAGGCTCTCGTTCGGCCACAAGGCACAACTGACCCTGCGCTATCAGCTCGGCCCATCTCCAAGCGAATTTTGTCGGGTGCACCGAATCGACCGAAACGGCTACAGCACGCTTCTCGAGCGCTACTGAATGTTGGTGCCAAATTGTACGGTCTGATTCGGCCTGTGTGGGTTTCATCTTGTGTCCATGTTGCATGTCTGTATCTCCGTCAATTTTGCGATTCAGAGGCTCTCGTTCGGCCACAAGGCACAACTGACCCTGCGCTATCAGCTCGGCCCATCTCCAAGCGAATTTTGTCGGGTGCACCGAATCGACCGAAACGGCTACAGCACGCTTCTCGAGCGCTACTGAATGTTGGTGCCAAATTGTACGGTCTGATTCGGCCTGTGTGGGTTTCATCTTGTGTCCATGTTGCATGTCTGTATCTCCGTCAATTTTGCGATTCAGAGGCTCTCGTTCGGCCACAAGGCACAACTGACCCTGCGCTATCAGCTCGGCCCATCTCCAAGCGAATGTTGTCGGGTGCACCGAATCGACCGAAACGGCTACAGCACGCTTCTCGAGCGCTACTGAATGTTGGTGCCAAATTGTACGGTCTGATTCGGCCTGTGTGGGTTTCATCTTGTGTCCATGTTGCATGTCTGTATCTCCGTCAATATTGCGATTCAGAGGCTCTCGTTCGGCCACAAGGCACAACTGACCCTGCGCTATCAGCTCGGCCCATCTCCAAGCGAATTTTGTCGGGTGCACCGAATCGGCCGAAACGGCTACAGCACGCTTCTCGAGGGCTACTGAAACTGCTTCTGCCAAATTGTACGGTCTGATTCGGCCTGTGTGGGTTTCATCTTGTGTCCATGTTGCATGTCTGTATCTCCGTCAATTTTGCGATTCAGAGGCTCTCGTTCGGCCACAAGGCACAACTGACCCTGCGCTATCAGCTCGGCCCATCTCCAAGCGAATTTTGTCGGGTGCACCGAATCGGCCGAAACGGCTACAGCACGCTTCTCGAGGGCTAGAAACTGCTTCTGCCAAATTGTACGGTCTGATTCGGCCTGTGTGGGTTTCATCTTGTGTCCATGTTGCATGTCTGTATCTCCGTCAATTTTGCGATTCAGAGGCTCTCGTTCGGCCACAAGGCACAACTGAGCCTGCGCTATCAGCTCGGCCCATCTCCAAGCGAATTTTGTCGGGTGCACCGAATCGACCGAAACGGCTACAGCACGCTTCTCGAGCGCTACTGAATGTTGGTGCCAAATTGTACGGTCTGATTCGGCCTGTGTGGGTTTCATCTTGTGTCCATGTTGCATGTCTGTATCTCCGTCAATTTTGCGATTCAGAGGCTCTCGTTCGGCCACAAGGCACAACTGAGCCTGCGCTATCAGCTCGGCCCATCTCCAAGCGAATTTTGTCGGGTGCACCGAATCGACCGAAACGGCTACAGCACGCTTCTCGAGCGCTACTGAATGTTGGTGCCAAATTGTACGGTCTGATTCGGCCTGTGTGGGTTTCATCTTGTGTCCATGTTGCATGTCTGTATCTCCGTCAATTTTGCGATTCAGAGGCTCTCGTTCGGCCACAAGGCACAACTGACCCTGCGCTATCAGCTCGGCCCATCTCCAAGCGAATTTTGTCGGGTGCACCGAATCGGCCGAAACGGCTACAGCACGCTTCTCGAGCGCTACTGAATGTTACTGCCAAATTGTACGGTCTGATTCGGCCTGTGTGGGTTTCATCTTGTGTCCATGTTGCATGTCTGTATCTCCGTCAATTTTGCGATTCAGAGGCTCTCGTTCGGCCACAAGGCACAACTGACCCTGCGCTATCAGCTCGGCCCATCTCCAAGCGAATTTTGTCGGGTGCACCGAATCGACCGAAACGGCTACAGCACGCTTCTCGAGCGCTACTGAATGTTGGTGCCAAATTGTACGGTCTGATTCGGCCTGTGTGGGTTTCATCTTGTGTCCATGTTGCATGTCTGTATCTCCGTCAATTTTGCGATTCAGAGGCTCTCGTTCGGCCACAAGGCACAACTGAGCCTGCGCTATCAGCTCGGCCCATCTCCAAGCGAATTTTGTCGGGTGCACCGAATCGACCGAAACGGCTACAGCACGCTTCTCGAGCGCTACTGAATGTTGGTGCCAAATTGTACGGTCTGATTCGGCCTGTGTGGGTTTCATCTTGTGTCCATGTTGCATGTCTGTATCTCCGTCAATTTTGCGATTCAGAGGCTCTCGTTCGGCCACAAGGCACAACTGACCCTGCGCTATCAGCTCGGCCCATCTCCAAGCGAATTTTGTCGGGTGCACCGAATCGACCGAAACGGCTACAGCACGCTTCTCGAGCGCTACTGAATGTTGGTGCCAAATTGTACGGTCTGATTCGGCCTGTGTGGGTTTCATCTTGTGTCCATGTTGCATGTCTGTATCTCCGTCAATTTTGCGATTCAGAGGCTCTCGTTCGGCCACAAGGCACAACTGACCCTGCGCTATCAGCTCGGCCCATCTCCAAGCGAATTTTGTCGGGTGCACCGAATCGACCGAAACGGCTACAGCACGCTTCTCGAGCGCTACTGAATGTTGGTGCCAAATTGTACGGTCTGATTCGGCCTGTGTGGGTTTCATCTTGTGTCCATGTTGCATGTCTGTATCTCCGTCAATATTGCGATTCAGAGGCTCTCGTTCGGCCACAAGGCACAACTGACCCTGCGCTATCAGCTCGGCCCATCTCCAAGCGAATTTTGTCGGGTGCACCGAATCGGCCGAAACGGCTACAGCACGCTTCTCGAGGGCTAGAAACTGCTTCTGCCAAATTGTACGGTCTGATTCGGCCTGTGTGGGTTTCATCTTGTGTCCATGTTGCATGTCTGTATCTCCGTCAATTTTGCGATTCAGAGGCTCTCGTTCGGCCACAAGGCACAACTGACCCTGCGCTATCAGCTCGGCCCATCTCCAAGCGAATTTTGTCGGGTGCACCGAATCGACCGAAACGGCTACAGCACGCTTCTCGAGCGCTACTGAATGTTGGTGCCAAATTGTACGGTCTGATTCGGCCTGTGTGGGTTTCATCTTGTGTCCATGTTGCATGTCTGTATCTCCGTCAATATTGCGATTCAGAGGCTCTCGTTCGGCCACAAGGCACAACTGACCCTGCGCTATCAGCTCGGCCCATCTCCAAGCGAATTTTGTCGGGTGCACCGAATCGACCGAAACGGCTACAGCACGCTTCTCGAGCGCTACTGAATGTTGGTGCCAAATTGTACGGTCTGATTCGGCCTGTGTGGGTTTCATCTTGTGTCCATGTTGCATGTCTGTATCTCCGTCAATTTTGCGATTCAGAGGCTCTCGTTCGGCCACAAGGCACAACTGACCCTGCGCTATCAGCTCGGCCCATCTCCAAGCGAATTTTGTCGGGTGCACCGAATCGACCGAAACGGCTACAGCACGCTTCTCGAGCGCTACTGAATGTTGGTGCCAAATTGTACGGTCTGATTCGGCCTGTGTGGGTTTCATCTTGTGTCCATGTTGCATGTCTGTATCTCCGTCAATATTGCGATTCAGAGGCTCTCGTTCGGCCACAAGGCACAACTGACCCTGCGCTATCAGCTCGGCCCATCTCCAAGCGAATTTTGTCGGGTGCACCGAATCGGCCGAAACGGCTACAGCACGCTTCTCGAGCGCTACTGAATGGTGGTGCCAAATTGTACGGTCTGATTCGGCCTGTGTGGGTTTCATCTTGTGTCCATGTTGCATGTCTGTATCTCCGTCAATATTGCGATTCAGAGGCTCTCGTTCGGCCACAAGGCACAACTGACCCTGCGCTATCAGCTCGGCCCATCTCCAAGCGAATTTTGTCGGGTGCACCGAATCGACCGAAACGGCTACAGCACGCTTCTCAAGCGCTACTGAATGTTGGTGCCAAATTGTACGGTCTGATTCGGCCTGTGTGGGTTTCATCTTGTGTCCATGTTGCATG
Source organism: Phytophthora capsici (assembly GCA_030324255.1). Taxonomy (NCBI): domain Eukaryota; phylum Oomycota; class Peronosporomycetes; order Peronosporales; family Peronosporaceae; genus Phytophthora; species Phytophthora capsici. The sequence continues at coordinate 379,347 of JAFEIO010000022.1, read as the reverse complement.
TCTGTATCTCCGTCAATTTTGCGATTCAGAGGCTCTCGTTCGGCCACAAGGCACAACTGACCCTGCGCTATCAGCTCGGCCCATCTCCAAGCGAATTTTGTCGGGTGCACCGAATCGACCGAAACGGCTACAGCACGCTTCTCGAGCGCTACTGAATGTTGGTGCCAAATTGTACGGTCTGATTCGGCCTGTGTGGGTTTCATCTTGTGTCCATGTTGCATGTCTGTATCTCCGTCAATTTTGCGATTCAGAGGCTCTCGTTCGGCCACAAGGCACAACTGACCCTGCGCTATCAGCTCGGCCCATCTCCAAGCGAATTTTGTCGGGTGCACCGAATCGACCGAAACGGCTACAGCACGCTTCTCGAGCGCTACTGAATGTTGGTGCCAAATTGTACGGTCTGATTCGGCCTGTGTGGGTTTCATCTTGTGTCCATGTTGCATGTCTGTATCTCCGTCAATTTTGCGATTCAGAGGCTCTCGTTCGGCCACAAGGCACAACTGACCCTGCGCTATCAGCTCGGCCCATCTCCAAGCGAATTTTGTCGGGTGCACCGAATCGACCGAAACGGCTACAGCACGCTTCTCGAGCGCTACTGAATGTTGGTGCCAAATTGTACGGTCTGATTCGGCCTGTGTGGGTTTCATCTTGTGTCCATGTTGCATGTCTGTATCTCCGTCAATTTTGCGATTCAGAGGCTCTCGTTCGGCCACAAGGCACAACTGACCCTGCGCTATCAGCTCGGCCCATCTCCAAGCGAATTTTGTCGGGTGCACCGAATCGACCGAAACGGCTACAGCACGCTTCTCGAGCGCTACTGAATGTTGGTGCCAAATTGTACGGTCTGATTCGGCCTGTGTGGGTTTCATCTTGTGTCCATGTTGCATGTCTGTATCTCCGTCAATTTTGCGATTCAGAGGCTCTCGTTCGGCCACAAGGCACAACTGACCCTGCGCTATCAGCTCGGCCCATCTCCAAGCGAATTTTGTCGGGTGCACCGAATCGACCGAAACGGCTACAGCACGCTTCTCGAGCGCTACTGAATGTTGGTGCCAAATTGTACGGTCTGATTCGGCCTGTGTGGGTTTCATCTTGTGTCCATGTTGCATGTCTGTATCTCCGTCAATTTTGCGATTCAGAGGCTCTCGTTCGGCCACAAGGCACAACTGACCCTGCGCTATCAGCTCGGCCCATCTCCAAGCGAATTTTGTCGGGTGCACCGAATCGACCGAAACGGCTACAGCACGCTTCTCGAGCGCTACTGAATGTTGGTGCCAAATTGTACGGTCTGATTCGGCCTGTGTGGGTTTCATCTTGTGTCCATGTTGCATGTCTGTATCTCCGTCAATTTTGCGATTCAGAGGCTCTCGTTCGGCCACAAGGCACAACTGACCCTGCGCTATCAGCTCGGCCCATCTCCAAGCGAATTTTGTCGGGTGCACCGAATCGACCGAAACGGCTACAGCACGCTTCTCGAGCGCTACTGAATGTTGGTGCCAAATTGTACGGTCTGATTCGGCCTGTGTGGGTTTCATCTTGTGTCCATGTTGCATGTCTGTATCTCCGTCAATTTTGCGATTCAGAGGCTCTCGTTCGGCCACAAGGCACAACTGACCCTGCGCTATCAGCTCGGCCCATCTCCAAGCGAATGTTGTCGGGTGCACCGAATCGACCGAAACGGCTACAGCACGCTTCTCGAGCGCTACTGAATGTTGGTGCCAAATTGTACGGTCTGATTCGGCCTGTGTGGGTTTCATCTTGTGTCCATGTTGCATGTCTGTATCTCCGTCAATTTTGCGATTCAGAGGCTCTCGTTCGGCCACAAGGCACAACTGACCCTGCGCTATCAGCTCGGCCCATCTCCAAGCGAATTTTGTCGGGTGCACCGAATCGACCGAAACGGCTACAGCACGCTTCTCGAGCGCTACTGAATGTTGGTGCCAAATTGTACGGTCTGATTCGGCCTGTGTGGGTTTCATCTTGTGTCCATGTTGCATGTCTGTATCTCCGTCAATTTTGCGATTCAGAGGCTCTCGTTCGGCCACAAGGCACAACTGACCCTGCGCTATCAGCTCGGCCCATCTCCAAGCGAATTTTGTCGGGTGCACCGAATCGACCGAAACGGCTACAGCACGCTTCTCGAGCGCTACTGAATGTTGGTGCCAAATTGTACGGTCTGATTCGGCCTGTGTGAGTTTCATCTTGTGTCCATGTCTCATGTGGTGTCAACAAGAAACCTAGACGGTAGGAAGCACTTGACAGACTAAGGACCAAAAATCAATCACTTTTGCATTTTGACATCTAGTGCTCCAACGACCTTAACTATTACATGTTAGCTATAACAAGCAGCAATAGCTGCTCTTCCAGCTTCGACCAGGTTGGAGGTCTGCTGGTATGGTCTAAGCTCCGACAGGGATCGGAATATAGCAGCGGGCTTGGTCGATGGAGATGCGGAATTGCACGACTTGGTGTGGACTTGGCTTTGGGAGCGTCTCCTATAACGTCCTTGGTTGAAGGGATGGGCCATGTTGGCTAATCCAGTCAGTTGGTTCGTTCCTGGAAGCATGTCGGTCCGCCAGACGCAGCTACGGCTGCTCTTCCGGCTTCCACCAGGTTGGAGGTCTGCTGGCATATGGTCTAAGCTCCGACAGGGATCGGAATATAGCAGCGGCCTTGGTCGATGGAGATGCGGAATTGCACGACTTGGTGTGGACTTGGCTTTGGGAGCGTCTCCTATAACGTCCTTGGTTGAAGGGATGGGCCATGTTGGCTAATCCAGTCAGTTGGTTCGTTCCTGGAAGCATGTCGGTCCGCCAGACGCAGCTACGGCTGCTCTTCCGGCTTCCACCAGGTTGGAGGTCTGCTGGCATATGGTCTAAGCTCCGACAGGGATCGGAATATAGCAGCGGCCTTGGTCGATGGAGATGCGGAATTGCACGACTTGGTGTGGACTTGGCTTTGGGAGCGTCTCCTATAACGTCCTTGGTTGAAGGGATGGGCCATGTTGGCTAATCCAGTCAGTTGGTTCGTTCCTGGAAGCATGTCGGTCCGCCAGACGCAGCTACGGCTGCTCTTCCGGCTTCCACCAGGTTGGAGGTCTGCTGGTATGGTCTAAGCTCCGACAGGGATCGGAATATAGCAGCGGGCTTGGTCGATGGAGATGCGGAATTGCACGACTTGGTGTGGACTTGGCTTTGGGAGCGTCTCCTATAACGTCCTTGGTTGAAGGGATGGGCCATGTTGGCTAATCCAGTCAGTTGGTTCGTTCCTGGAAGCATGTCGGTCCGCCAGACGCAGCTACGGCTGCTCTTCCGGCTTCCACCAGGTTGGAGGTCTGCTGGTATGGTCTAAGCTCCGACAGGGATCGGAATATAGCAGCGGCCTTGGTCGATGGAGATGCGGAATTGCACGACTTGGTGTGGACTTGGCTTTGGGAGCGTCTCCTATAACGTCCTTGGTTGAAGGGATGGGCCATGTTGGCTAATCCAGTCAGTTGGTTCGTTCCTGGAAGCATGTCGGTCCGCCAGACGCAGCTACGGCTGCTCTTCCGGCTTCCACCAGGTTGGAGGTCTGCTGGTATGGTCTAAGCTCCGACAGGGATCGGAATATAACAGCGGGCTTGGTCGATGGAGATGCGGAATTGCACGACTTGGTGTGGACTTGGCTTTGGGAGCGTCTCCTATAACGTCCTTGGTTGAAGGGATGGGCCATGTTGGCTAATCCAGTCAGTTGGTTCGTTCCTGGAAGCATGTCGGTCCGCCAGACGCAGCTACGGCTGCTCTTCCGGCTTCCACCAGGTTGGAGGTCTGCTGGTATGGTCTAAGCTCCGACAGGGATCGGAATATAGCAGCGGCCTTGGTCGATGGAGATGCGGAATTGCACGACTTGGTGTGGACTTGGCTTTGGGAGCGTCTCCTATAACGTCCTTGGTTGAAGGGATGGGCCATGTTGGCTAATCCAGTCAGTTGGTTCGTTCCTGGAAGCATGTCGGTCCGCCAGACGCAGCTACGGCTGCTCTTCCGGCTTCCACCAGGTTGGAGGTCTGCTGGTATGGTCTAAGCTCCGACAGGGATCGGAATATAGCAGCGGCCTTGGTCGATGGAGATGCGGAATTGCACGACTTGGTGTGGACTTGGCTTTGGGAGCGTCTCCTATAACGTCCTTGGTTGAAGGGATGGGCCATGTTGGCTAATCCAGTCAGTTGGTTCGTTCCTGGAAGCATGTCGGTCCGCCAGACGCAGCTACGGCTGCTCTTCCGGCTTCCACCAGGTTGGAGGTCTGCTGGTATGGTCTAAGCTCCGACAGGGATCGGAATATAACAGCGGGCTTGGTCGATGGAGATGCGGAATTGCACGACTTGGTGTGGACTTGGCTTTGGGAGCGTCTCCTATAACGTCCTTGGTTGAAGGGATGGGCCATGTTGGCTAATCCAGTCAGTTGGTTCGTTCCTGGAAGCATGTCGGTCCGCCAGACGCAGCTACGGCTGCTCTTCCGGCTTCCACCAGGTTGGAGGTCTGCTGGTATGGTCTAAGCTCCGACAGGGATCGGAATATAGCAGCGGGCTTGGTCGATGGAGATGCGGAATTGCACGACTTGGTGTGGACTTGGCTTTGGGAGCGTCTCCTATAACGTCCTTGGTTGAAGGGATGGGCCATGTTGGCTAATCCAGTCAGTTGGTTCGTTCCTGGAAGCATGTCGGTCCGCCAGACGCAGCTACGGCTGCTCTTCCGGCTTCCACCAGGTTGGAGGTCTGCTGGCATATGGTCTAAGCTCCGACAGGGATCGGAATATAGCAGCGGCCTTGGTCGATGGAGATGCGGAATTGCACGACTTGGTGTGGACTTGGCTTTGGGAGCGTCTCCTATAACGTCCTTGGTTGAAGGGATGGGCCATGTTGGCTAATCCAGTCAGTTGGTTCGTTCCTGGAAGCATGTCGGTCCGCCAGACGCAGCTACGGCTGCTCTTCCGGCTTCCACCAGGTTGGAGGTCTGCTGGCATATGGTCTAAGCTCCGACAGGGATCGGAATATAGCAGCGGCCTTGGTCGATGGAGATGCGGAATTGCACGACTTGGTGTGGACTTGGCTTTGGGAGCGTCTCCTATAACGTCCTTGGTTGAAGGGATGGGCCATGTTGGCTAATCCAGTCAGTTGGTTCGTTCCTGGAAGCATGTCGGTCCGCCAGACGCAGCTACGGCTGCTCTTCCGGCTTCCACCAGGTTGGAGGTCTGCTGGCATATGGTCTAAGCTCCGACAGGGATCGGAATATAGCAGCGGCCTTGGTCGATGGAGATGCGGAATTGCACGACTTGGTGTGGACTTGGCTTTGGGAGCGTCTCCTATAACGTCCTTGGTTGAAGGGATGGGCCATGTTGGCTAATCCAGTCAGTTGGTTCGTTCCTGGAAGCATGTCGGTCCGCCAGACGCAGCTACGGCTGCTCTTCCGGCTTCCACCATGTTGGAGGTCTGCTGGTATGGTCTAAGCTCCGACAGGGATCGGAATATAGCAGCGGGCTTGGTCGATGGAGATGCGGAATTGCACGACTTGGTGTGGACTTGGCTTTGGGAGCGTCTCCTATAACGTCCTTGGTTGAAGGGATGGGCCATGTTGGCTAATCCAGTCAGTTGGTTCGTTCCTGGAAGCATGTCGGTCCGCCAGACGCAGCTACGGCTGCTCTTCCGGCTTCCACCAGGTTGGAGGTCTGCTGGCATATGGTCTAAGCTCCGACAGGGATCGGAATATAGCAGCGGCCTTGGTCGATGGAGATGCGGAATTGCACGACTTGGTGTGGACTTGGCTTTGGGAGCGTCTCCTATAACGTCCTTGGTTGAAGGGATGGGCCATGTTGGCTAATCCAGTCAGTTGGTTCGTTCCTGGAAGCATGTCGGTCCGCCAGACGCAGCTACGGCTGCTCTTCCGGCTTCCACCAGGTTGGAGGTCTGCTGGCATATGGTCTAAGCTCCGACAGGGATCGGAATATAGCAGCGGCCTTGGTCGATGGAGATGCGGAATTGCACGACTTGGTGTGGACTTGGCTTTGGGAGCGTCTCCTATAACGTCCTTGGTTGAAGGGATGGGCCATGTTGGCTAATCCAGTCAGTTGGTTCGTTCCTGGAAGCATGTCGGTCCGCCAGACGCAGCTACGGCTGCTCTTCCGGCTTCCACCAGGTTGGAGGTCTGCTGGTATGGTCTAAGCTCCGACAGGGATCGGAATATAGCAGCGGGCTTGGTCGATGGAGATGCGGAATTGCACGACTTGGTGTGGACTTGGCTTTGGGAGCGTCTCCTATAACGTCCTTGGTTGAAGGGATGGGCCATGTTGGCTAATCCAGTCAGTTGGTTCGTTCCTGGAAGCATGTCGGTCCGCCAGACGCAGCTACGGCTGCTCTTCCGGCTTCCACCAGGTTGGAGGTCTGCTGGTATGGTCTAAGCTCCGACAGGGATCGGAATATAGCAGCGGCCTTGGTCGATGGAGATGCGGAATTGCACGACTTGGTGTGGACTTGGCTTTGGGAGCGTCTCCTATAACGTCCTTGGTTGAAGGGATGGGCCATGTTGGCTAATCCAGTCAGTTGGTTCGTTCCTGGAAGCATGTCGGTCCGCCAGACGCAGCTACGGCTGCTCTTCCGGCTTCCACCAGGTTGGAGGTCTGCTGGTATGGTCTAAGCTCCGACAGGGATCGGAATATAACAGCGGGCTTGGTCGATGGAGATGCGGAATTGCACGACTTGGTGTGGACTTGGCTTTGGGAGCGTCTCCTATAACGTCCTTGGTTGAAGGGATGGGCCATGTTGGCTAATCCAGTCAGTTGGTTCGTTCCTGGAAGCATGTCGGTCCGCCAGACGCAGCTACGGCTGCTCTTCCGGCTTCCACCAGGTTGGAGGTCTGCTGGTATGGTCTAAGCTCCGACAGGGATCGGAATATAGCAGCGGGCTTGGTCGATGGAGATGCGGAATTGCACGACTTGGTGTGGACTTGGCTTTGGGAGCGTCTCCTATAACGTCCTTGGTTGAAGGGATGGGCCATGTTGGCTAATCCAGTCAGTTGGTTCGTTCCTGGAAGCATGTCGGTCCGCCAGACGCAGCTACGGCTGCTCTTCCGGCTTCCACCAGGTTGGAGGTCTGCTGGTATGGTCTAAGCTCCGACAGGGATCGGAATATAGCAGCGGGCTTGGTCGATGGAGATGCGGAATTGCACGACTTGGTGTGGACTTGGCTTTGGGAGCGTCTCCTATAACGTCCTTGGTTGAAGGGATGGGCCATGTTGGCTAATCCAGTCAGTTGGTTCGTTCCTGGAAGCATGTCGGTCCGCCAGACGCAGCTACGGCTGCTCTTCCGGCTTCCACCAGGTTGGAGGTCTGCTGGTATGGTCTAAGCTCCGACAGGGATCGGAATATAACAGCGGGCTTGGTCGATGGAGATGCGGAATTGCACGACTTGGTGTGGACTTGGCTTTGGGAGCGTCTCCTATAACGTCCTTGGTTGAAGGGATGGGCCATGTTGGCTAATCCAGTCAGTTGGTTCGTTCCTGGAAGCATGTCGGTCCGCCAGACGCAGCTACGGCTGCTCTTCCGGCTTCCACCAGGTTGGAGGTCTGCTGGTATGGTCTAAGCTCCGACAGGGATCGGAATATAGCAGCGGGCTTGGTCGATGGAGATGCGGAATTGCACGACTTGGTGTGGACTTGGCTTTGGGAGCGTCTCCTATAACGTCCTTGGTTGAAGGGATGGGCCATGTTGGCTAATCCAGTCAGTTGGTTCGTTCCTGGAAGCATGTCGGTCCGCCAGACGCAGCTACGGCTGCTCTTCCGGCTTCCACCAGGTTGGAGGTCTGCTGGCATATGGTCTAAGCTCCGACAGGGATCGGAATATAGCAGCGGCCTTGGTCGATGGAGATGCGGAATTGCACGACTTGGTGTGGACTTGGCTTTGGGAGCGTCTCCTATAACGTCCTTGGTTGAAGGGATGGGCCATGTTGGCTAATCCAGTCAGTTGGTTCGTTCCTGGAAGCATGTCGGTCCGCCAGACGCAGCTACGGCTGCTCTTCCGGCTTCCACCAGGTTGGAGGTCTGCTGGCATATGGTCTAAGCTCCGACAGGGATCGGAATATAGCAGCGGCCTTGGTCGATGGAGATGCGGAATTGCACGACTTGGTGTGGACTTGGCTTTGGGAGCGTCTCCTATAACGTCCTTGGTTGAAGGGATGGGCCATGTTGGCTAATCCAGTCAGTTGGTTCGTTCCTGGAAGCATGTCGGTCCGCCAGACGCAGCTACGGCTGCTCTTCCGGCTTCCACCAGGTTGGAGGTCTGCTGGCATATGGTCTAAGCTCCGACAGGGATCGGAATATAGCAGCGGCCTTGGTCGATGGAGATGCGGAATTGCACGACTTGGTGTGGACTTGGCTTTGGGAGCGTCTCCTATAACGTCCTTGGTTGAAGGGATGGGCCATGTTGGCTAATCCAGTCAGTTGGTTCGTTCCTGGAAGCATGTCGGTCCGCCAGACGCAGCTACGGCTGCTCTTCCGGCTTCCACCAGGTTGGAGGTCTGCTGGTATGGTCTAAGCTCCGACAGGGATCGGAATATAGCAGCGGCCTTGGTCGATGGAGATGCGGAATTGCACGACTTGGTGTGGACTTGGCTTTGGGAGCGTCTCCTATAACGTCCTTGGTTGAAGGGATGGGCCATGTTGGCTAATCCAGTCAGTTGGTTCGTTCCTGGAAGCATGTCGGTCCGCCAGACGCAGCTACGGCTGCTCTTCCGGCTTCCACCAGGTTGGAGGTCTGCTGGTATGGTCTAAGCTCCGACAGGGATCGGAATATAGCAGCGGCCTTGGTCGATGGAGATGCGGAATTGCACGACTTGGTGTGGACTTGGCTTTGGGAGCGTCTCCTATAACGTCCTTGGTTGAAGGGATGGGCCATGTTGGCTAATCCAGTCAGTTGGTTCGTTCCTGGAAGCATGTCGGTCCGCCAGACGCAGCTACGGCTGCTCTTCCGGCTTCCACCAGGTTGGAGGTCTGCTGGTATGGTCTAAGCTCCGACAGGGATCGGAATATAACAGCGGGCTTGGTCGATGGAGATGCGGAATTGCACGACTTGGTGTGGACTTGGCTTTGGGAGCGTCTCCTATAACGTCCTTGGTTGAAGGGATGGGCCATGTTGGCTAATCCAGTCAGTTGGTTCGTTCCTGGAAGCATGTCGGTCCGCCAGACGCAGCTACGGCTGCTCTTCCGGCTTCCACCAGGTTGGAGGTCTGCTGGTATGGTCTAAGCTCCGACAGGGATCGGAATATAGCAGCGGCCTTGGTCGATGGAGATGCGGAATTGCACGACTTGGTGTGGACTTGGCTTTGGGAGCGTCTCCTATAACGTCCTTGGTTGAAGGGATGGGCCATGTTGGCTAATCCAGTCAGTTGGTTCGTTCCTGGAAGCATGTCGGTCCGCCAGACGCAGCTACGGCTGCTCTTCCGGCTTCCACCAGGTTGGAGGTCTGCTGGTATGGTCTAAGCTCCGACAGGGATCGGAATATAGCAGCGGGCTTGGTCGATGGAGATGCGGAATTGCACGACTTGGTGTGGATTTGGCTTTGGGAGCGTCTCCTATAACGTCCTTGGTTGAAGGGATGGGCCATGTTGGCTAATCCAGTCAGTTGGTTCGTTCCTGGAAGCATGTCGGTCCGCCAGACGCAGCTACGGCTGCTCTTCCGGCTTCCACCAGGTTGGAGGTCTGCTGGTATGGTCTAAGCTCCGACAGGGATCGGAATATAGCAGCGGGCTTGGTCGATGGAGATGCGGAATTGCACGACTTGGTGTGGACTTGGCTTTGGGAGCGTCTCCTATAACGTCCTTGGTTGAAGGGATGGGCCATGTTGGCTAATCCAGTCAGTTGGTTCGTTCCTGGAAGCATGTCGGTCCGCCAGACGCAGCTACGGCTGCTCTTCCGGCTTCCACCAGGTTGGAGGTCTGCTGGTATGGTCTAAGCTCCGACAGGGATCGGAATATAGCAGCGGGCTTGGTCGATGGAGATGCGGAATTGCACGACTTGGTGTGGACTTGGCTTTGGGAGCGTCTCCTATAACGTCCTTGGTTGAAGGGATGGGCCATGTTGGCTAATCCAGTCAGTTGGTTCGTTCCTGGAAGCATGTCGGTCCGCCAGACGCAGCTACGGCTGCTCTTCCGGCTTCCACCAGGTTGGAGGTCTGCTGGTATGGTCTAAGCTCCGACAGGGATCGGAATATAGCAGCGGGCTTGGTCGATGGAGATGCGGAATTGCACGACTTGGTGTGGACTTGGCTTTGGGAGCGTCTCCTATAACGTCCTTGGTTGAAGGGATGGGCCATGTTGGCTAATCCAGTCAGTTGGTTCGTTCCTGGAAGCATGTCGGTCCGCCAGACGCAGCTACGGCTGCTCTTCCGGCTTCCACCAGGTTGGAGGTCTGCTGGTATGGTCTAAGCTCCGACAGGGATCGGAATATAGCAGCGGGCTTGGTCGATGGAGATGCGGAATTGCACGACTTGGTGTGGACTTGGCTTTGGGAGCGTCTCCTATAACGTCCTTGGTTGAAGGGATGGGCCATGTTGGCTAATCCAGTCAGTTGGTTCGTTCCTGGAAGCATGTCGGTCCGCCAGACGCAGCTACGGCTGCTCTTCCGGCTTCCACCAGGTTGGAGGTCTGCTGGTATGGTCTAAGCTCCGACAGGGATCGGAATATAGCAGCGGCCTTGGTCGATGGAGATGCGGAATTGCACGACTTGGTGTGGACTTGGCTTTGGGAGCGTCTCCTATAACGTCCTTGGTTGAAGGGATGGGCCATGTTGGCTAATCCAGTCAGTTGGTTCGTTCCTGGAAGCATGTCGGTCCGCCAGACGCAGCTACGGCTGCTCTTCCGGCTTCCACCAGGTTGAAGGTCTGCTGGTATGGTCTAAGCTCCGACAGGGATCGGAATATAGCAGCGGGCTTGGTCGATGGAGATGCGGAATTGCACGACTTGGTGTGGACTTGGCTTTGGGAGCGTCTCCTATAACGTCCTTGGTTGAAGGGATGGGCCATGTTGGCTAATCCAGTCAGTTGGTTCGTTCCTGGAAGCATGTCGGTCCGCCAGACGCAGCTACGGCTGCTCTTCCGGCTTCCACCAGGTTGGAGGTCTGCTGGTATGGTCTAAGCTCCGACAGGGATCGGAATATAGCAGCGGCCTTGGTCGATGGAGATGCGGAATTGCACGACTTGGTGTGGACTTGGCTTTGGGAGCGTCTCCTATAACGTCCTTGGTTGAAGGGATGGGCCATGTTGGCTAATCCAGTCAGTTGGTTCGTTCCTGGAAGCATGTCGGTCCGCCAGACGCAGCTACGGCTGCTCTTCCGGCTTCCACCAGGTTGGAGGTCTGCTGGTATGGTCTAAGCTCCGACAGGGATCGGAATATAGCAGCGGCCTTGGTCGATGGAGATGCGGAATTGCACGACTTGGTGTGGACTTGGCTTTGGGAGCGTCTCCTATAACGTCCTTGGTTGAAGGGATGGGCCATGTTGGCTAATCCAGTCAGTTGGTTCGTTCCTGGAAGCATGTCGGTCCGCCAGACGCAGCTACGGCTGCTCTTCCGGCTTCCACCAGGTTGGAGGTCTGCTGGCATATGGTCTAAGCTCCGACAGGGATCGGAATATAGCAGCGGCCTTGGTCGATGGAGATGCGGAATTGCACGACTTGGTGTGGACTTGGCTTTGGGAGCGTCTCCTATAACGTCCTTGGTTGAAGGGATGGGCCATGTTGGCTAATCCAGTCAGTTGGTTCGTTCCTGGAAGCATGTCGGTCCGCCAGACGCAGCTACGGCTGCTCTTCCGGCTTCCACCAGGTTGGAGGTCTGCTGGTATGGTCTAAGCTCCGACAGGGATCGGAATATAACAGCGGGCTTGGTCGATGGAGATGCGGAATTGCACGACTTGGTGTGGACTTGGCTTTGGGAGCGTCTCCTATAACGTCCTTGGTTGAAGGGATGGGCCATGTTGGCTAATCCAGTCAGTTGGTTCGTTCCTGGAAGCATGTCGGTCCGCCAGACGCAGCTACGGCTGCTCTTCCGGCTTCCACCAGGTTGGAGGTCTGCTGGTATGGTCTAAGCTCCGACAGGGATCGGAATATAGCAGCGGCCTTGGTCGATGGAGATGCGGAATTGCACGACTTGGTGTGGACTTGGCTTTGGGAGCGTCTCCTATAACGTCCTTGGTTGAAGGGATGGGCCATGTTGGCTAATCCAGTCAGTTGGTTCGTTCCTGGAAGCATGTCGGTCCGCCAGACGCAGCTACGGCTGCTCTTCCGGCTTCCACCAGGTTGGAGGTCTGCTGGTATGGTCTAAGCTCCGACAGGGATCGGAATATAGCAGCGGGCTTGGTCGATGGAGATGCGGAATTGCACGACTTGGTGTGGACTTGGCTTTGGGAGCGTCTCCTATAACGTCCTTGGTTGAAGGGATGGGCCATGTTGGCTAATCCAGTCAGTTGGTTCGTTCCTGGAAGCATGTCGGTCCGCCAGACGCAGCTACGGCTGCTCTTCCGGCTTCCACCAGGTTGGAGGTCTGCTGGTATGGTCTAAGCTCCGACAGGGATCGGAATATAGCAGCGGCCTTGGTCGATGGAGATGCGGAATTGCACGACTTGGTGTGGACTTGGCTTTGGGAGCGTCTCCTATAACGTCCTTGGTTGAAGGGATGGGCCATGTTGGCTAATCCAGTCAGTTGGTTCGTTCCTGGAAGCATGTCGGTCCGCCAGACGCAGCTACGGCTGCTCTTCCGGCTTCCACCAGGTTGGAGGTCTGCTGGTATGGTCTAAGCTCCGACAGGGATCGGAATATAGCAGCGGCCTTGGTCGATGGAGATGCGGAATTGCACGACTTGGTGTGGACTTGGCTTTGGGAGCGTCTCCTATAACGTCCTTGGTTGAAGGGATGGGCCATGTTGGCTAATCCAGTCAGTTGGTTCGTTCCTGGAAGCATGTCGGTCCGCCAGACGCAGCTACGGCTGCTCTTCCGGCTTCCACCAGGTTGGAGGTCTGCTGGTATGGTCTAAGCTCCGACAGGGATCGGAATATAGCAGCGGCCTTGGTCGATGGAGATGCGGAATTGCACGACTTGGTGTGGACTTGGCTTTGGGAGCGTCTCCTATAACGTCCTTGGTTGAAGGGATGGGCCATGTTGGCTAATCCAGTCAGTTGGTTCGTTCCTGGAAGCATGTCGGTCCGCCAGACGCAGCTACGGCTGCTCTTCCGGCTTCCACCAGGTTGGAGGTCTGCTGGTATGGTCTAAGCTCCGACAGGGATCGGAATATAGCAGCGGGCTTGGTCGATGGAGATGCGGAATTGCACGACTTGGTGTGGACTTGGCTTTGGGAGCGTCTCCTATAACGTCCTTGGTTGAAGGGATGGGCCATGTTGGCTAATCCAGTCAGTTGGTTCGTTCCTGGAAGCATGTCGGTCCGCCAGACGCAGCTACGGCTGCTCTTCCGGCTTCCACCAGGTTGGAGGTCTGCTGGTATGGTCTAAGCTCCGACAGGGATCGGAATATAGCAGCGGCCTTGGTCGATGGAGATGCGGAATTGCACGACTTGGTGTGGACTTGGCTTTGGGAGCGTCTCCTATAACGTCCTTGGTTGAAGGGATGGGCCATGTTGGCTAATCCAGTCAGTTGGTTCGTTCCTGGAAGCATGTCGGTCCGCCAGACGCAGCTACGGCTGCTCTTCCGGCTTCCACCAGGTTGGAGGTCTGCTGGTATGGTCTAAGCTCCGACAGGGATCGGAATATAGCAGCGGCCTTGGTCGATGGAGATGCGGAATTGCACGACTTGGTGTGGACTTGGCTTTGGGAGCGTCTCCTATAACGTCCTTGGTTGAAGGGATGGGCCATGTTGGCTAATCCAGTCAGTTGGTTCGTTCCTGGAAGCATGTCGGTCCGCCAGACGCAGCTACGGCTGCTCTTCCGGCTTCCACCAGGTTGGAGGTCTGCTGGCATATGGTCTAAGCTCCGACAGGGATCGGAATATAGCAGCGGCCTTGGTCGATGGAGATGCGGAATTGCACGACTTGGTGTGGACTTGGCTTTGGGAGCGTCTCCTATAACGTCCTTGGTTGAAGGGATGGGCCATGTTGGCTAATCCAGTCAGTTGGTTCGTTCCTGGAAGCATGTCGGTCCGCCAGACGCAGCTACGGCTGCTCTTCCGGCTTCCACCAGGTTGGAGGTCTGCTGGTATGGTCTAAGCTCCGACAGGGATCGGAATATAGCAGCGGGCTTGGTCGATGGAGATGCGGAATTGCACGACTTGGTGTGGACTTGGCTTTGGGAGCGTCTCCTATAACGTCCTTGGTTGAAGGGATGGGCCATGTTGGCTAATCCAGTCAGTTGGTTCGTTCCTGGAAGCATGTCGGTCCGCCAGACGCAGCTACGGCTGCTCTTCCGGCTTCCACCAGGTTGGAGGTCTGCTGGTATGGTCTAAGCTCCGACAGGGATCGGAATATAGCAGCGGGCTTGGTCGATGGAGATGCGGAATTGCACGACTTGGTGTGGACTTGGCTTTGGGAGCGTCTCCTATAACGTCCTTGGTTGAAGGGATGGGCCATGTTGGCTAATCCAGTCAGTTGGTTCGTTCCTGGAAGCATGTCGGTCCGCCAGACGCAGCTACGGCTGCTCTTCCGGCTTCCACCAGGTTGGAGGTCTGCTGGTATGGTCTAAGCTCCGACAGGGATCGGAATATAGCAGCGGGCTTGGTCGATGGAGATGCGGAATTGCACGACTTGGTGTGGACTTGGCTTTGGGAGCGTCTCCTATAACGTCCTTGGTTGAAGGGATGGGCCATGTTGGCTAATCCAGTCAGTTGGTTCGTTCCTGGAAGCATGTCGGTCCGCCAGACGCAGCTACGGCTGCTCTTCCGGCTTCCACCAGGTTGGAGGTCTGCTGGTATGGTCTAAGCTCCGACAGGGATCGGAATATAGCAGCGGGCTTGGTCGATGGAGATGCGGAATTGCACGACTTGGTGTGGACTTGGCTTTGGGAGCGTCTCCTATAACGTCCTTGGTTGAAGGGATGGGCCATGTTGGCTAATCCAGTCAGTTGGTTCGTTCCTGGAAGCATGTCGGTCCGCCAGACGCAGCTACGGCTGCTCTTCCGGCTTCCACCAGGTTGGAGGTCTGCTGGTATGGTCTAAGCTCCGACAGGGATCGGAATATAGCAGCGGGCTTGGTCGATGGAGATGCGGAATTGCACGACTTGGTGTGGACTTGGCTTTGGGAGCGTCTCCTATAACGTCCTTGGTTGAAGGGATGGGCCATGTTGGCTAATCCAGTCAGTTGGTTCGTTCCTGGAAGCATGTCGGTCCGCCAGACGCAGCTACGGCTGCTCTTCCGGCTTCCACCAGGTTGGAGGTCTGCTGGTATGGTCTAAGCTCCGACAGGGATCGGAATATAGCAGCGGGCTTGGTCGATGGAGATGCGGAATTGCACGACTTGGTGTGGACTTGGCTTTGGGAGCGTCTCCTATAACGTCCTTGGTTGAAGGGATGGGCCATGTTGGCTAATCCAGTCAGTTGGTTCGTTCCTGGAAGCATGTCGGTCCGCCAGACGCAGCTACGGCTGCTCTTCCGGCTTCCACCAGGTTGGAGGTCTGCTGGTATGGTCTAAGCTCCGACAGGGATCGGAATATAGCAGCGGCCTTGGTCGATGGAGATGCGGAATTGCACGACTTGGTGTGGACTTGGCTTTGGGAGCGTCTCCTATAACGTCCTTGGTTGAAGGGATGGGCCATGTTGGCTAATCCAGTCAGTTGGTTCGTTCCTGGAAGCATGTCGGTCCGCCAGACGCAGCTACGGCTGCTCTTCCGGCTTCCACCAGGTTGGAGGTCTGCTGGCATATGGTCTAAGCTCCGACAGGGATCGGAATATAGCAGCGGCCTTGGTCGATGGAGATGCGGAATTGCACGACTTGGTGTGGACTTGGCTTTGGGAGCGTCTCCTATAACGTCCTTGGTTGAAGGGATGGGCCATGTTGGCTAATCCAGTCAGTTGGTTCGTTCCTGGAAGCATGTCGGTCCGCCAGACGCAGCTACGGCTGCTCTTCCGGCTTCCACCAGGTTGGAGGTCTGCTGGTATGGTCTAAGCTCCGACAGGGATCGGAATATAGCAGCGGCCTTGGTCGATGGAGATGCGGAATTGCACGACTTGGTGTGGACTTGGCTTTGGGAGCGTCTCCTATAACGTCCTTGGTTGAAGGGATGGGCCATGTTGGCTAATCCAGTCAGTTGGTTCGTTCCTGGAAGCATGTCGGTCCGCCAGACGCAGCTACGGCTGCTCTTCCGGCTTCCACCAGGTTGGAGGTCTGCTGGTATGGTCTAAGCTCCGACAGGGATCGGAATATAGCAGCGGCCTTGGTCGATGGAGATGCGGAATTGCACGACTTGGTGTGGACTTGGCTTTGGGAGCGTCTCCTATAACGTCCTTGGTTGAAGGGATGGGCCATGTTGGCTAATCCAGTCAGTTGGTTCGTTCCTGGAAGCATGTCGGTCCGCCAGACGCAGCTACGGCTGCTCTTCCGGCTTCCACCAGGTTGGAGGTCTGCTGGTATGGTCTAAGCTCCGACAGGGATCGGAATATAACAGCGGGCTTGGTCGATGGAGATGCGGAATTGCACGACTTGGTGTGGACTTGGCTTTGGGAGCGTCTCCTATAACGTCCTTGGTTGAAGGGATGGGCCATGTTGGCTAATCCAGTCAGTTGGTTCGTTCCTGGAAGCATGTCGGTCCGCCAGACGCAGCTACGGCTGCTCTTCCGGCTTCCACCAGGTTGGAGGTCTGCTGGTATGGTCTAAGCTCCGACAGGGATCGGAATATAGCAGCGGCCTTGGTCGATGGAGATGCGGAATTGCACGACTTGGTGTGGACTTGGCTTTGGGAGCGTCTCCTATAACGTCCTTGGTTGAAGGGATGGGCCATGTTGGCTAATCCAGTCAGTTGGTTCGTTCCTGGAAGCATGTCGGTCCGCCAGACGCAGCTACGGCTGCTCTTCCGGCTTCCACCAGGTTGGAGGTCTGCTGGTATGGTCTAAGCTCCGACAGGGATCGGAATATAGCAGCGGCCTTGGTCGATGGAGATGCGGAATTGCACGACTTGGTGTGGACTTGGCTTTGGGAGCGTCTCCTATAACGTCCTTGGTTGAAGGGATGGGCCATGTTGGCTAATCCAGTCAGTTGGTTCGTTCCTGGAAGCATGTCGGTCCGCCAGACGCAGCTACGGCTGCTCTTCCGGCTTCCACCAGGTTGGAGGTCTGCTGGCATATGGTCTAAGCTCCGACAGGGATCGGAATATAGCAGCGGCCTTGGTCGATGGAGATGCGGAATTGCACGACTTGGTGTGGACTTGGCTTTGGGAGCGTCTCCTATAACGTCCTTGGTTGAAGGGATGGGCCATGTTGGCTAATCCAGTCAGTTGGTTCGTTCCTGGAAGCATGTCGGTCCGCCAGACGCAGCTACGGCTGCTCTTCCGGCTTCCACCAGGTTGGAGGTCTGCTGGTATGGTCTAAGCTCCGACAGGGATCGGAATATAGCAGCGGGCTTGGTCGATGGAGATGCGGAATTGCACGACTTGGTGTGGACTTGGCTTTGGGAGCGTCTCCTATAACGTCCTTGGTTGAAGGGATGGGCCATGTTGGCTAATCCAGTCAGTTGGTTCGTTCCTGGAAGCATGTCGGTCCGCCAGACGCAGCTACGGCTGCTCTTCCGGCTTCCACCAGGTTGGAGGTCTGCTGGTATGGTCTAAGCTCCGACAGGGATCGGAATATAGCAGCGGGCTTGGTCGATGGAGATGCGGAATTGCACGACTTGGTGTGGACTTGGCTTTGGGAGCGTCTCCTATAACGTCCTTGGTTGAAGGGATGGGCCATGTTGGCTAATCCAGTCAGTTGGTTCGTTCCTGGAAGCATGTCGGTCCGCCAGACGCAGCTACGGCTGCTCTTCCGGCTTCCACCAGGTTGGAGGTCTGCTGGTATGGTCTAAGCTCCGACAGGGATCGGAATATAGCAGCGGCCTTGGTCGATGGAGATGCGGAATTGCACGACTTGGTGTGGACTTGGCTTTGGGAGCGTCTCCTATAACGTCCTTGGTTGAAGGGATGGGCCATGTTGGCTAATCCAGTCAGTTGGTTCGTTCCTGGAAGCATGTCGGTCCGCCAGACGCAGCTACGGCTGCTCTTCCGGCTTCCACCAGGTTGGAGGTCTGCTGGTATGGTCTAAGCTCCGACAGGGATCGGAATATAACAGCGGGCTTGGTCGATGGAGATGCGGAATTGCACGACTTGGTGTGGACTTGGCTTTGGGAGCGTCTCCTATAACGTCCTTGGTTGAAGGGATGGGCCATGTTGGCTAATCCAGTCAGTTGGTTCGTTCCTGGAAGCATGTCGGTCCGCCAGACGCAGCTACGGCTGCTCTTCCGGCTTCCACCAGGTTGGAGGTCTGCTGGTATGGTCTAAGCTCCGACAGGGATCGGAATATAGCAGCGGCCTTGGTCGATGGAGATGCGGAATTGCACGACTTGGTGTGGACTTGGCTTTGGGAGCGTCTCCTATAACGTCCTTGGTTG
The DNA here is from genome assembly GCA_030324255.1 of Phytophthora capsici. Taxonomy (NCBI): domain Eukaryota; phylum Oomycota; class Peronosporomycetes; order Peronosporales; family Peronosporaceae; genus Phytophthora; species Phytophthora capsici. Next base: position 360,758 of record JAFEIO010000022.1, on the reverse strand, counting down.
AAGGGATGGGCCATGTTGGCTAATCCAGTCAGTTGGTTCGTTCCTGGAAGCATGTCGGTCCGCCAGACGCAGCTACGGCTGCTCTTCCGGCTTCCACCAGGTTGGAGGTCTGCTGGTATGGTCTAAGCTCCGACAGGGATCGGAATATAGCAGCGGGCTTGGTCGATGGAGATGCGGAATTGCACGACTTGGTGTGGACTTGGCTTTGGGAGCGTCTCCTATAACGTCCTTGGTTGAAGGGATGGGCCATGTTGGCTAATCCAGTCAGTTGGTTCGTTCCTGGAAGCATGTCGGTCCGCCAGACGCAGCTACGGCTGCTCTTCCGGCTTCCACCAGGTTGGAGGTCTGCTGGTATGGTCTAAGCTCCGACAGGGATCGGAATATAGCAGCGGCCTTGGTCGATGGAGATGCGGAATTGCACGACTTGGTGTGGACTTGGCTTTGGGAGCGTCTCCTATAACGTCCTTGGTTGAAGGGATGGGCCATGTTGGCTAATCCAGTCAGTTGGTTCGTTCCTGGAAGCATGTCGGTCCGCCAGACGCAGCTACGGCTGCTCTTCCGGCTTCCACCAGGTTGGAGGTCTGCTGGTATGGTCTAAGCTCCGACAGGGATCGGAATATAGCAGCGGCCTTGGTCGATGGAGATGCGGAATTGCACGACTTGGTGTGGACTTGGCTTTGGGAGCGTCTCCTATAACGTCCTTGGTTGAAGGGATGGGCCATGTTGGCTAATCCAGTCAGTTGGTTCGTTCCTGGAAGCATGTCGGTCCGCCAGACGCAGCTACGGCTGCTCTTCCGGCTTCCACCAGGTTGGAGGTCTGCTGGTATGGTCTAAGCTCCGACAGGGATCGGAATATAGCAGCGGGCTTGGTCGATGGAGATGCGGAATTGCACGACTTGGTGTGGACTTGGCTTTGGGAGCGTCTCCTATAACGTCCTTGGTTGAAGGGATGGGCCATGTTGGCTAATCCAGTCAGTTGGTTCGTTCCTGGAAGCATGTCGGTCCGCCAGACGCAGCTACGGCTGCTCTTCCGGCTTCCACCAGGTTGGAGGTCTGCTGGTATGGTCTAAGCTCCGACAGGGATCGGAATATAACAGCGGGCTTGGTCGATGGAGATGCGGAATTGCACGACTTGGTGTGGACTTGGCTTTGGGAGCGTCTCCTATAACGTCCTTGGTTGAAGGGATGGGCCATGTTGGCTAATCCAGTCAGTTGGTTCGTTCCTGGAAGCATGTCGGTCCGCCAGACGCAGCTACGGCTGCTCTTCCGGCTTCCACCAGGTTGGAGGTCTGCTGGTATGGTCTAAGCTCCGACAGGGATCGGAATATAGCAGCGGCCTTGGTCGATGGAGATGCGGAATTGCACGACTTGGTGTGGACTTGGCTTTGGGAGCGTCTCCTATAACGTCCTTGGTTGAAGGGATGGGCCATGTTGGCTAATCCAGTCAGTTGGTTCGTTCCTGGAAGCATGTCGGTCCGCCAGACGCAGCTACGGCTGCTCTTCCGGCTTCCACCAGGTTGGAGGTCTGCTGGTATGGTCTAAGCTCCGACAGGGATCGGAATATAGCAGCGGGCTTGGTCGATGGAGATGCGGAATTGCACGACTTGGTGTGGACTTGGCTTTGGGAGCGTCTCCTATAACGTCCTTGGTTGAAGGGATGGGCCATGTTGGCTAATCCAGTCAGTTGGTTCGTTCCTGGAAGCATGTCGGTCCGCCAGACGCAGCTACGGCTGCTCTTCCGGCTTCCACCAGGTTGGAGGTCTGCTGGTATGGTCTAAGCTCCGACAGGGATCGGAATATAACAGCGGGCTTGGTCGATGGAGATGCGGAATTGCACGACTTGGTGTGGACTTGGCTTTGGGAGCGTCTCCTATAACGTCCTTGGTTGAAGGGATGGGCCATGTTGGCTAATCCAGTCAGTTGGTTCGTTCCTGGAAGCATGTCGGTCCGCCAGACGCAGCTACGGCTGCTCTTCCGGCTTCCACCAGGTTGGAGGTCTGCTGGTATGGTCTAAGCTCCGACAGGGATCGGAATATAGCAGCGGCCTTGGTCGATGGAGATGCGGAATTGCACGACTTGGTGTGGACTTGGCTTTGGGAGCGTCTCCTATAACGTCCTTGGTTGAAGGGATGGGCCATGTTGGCTAATCCAGTCAGTTGGTTCGTTCCTGGAAGCATGTCGGTCCGCCAGACGCAGCTACGGCTGCTCTTCCGGCTTCCACCAGGTTGGAGGTCTGCTGGTATGGTCTAAGCTCCGACAGGGATCGGAATATAGCAGCGGCCTTGGTCGATGGAGATGCGGAATTGCACGACTTGGTGTGGACTTGGCTTTGGGAGCGTCTCCTATAACGTCCTTGGTTGAAGGGATGGGCCATGTTGGCTAATCCAGTCAGTTGGTTCGTTCCTGGAAGCATGTCGGTCCGCCAGACGCAGCTACGGCTGCTCTTCCGGCTTCCACCAGGTTGGAGGTCTGCTGGTATGGTCTAAGCTCCGACAGGGATCGGAATATAGCAGCGGGCTTGGTCGATGGAGATGCGGAATTGCACGACTTGGTGTGGACTTGGCTTTGGGAGCGTCTCCTATAACGTCCTTGGTTGAAGGGATGGGCCATGTTGGCTAATCCAGTCAGTTGGTTCGTTCCTGGAAGCATGTCGGTCCGCCAGACGCAGCTACGGCTGCTCTTCCGGCTTCCACCAGGTTGGAGGTCTGCTGGTATGGTCTAAGCTCCGACAGGGATCGGAATATAACAGCGGGCTTGGTCGATGGAGATGCGGAATTGCACGACTTGGTGTGGACTTGGCTTTGGGAGCGTCTCCTATAACGTCCTTGGTTGAAGGGATGGGCCATGTTGGCTAATCCAGTCAGTTGGTTCGTTCCTGGAAGCATGTCGGTCCGCCAGACGCAGCTACGGCTGCTCTTCCGGCTTCCACCAGGTTGGAGGTCTGCTGGTATGGTCTAAGCTCCGACAGGGATCGGAATATAGCAGCGGGCTTGGTCGATGGAGATGCGGAATTGCACGACTTGGTGTGGACTTGGCTTTGGGAGCGTCTCCTATAACGTCCTTGGTTGAAGGGATGGGCCATGTTGGCTAATCCAGTCAGTTGGTTCGTTCCTGGAAGCATGTCGGTCCGCCAGACGCAGCTACGGCTGCTCTTCCGGCTTCCACCAGGTTGGAGGTCTGCTGGTATGGTCTAAGCTCCGACAGGGATCGGAATATAGCAGCGGGCTTGGTCGATGGAGATGCGGAATTGCACGACTTGGTGTGGACTTGGCTTTGGGAGCGTCTCCTATAACGTCCTTGGTTGAAGGGATGGGCCATGTTGGCTAATCCAGTCAGTTGGTTCGTTCCTGGAAGCATGTCGGTCCGCCAGACGCAGCTACGGCTGCTCTTCCGGCTTCCACCAGGTTGGAGGTCTGCTGGTATGGTCTAAGCTCCGACAGGGATCGGAATATAGCAGCGGCCTTGGTCGATGGAGATGCGGAATTGCACGACTTGGTGTGGACTTGGCTTTGGGAGCGTCTCCTATAACGTCCTTGGTTGAAGGGATGGGCCATGTTGGCTAATCCAGTCAGTTGGTTCGTTCCTGGAAGCATGTCGGTCCGCCAGACGCAGCTACGGCTGCTCTTCCGGCTTCCACCAGGTTGGAGGTCTGCTGGTATGGTCTAAGCTCCGACAGGGATCGGAATATAGCAGCGGGCTTGGTCGATGGAGATGCGGAATTGCACGACTTGGTGTGGACTTGGCTTTGGGAGCGTCTCCTATAACGTCCTTGGTTGAAGGGATGGGCCATGTTGGCTAATCCAGTCAGTTGGTTCGTTCCTGGAAGCATGTCGGTCCGCCAGACGCAGCTACGGCTGCTCTTCCGGCTTCCACCAGGTTGGAGGTCTGCTGGTATGGTCTAAGCTCCGACAGGGATCGGAATATAACAGCGGGCTTGGTCGATGGAGATGCGGAATTGCACGACTTGGTGTGGACTTGGCTTTGGGAGCGTCTCCTATAACGTCCTTGGTTGAAGGGATGGGCCATGTTGGCTAATCCAGTCAGTTGGTTCGTTCCTGGAAGCATGTCGGTCCGCCAGACGCAGCTACGGCTGCTCTTCCGGCTTCCACCAGGTTGGAGGTCTGCTGGTATGGTCTAAGCTCCGACAGGGATCGGAATATAGCAGCGGCCTTGGTCGATGGAGATGCGGAATTGCACGACTTGGTGTGGACTTGGCTTTGGGAGCGTCTCCTATAACGTCCTTGGTTGAAGGGATGGGCCATGTTGGCTAATCCAGTCAGTTGGTTCGTTCCTGGAAGCATGTCGGTCCGCCAGACGCAGCTACGGCTGCTCTTCCGGCTTCCACCAGGTTGGAGGTCTGCTGGTATGGTCTAAGCTCCGACAGGGATCGGAATATAGCAGCGGCCTTGGTCGATGGAGATGCGGAATTGCACGACTTGGTGTGGACTTGGCTTTGGGAGCGTCTCCTATAACGTCCTTGGTTGAAGGGATGGGCCATGTTGGCTAATCCAGTCAGTTGGTTCGTTCCTGGAAGCATGTCGGTCCGCCAGACGCAGCTACGGCTGCTCTTCCGGCTTCCACCAGGTTGGAGGTCTGCTGGTATGGTCTAAGCTCCGACAGGGATCGGAATATAGCAGCGGCCTTGGTCGATGGAGATGCGGAATTGCACGACTTGGTGTGGACTTGGCTTTGGGAGCGTCTCCTATAACGTCCTTGGTTGAAGGGATGGGCCATGTTGGCTAATCCAGTCAGTTGGTTCGTTCCTGGAAGCATGTCGGTCCGCCAGACGCAGCTACGGCTGCTCTTCCGGCTTCCACCAGGTTGGAGGTCTGCTGGTATGGTCTAAGCTCCGACAGGGATCGGAATATAGCAGCGGGCTTGGTCGATGGAGATGCGGAATTGCACGACTTGGTGTGGACTTGGCTTTGGGAGCGTCTCCTATAACGTCCTTGGTTGAAGGGATGGGCCATGTTGGCTAATCCAGTCAGTTGGTTCGTTCCTGGAAGCATGTCGGTCCGCCAGACGCAGCTACGGCTGCTCTTCCGGCTTCCACCAGGTTGGAGGTTTGCTGGTATGGTCTAAGCTCCGACAGGGATCGGAATATAACAGCGGGCTTGGTCGATGGAGATGCGGAATTGCACGACTTGGTGTGGACTTGGCTTTGGGAGCGTCTCCTATAACGTCCTTGGTTGAAGGGATGGGCCATGTTGGCTAATCCAGTCAGTTGGTTCGTTCCTGGAAGCATGTCGGTCCGCCAGACGCAGCTACGGCTGCTCTTCCGGCTTCCACCAGGTTGGAGGTTTGCTGGTATGGTCTAAGCTCCGACAGGGATCGGAATATAACAGCGGGCTTGGTCGATGGAGATGCGGAATTGCACGACTTGGTGTGGACTTGGCTTTGGGAGCGTCTCCTATAACGTCCTTGGTTGAAGGGATGGGCCATGTTGGCTAATCCAGTCAGTTGGTTCGTTCCTGGAAGCATGTCGGTCCGCCAGACGCAGCTACGGCTGCTCTTCCGGCTTCCACCAGGTTGGAGGTCTGCTGGTATGGTCTAAGCTCCGACAGGGATCGGAATATAGCAGCGGCCTTGGTCGATGGAGATGCGGAATTGCACGACTTGGTGTGGACTTGGCTTTGGGAGCGTCTCCTATAACGTCCTTGGTTGAAGGGATGGGCCATGTTGGCTAATCCAGTCAGTTGGTTCGTTCCTGGAAGCATGTCGGTCCGCCAGACGCAGCTACGGCTGCTCTTCCGGCTTCCACCAGGTTGGAGGTCTGCTGGTATGGTCTAAGCTCCGACAGGGATCGGAATATAGCAGCGGCCTTGGTCGATGGAGATGCGGAATTGCACGACTTGGTGTGGACTTGGCTTTGGGAGCGTCTCCTATAACGTCCTTGGTTGAAGGGATGGGCCATGTTGGCTAATCCAGTCAGTTGGTTCGTTCCTGGAAGCATGTCGGTCCGCCAGACGCAGCTACGGCTGCTCTTCCGGCTTCCACCAGGTTGGAGGTCTGCTGGTATGGTCTAAGCTCCGACAGGGATCGGAATATAGCAGCGGCCTTGGTCGATGGAGATGCGGAATTGCACGACTTGGTGTGGACTTGGCTTTGGGAGCGTCTCCTATAACGTCCTTGGTTGAAGGGATGGGCCATGTTGGCTAATCCAGTCAGTTGGTTCGTTCCTGGAAGCATGTCGGTCCGCCAGACGCAGCTACGGCTGCTCTTCCGGCTTCCACCAGGTTGGAGGTCTGCTGGTATGGTCTAAGCTCCGACAGGGATCGGAATATAGCAGCGGGCTTGGTCGATGGAGATGCGGAATTGCACGACTTGGTGTGGACTTTGCTTTGGGAGCGTCTCCTATAACGTCCTTGGTTGAAGGGATGGGCCATGTTGGCTAATCCAGTCAGTTGGTTCGTTCCTGGAAGCATGTCGGTCCGCCAGACGCAGCTACGGCTGCTATTCCGGCTTCCACCAGGTTGGAGGTCTGCTGGTATGGTCTAAGCTCCGACAGGGATCGGAATATAACAGCGGGCTTGGTCGATGGAGATGCGGAATTGCACGACTTGGTGTGGACTTGGCTTTGGGAGCGTCTCCTATAACGTCCTTGGTTGAAGGGATGGGCCATGTTGGCTAATCCAGTCAGTTGGTTCGTTCCTGGAAGCATGTCGGTCCGCCAGACGCAGCTACGGCTGCTCTTCCGGCTTCCACCAGGTTGGAGGTCTGCTGGTATGGTCTAAGCTCCGACAGGGATCGGAATATAGCAGCGGCCTTGGTCGATGGAGATGCGGAATTGCACGACTTGGTGTGGACTTTGCTTTGGGAGCGTCTCCTATAACGTCCTTGGTTGAAGGGATGGGCCATGTTGGCTAATCCAGTCAGTTGGTTCGTTCCTGGAAGCATGTCGGTCCGCCAGACGCAGCTACGGCTGCTATTCCGGCTTCCACCAGGTTGGAGGTCTGCTGGTATGGTCTAAGCTCCGACAGGGATCGGAATATAGCAGCGGCCTTGGTCGATGGAGATGCGGAATTGCACGACTTGGTGTGGACTTGGCTTTGGGAGCGTCTCCTATAACGTCCTTGGTTGAAGGGATGGGCCATGTTGGCTAATCCAGTCAGTTGGTTCGTTCCTGGAAGCATGTCGGTCCGCCAGACGCAGCTACGGCTGCTCTTCCGGCTTCCACCAGGTTGGAGGTCTGCTGGTATGGTCTAAGCTCCGACAGGGATCGGAATATAACAGCGGGCTTGGTCGATGGAGATGCGGAATTGCACGACTTGGTGTGGACTTGGCTTTGGGAGCGTCTCCTATAACGTCCTTGGTTGAAGGGATGGGTCATGTTGGCTAATCCAGTCAGTTGGTTCGTTCCTGGAAGCATGTCGGTCCGCCAGACGCAGCTACGGCTGCTCTTCCGGCTTCCACCAGGTTGGAGGTCTGCTGGTATGGTCTAAGCTCCGACAGGGATCGGAATATAGCAGCGGGCTTGGTCGATGGAGATGCGGAATTGCACGACTTGGTGTGGACTTGGCTTTGGGAGCGTCTCCTATAACGTCCTTGGTTGAAGGGATGGGCCATGTTGGCTAATCCAGTCAGTTGGTTCGTTCCTGGAAGCATGTCGGTCCGCCAGACGCAGCTACGGCTGCTCTTCCGGCTTCCACCAGGTTGGAGGTCTGCTGGTATGGTCTAAGCTCCGACAGGGATCGGAATATAGCAGCGGCCTTGGTCGATGGAGATGCGGAATTGCACGACTTGGTGTGGACTTGGCTTTGGGAGCGTCTCCTATAACGTCCTTGGTTGAAGGGATGGGCCATGTTGGCTAATCCAGTCAGTTGGTTCGTTCCTGGAAGCATGTCGGTCCGCCAGACGCAGCTACGGCTGCTCTTCCGGCTTCCACCAGGTTGGAGGTCTGCTGGTATGGTCTAAGCTCCGACAGGGATCGGAATATAACAGCGGGCTTGGTCGATGGAGATGCGGAATTGCACGACTTGGTGTGGACTTGGCTTTGGGAGCGTCTCCTATAACGTCCTTGGTTGAAGGGATGGGTCATGTTGGCTAATCCAGTCAGTTGGTTCGTTCCTGGAAGCATGTCGGTCCGCCAGACGCAGCTACGGCTGCTCTTCCGGCTTCCACCAGGTTGGAGGTCTGCTGGTATGGTCTAAGCTCCGACAGGGATCGGAATATAGCAGCGGGCTTGGTCGATGGAGATGCGGAATTGCACGACTTGGTGTGGACTTGGCTTTGGGAGCGTCTCCTATAACGTCCTTGGTTGAAGGGATGGGCCATGTTGGCTAATCCAGTCAGTTGGTTCGTTCCTGGAAGCATGTCGGTCCGCCAGACGCAGCTACGGCTGCTCTTCCGGCTTCCACCAGGTTGGAGGTCTGCTGGTATGGTCTAAGCTCCGACAGGGATCGGAATATAGCAGCGGCCTTGGTCGATGGAGATGCGGAATTGCACGACTTGGTGTGGACTTGGCTTTGGGAGCGTCTCCTATAACGTCCTTGGTTGAAGGGATGGGCCATGTTGGCTAATCCAGTCAGTTGGTTCGTTCCTGGAAGCATGTCGGTCCGCCAGACGCAGCTACGGCTGCTCTTCCGGCTTCCACCAGGTTGGAGGTCTGCTGGTATGGTCTAAGCTCCGACAGGGATCGGAATATAGCAGCGGCCTTGGTCGATGGAGATGCGGAATTGCACGACTTGGTGTGGACTTGGCTTTGGGAGCGTCTCCTATAACGTCCTTGGTTGAAGGGATGGGCCATGTTGGCTAATCCAGTCAGTTGGTTCGTTCCTGGAAGCATGTCGGTCCGCCAGACGCAGCTACGGCTGCTCTTCCGGCTTCCACCAGGTTGGAGGTCTGCTGGTATATGGTCTAAGCTCCGACAGGGATCGGAATATAGCAGCGGGCTTGGTCGATGGAGATGCGGAATTGCACGACTTGGTGTGGACTTGGCTTTGGGAGCGTCTCCTATAACGTCCTTGGTTGAAGGGATGGGCCATGTTGGCTAATCCAGTCAGTTGGTTCGTTCCTGGAAGCATGTCGGTCCGCCAGACGCAGCTACGGCTGCTCTTCCGGCTTCCACCAGGTTGGAGGTCTGCTGGTATGGTCTAAGCTCCGACAGGGATCGGAATATAGCAGCGGGCTTGGTCGATGGAGATGCGGAATTGCACGACTTGGTGTGGACTTGGCTTTGGGAGCGTCTCCTATAACGTCCTTGGTTGAAGGGATGGGCCATGTTGGCTAATCCAGTCAGTTGGTTCGTTCCTGGAAGCATGTCGGTCCGCCAGACGCAGCTACGGCTGCTCTTCCGGCTTCCACCAGGTTGGAGGTTTGCTGGTATGGTCTAAGCTCCGACAGGGATCGGAATATAACAGCGGGCTTGGTCGATGGAGATGCGGAATTGCACGACTTGGTGTGGACTTGGCTTTGGGAGCGTCTCCTATAACGTCCTTGGTTGAAGGGATGGGCCATGTTGGCTAATCCAGTCAGTTGGTTCGTTCCTGGAAGCATGTCGGTCCGCCAGACGCAGCTACGGCTGCTCTTCCGGCTTCCACCAGGTTGGAGGTCTGCTGGTATGGTCTAAGCTCCGACAGGGATCGGAATATAGCAGCGGCCTTGGTCGATGGAGATGCGGAATTGCACGACTTGGTGTGGACTTGGCTTTGGGAGCGTCTCCTATAACGTCCTTGGTTGAAGGGATGGGTCATGTTGGCTAATCCAGTCAGTTGGTTCGTTCCTGGAAGCATGTCGGTCCGCCAGACGCAGCTACGGCTGCTCTTCCGGCTTCCACCAGGTTGGAGGTCTGCTGGTATGGTCTAAGCTCCGACAGGGATCGGAATATAGCAGCGGGCTTGGTCGATGGAGATGCGGAATTGCACGACTTGGTGTGGACTTGGCTTTGGGAGCGTCTCCTATAACGTCCTTGGTTGAAGGGATGGGCCATGTTGGCTAATCCAGTCAGTTGGTTCGTTCCTGGAAGCATGTCGGTCCGCCAGACGCAGCTACGGCTGCTCTTCCGGCTTCCACCAGGTTGGAGGTCTGCTGGTATGGTCTAAGCTCCGACAGGGATCGGAATATAGCAGCGGCCTTGGTCGATGGAGATGCGGAATTGCACGACTTGGTGTGGACTTGGCTTTGGGAGCGTCTCCTATAACGTCCTTGGTTGAAGGGATGGGCCATGTTGGCTAATCCAGTCAGTTGGTTCGTTCCTGGAAGCATGTCGGTCCGCCAGACGCAGCTACGGCTGCTCTTCCGGCTTCCACCAGGTTGGAGGTCTGCTGGTATGGTCTAAGCTCCGACAGGGATCGGAATATAGCAGCGGGCTTGGTCGATGGAGATGCGGAATTGCACGACTTGGTGTGGACTTGGCTTTGGGAGCGTCTCCTATAACGTCCTTGGTTGAAGGGATGGGCCATGTTGGCTAATCCAGTCAGTTGGTTCGTTCCTGGAAGCATGTCGGTCCGCCAGACGCAGCTACGGCTGCTCTTCCGGCTTCCACCAGGTTGGAGGTCTGCTGGCATATGGTCTAAGCTCCGACAGGGATCGGAATATAGCAGCGGCCTTGGTCGATGGAGATGCGGAATTGCACGACTTGGTGTGGACTTGGCTTTGGGAGCGTCTCCTATAACGTCCTTGGTTGAAGGGATGGGCCATGTTGGCTAATCCAGTCAGTTGGTTCGTTCCTGGAAGCATGTCGGTCCGCCAGACGCAGCTACGGCTGCTCTTCCGGCTTCCACCAGGTTGGAGGTCTGCTGGTATGGTCTAAGCTCCGACAGGGATCGGAATATAGCAGCGGGCTTGGTCGATGGAGATGCGGAATTGCACGACTTGGTGTGGACTTGGCTTTGGGAGCGTCTCCTATAACGTCCTTGGTTGAAGGGATGGGCCATGTTGGCTAATCCAGTCAGTTGGTTCGTTCCTGGAAGCATGTCGGTCCGCCAGACGCAGCTACGGCTGCTCTTCCGGCTTCCACCAGGTTGGAGGTCTGCTGGTATGGTCTAAGCTCCGACAGGGATCGGAATATAGCAGCGGGCTTGGTCGATGGAGATGCGGAATTGCACGACTTGGTGTGGACTTGGCTTTGGGAGCGTCTCCTATAACGTCCTTGGTTGAAGGGATGGGCCATGTTGGCTAATCCAGTCAGTTGGTTCGTTCCTGGAAGCATGTCGGTCCGCCAGACGCAGCTACGGCTGCTCTTCCGGCTTCCACCAGGTTGGAGGTCTGCTGGTATATGGTCTAAGCTCCGACAGGGATCGGAATATAGCAGCGGGCTTGGTCGATGGAGATGCGGAATTGCACGACTTGGTGTGGACTTGGCTTTGGGAGCGTCTCCTATAACGTCCTTGGTTGAAGGGATGGGCCATGTTGGCTAATCCAGTCAGTTGGTTCGTTCCTGGAAGCATGTCGGTCCGCCAGACGCAGCTACGGCTGCTCTTCCGGCTTCCACCAGGTTGGAGGTTTGCTGGTATGGTCTAAGCTCCGACAGGGATCGGAATATAACAGCGGGCTTGGTCGATGGAGATGCGGAATTGCACGACTTGGTGTGGACTTGGCTTTGGGAGCGTCTCCTATAACGTCCTTGGTTGAAGGGATGGGCCATGTTGGCTAATCCAGTCAGTTGGTTCGTTCCTGGAAGCATGTCGGTCCGCCAGACGCAGCTACGGCTGCTCTTCCGGCTTCCACCAGGTTGGAGGTCTGCTGGTATGGTCTAAGCTCCGACAGGGATCGGAATATAGCAGCGGGCTTGGTCGATGGAGATGCGGAATTGCACGACTTGGTGTGGACTTGGCTTTGGGAGCGTCTCCTATAACGTCCTTGGTTGAAGGGATGGGCCATGTTGGCTAATCCAGTCAGTTGGTTCGTTCCTGGAAGCATGTCGGTCCGCCAGACGCAGCTACGGCTGCTCTTCCGGCTTCCACCAGGTTGGAGGTTTGCTGGTATGGTCTAAGCTCCGACAGGGATCGGAATATAACAGCGGGCTTGGTCGATGGAGATGCGGAATTGCACGACTTGGTGTGGACTTGGCTTTGGGAGCGTCTCCTATAACGTCCTTGGTTGAAGGGATGGGCCATGTTGGCTAATCCAGTCAGTTGGTTCGTTCCTGGAAGCATGTCGGTCCGCCAGACGCAGCTACGGCTGCTCTTCCGGCTTCCACCAGGTTGGAGGTCTGCTGGTATGGTCTAAGCTCCGACAGGGATCGGAATATAACAGCGGGCTTGGTCGATGGAGATGCGGAATTGCACGACTTGGTGTGGACTTGGCTTTGGGAGCGTCTCCTATAACGTCCTTGGTTGAAGGGATGGGCCATGTTGGCTAATCCAGTCAGTTGGTTCGTTCCTGGAAGCATGTCGGTCCGCCAGACGCAGCTACGGCTGCTCTTCCGGCTTCCACCAGGTTGGAGGTCTGCTGGCATATGGTCTAAGCTCCGACAGGGATCGGAATATAGCAGCGGGCTTGGTCGATGGAGATGCGGAATTGCACGACTTGGTGTGGACTTGGCTTTGGGAGCGTCTCCTATAACGTCCTTGGTTGAAGGGATGGGCCATGTTGGCTAATCCAGTCAGTTGGTTCGTTCCTGGAAGCATGTCGGTCCGCCAGACGCAGCTACGGCTGCTCTTCCGGCTTCGACCAGGTTGGAGGTCTGCTGGCATATGGTCTAAGCTCCGACAGGGATCGGAATATAGCAGCGGCCTTGGTCGATGGAGATGCGGAATTGCACGACTTGGTGTGGACTTGGCTTTGGGAGCGTCTCCTATAACGTCCTTGGTTGAAGGGATGGGCCATGTTGGCTAATACAGTCAGTTGGTTCGTTCCTGGAAGCATGTCGGTCCGCCAGACGCAGCTACGGCTGCTCTTCCGGCTTCCACCAGGTTGGAGGTCTGCTGGTATGGTCTAAGCTCCGACAGGGATCGGAATATAGCAGCGGGCTTGGTCGATGGAGATGCGGAATTGCACGACTTGGTGTGGACTTGGCTTTGGGAGCGTCTCCTATAACGTCCTTGGTTGAAGGGATGCGGCCATGTTGGCTAATCCAGTCAGTTGGTTCGTTCCTGGAAGCATGTCGGTCCGTCTCCTATAACGTCCTTGGTTGAAGGGATGGGCCATGTTGGCTAATCCAGTCAGTTGGTTCGTTCCTGGAAGCATGTCGGTCCGCCAGACGCAGCTACGGCTGCTCTTCCGGCTTCGACCAGGTTGGAGGTCTGCTGGCATATGGTCTAAGCTCCGACAGGGATCGGAATATAGCAGCGGGCTTGGTCGATGGAGATGCGGAATTGCACGACTTGGTGTGGACTTGGCTTTGGGAGCGTCTCCTATAACGTCCTTGGTTGAAGGGATGGGCCATGTTGGCTAATCCAGTCAGTTGGTTCGTTCCTGGAAGCATGTCGGTCCGCCAGACGCAGCTACGGCTGCTCTTCCGGCTTCCACCATGTTGGAGGTCTGCTGGTATGGTCTAAGCTCCGACAGGGATCGGAATATAGCAGCGGCCTTGGTCGATGGAGATGCGGAATTGCACGACTTGGTGTGGACTTGGCTTTGGGAGCGTCTCCTATAACGTCCTTGGTTGAAGGGATGGGCCATGTTGGCTAATCCAGTCAGTTGGTTCGTTCCTGGAAGCATGTCGGTCCGCCAGACGCAGCTACGGCTGCTCTTCCGGCTTCCACCAGGTTGGAGGTCTGCTGGTATGGTCTAAGCTCCGACAGGGATCGGAATATAGCAGCGGGCTTGGTCGATGGAGATGCGGAATTGCACGACTTGGTGTGGACTTGGCTTTGGGAGCGTCTCCTATAACGTCCTTGGTTGAAGGGATGGGCCATGTTGGCTAATCCAGTCAGTTGGTTCGTTCCTGGAAGCATGTCGGTCCGCCAGACGCAGCTACGGCTGCTCTTCCGGCTTCCACCAGGTTGGAGGTCTGCTGGTATGGTCTAAGCTCCGACAGGGATCGGAATATAGCAGCGGGCTTGGTCGATGGAGATGCGGAATTGCACGACTTGGTGTGGACTTGGCTTTGGGAGCGTCTCCTATAACGTCCTTGGTTGAAGGGATGGGCCATGTTGGCTAATCCAGTCAGTTGGTTCGTTCCTGGAAGCATGTCGGTCCGCCAGACGCAGCTACGGCTGCTCTTCCGGCTTCCACCATGTTGGAGGTCTGCTGGTATGGTCTAAGCTCCGACAGGGATCGGAATATAGCAGCGGGCTTGGTCGATGGAGATGCGGAATTGAACGACTTGGTGTGGACTTGGCTTTGGGAGCGTCTCCTATAACGTCCTTGGTTGAAGGGATGGGCCATGTTGGCTAATCCAGTCAGTTGGTTCGTTCCTGGAAGCATGTCGGTCCGCCAGACGCAGCTACGGCTGCTCTTCCGGCTTCCACCATGTTGGAGGTCTGCTGGTATGGTCTAAGCTCCGACAGGGATCGGAATATAGCAGCGGGCTTGGTCGATGGAGATGCGGAATTGCACGACTTGGTGTGGACTTGGCTTTGGGAGCGTCTCCTATAACGTCCTTGGTTGAAGGGATGGGCCATGTTGGCTAATACAGTCAGTTGGTTCGTTCCTGGAAGCATGTCGGTCCGCCAGACGCAGCTACGGCTGCTCTTCCGGCTTCCACCAGGTTGGAGGTCTGCTGGTATGGTCTAAGCTCCGACAGGGATCGGAATATAGCAGCGGGCTTGGTCGATGGAGATGCGGAATTGCACGACTTGGTGTGGACTTGGCTTTGGGAGCGTCTCCTATAACGTCCTTGGTTGAAGGGATGGGCCATGTTGGCTAATCCAGTCAGTTGGTTCGTTCCTGGAAGCATGTCGGTCCGCCAGACGCAGCTACGGCTGCTCTTCCGGCTTCCACCATGTTGGAGGTCTGCTGGTATGGTCTAAGCTCCGACAGGGATCGGAATATAGCAGCGGGCTTGGTCGATGGAGATGCGGAATTGCACGACTTGGTGTGGACTTGGCTTTGGGAGCGTCTCCTATAACGTCCTTGGTTGAAGGGATGGGCCATGTTGGCTAATCCAGTCAGTTGGTTCGTTCCTGGAAGCATGTCGGTCCGCCAGACGCAGCTACGGCTGCTCTTCCGGCTTCCACCAGGTTGGAGGTCTGCTGGTATGGTCTAAGCTCCGACAGGGATCGGAATATAGCAGCGGGCTTGGTCGATGGAGATGCGGAATTGCACGACTTGGTGTGGACTTGGCTTTGGGAGCGTCTTGTAATATGCGGAAGCTGTTGCGCAGGACCGATATGGTGACACGCGTGACGCGTAGCGAGTCGGCATTGGACGGTGGCGACTGTGAAGACTACCTTGAAGAGAGCATTGAAGTACCTCGTGGAGGGACTTGGACACGTGGTGGAGCAGGAGACCAGCGGTCGATGTGAGGCGGAGGAGCAGTCACTTTGAGATTGGAGTGGAGAAGTTCACTTCGAAATTGGCGTGGAGCAACTCACGTAGTTGACGTGAGAGTGCAGCGAGAGAAGGGTATCGTGCGGCAAAGAGGAGCAGACGAGCACCCTAGGGTCGTACAAGCAGCGGAGAGGGAAGCGAAGGAAGAGGAGAGACGAGCGAGCCAGCTACTGGGCTTCGGACGGCGTACAGCGGAGCATTGTCGGGCTGGGGGTTGAGCTTACGGCGACAGTGGCAGAACGCTAGTTACGTGGGCGTCGAAGGCAGCAGTTAAGGGCCGGCAAGTCTTAGTGAGCGTGAGAGTGGTGAGAGTGAGGAGGTGTTGTATTGAGGAGTTTATCTTCAGATAATAAAGTAGGGTCCGAAGCCGCGGAGAGTGCTGAGGATCCGGCGCAGTGACCAAGTGGGTCATTGGCAGCCAGTAACGTGTTTGTGTGCCCCATCGAAGCGGGAACGGAAGGACGTGGCGGCTATACGATCTGCCTAACGAGCCAGGCAAGATAAGCGGCCCAGTTACATGGTGGTCATACAGGGGCCTACAGCACAAACACTTACAACAGCAGCGGAGACACGGATGCAGACGAGGTCGCACTCACCAGGAACAACGGCCAAGACACCAGTGAGCGACTCGACAGCAGACCAACAAGCGGCGGATAACACGGGCGGCGCACAGTCACCGGTAATGACCAAAACGGCAACGATGACGACGCCACCGGCGGCGAAGACGACGACAAAGGCGCTGGGGAAGCAGCGGCGAGTGCGACCAGCAAAGAACGCTACGTCGTCTAGCGATGAAGATACAGAAAGTAACGGCGAAGATACTCGGACACCAAACCCTAAGGTACCCGCGAAGAGTCGTGCGACCAGTAAGAAGGCAGCCACCGAGAGGAGTGCTAACGCGGCGAGGCGAGAGGCACCGGCGGAGGCGACGGCGGCAGTGGGCGGCAGCGCTGGGCAAGAGGAAGGCACTGGGACTGTCTTGAGGTCAGAGATAACGGCGTTAACGACGGCGGTGACGCAGCTAGTGACTTTGCTGGGAGAGGTCAGAGCGGTCACAGACAGCCGGCAGCCGACAGCCAGACAAGCCGGTGGAGTAGCCGTGCACGACGAAGCCGACGACGCGCAGCAAGGAGGAACAGGAGCGGAGCGGCGTGTAGTTGAGGCGGGACTTGATGCCAGTAGCAGTACCACGAGAGAGGTGGCGCGGCTTCAACCAGCACCGCGGCAAAGCGGCGTGCGACGGAGGGAAGCAAGAAACCAACGGCGTTTTCGGCAACCTAGAGGGGATGATTCGTCCGACGGTACACCTCCCGACTCAAGCGAAAGTGAGAACGACAACAGCGACGACCCTGATGGAAGCAGCGGCGACGAAGATGGCGGCGCTGCCAGCTCTTCTTCAGACGGCGACAATGGAAGTGACGATGGTCGAGCGCGACGGGGCCAAGGGCGACGTGAGAGACGGCCACGAAGGAAGAATGTAAAGGATCTGGAGTTGCCCTCCTTCACTCCCTCGCCGAAGGTCTCTGTGTCGACGTGGATCGATAGGGTCGATTTGGCTCTGAAGGGCGCCGAGGAGTCGGGAAGAGGCAGATGGTCCGACAAAGCACTGTACTACATACTGGGCAACAAGCTAATGGAAAATGCGGCGACGTGGTGGGTAAATCGGAACCGGAGCACGCCAGAGAGAGAGAAGACATGGACTCATTTGAAGGAAGCCCTGTTGCAGCGGTATGCTGAAAAGTTGGACAAGTCTCAGGCAGAATGGCGGGTGAGTATGCGGAGGTTCTTACCTGGAGAGTCGTATGCTGACTTCGCAGCTGGTCTCCGAGAAGTAGTTGGAAGGAACCGAGTAAGTGAGAGAGTCCTGCTGGCACAGTTCTATCGGTGTCTCGATAAGACGACGAAACAGCTAGTGAAGCAAGATCCACGGCCAACGACTCTAGAAGCTGCAGTCAAGAAGGCGAATGAAGTGGACGACCCTATGGAAAATGTGGCACAAGGTATGATGAATGTGGGGCTGCCTTGGGCGACGGCGCCAAGTCCCTACGTGATTCCGATGGCAGGGACCACCGGTCAAACTATGATCATCCCGGGCATAGGCAACACCATGTTGCAAGGCGACAGACCTTACCATGGGACGGAAGAAGCAGCGGCGCAGAAAAGCGATGTCGAACATGTGGCACTCTTCACAAACCCGCAGGGAGTGTATAATGTGTATTCTGGCACGTGGGATCCGCCACCTGGGCATGTCTGGAACGGGAAGTACTGGTATGAACCGAGAAAAACTGAGCGGAAGAGGAAGGCTGCGGCGACAGCTCCAGCCACGGCTGCAGAACCCAAGAAGGCACCGAGGAGGCCAAGACGAGAACGAGCGTCAAGTGATGATGACTCGGACGCACGTCCACCGAAGCGGAAGAAGGCATCAGTGCGGCAGATTACGGTGGTCGAGGACACGGCCGGCGCGGTCAAACAAGCGGCTGGAAAGCAACAGACCAACGCTAGTGGTGCTCCAGCACAGCAACAGAGAGTGAGCGACCAGCGGTGTTTTAAGTGTGGACAATCGGGACACTGGGCGGCGTACTGCACGCATCAGCCACAATGCTACGCGTGCAAGCAGATGGGTCACTTGGCACGAGACTGTACCAACGCTGAAGCGAAGGCGCGACACGAGGAGCTACTCAAGCGACGCGGGACACAGCGCTCAGGCGAGGAAAACTAGCTGCGGGCGCGATAGCGGGTGTATGGCGTCCGACAGGAGAAAGGAGATCCCGACGAGCGGAGGTGGAAACGGTAGTGGAGCAGATGACCAAGGATTTGGAGGAGCGCGACAAGGAGAAGGCGGCGTTGTACGTGGCGACGGTGAGACCAGCAATGGCCCTGACGAGGTATGAGCCGGTAGATCCTGTGGAAGCGTCACCGCCAACAGAGAGGGGATCTGGAGAGCGGACGAAGGTTATGGAAAGCGGTGAGCGGTGTAGTGACAGAGACAATGCGGAAACTGGGGAAGGCGGCGACGGTGTCCGGACTGGGGAAGGCGCCAAGCTGGTCAACGCGGGGAAGAAGAAGCCGTTGGTGGAAGGTGAGCAGCGAACGGCGTCAGGTGATAGTGATGTTCATGCGGCGGCACCATCAGGCGAAGAAGTGAATCAGGATGTGGCGAGCGACGAGGGCGATGTAAGCAGCCTCAGGCTGAGCCGCGAAAAAAGAAAGAGAGCAAGAAAACAGAAGAAACGGCATGCTGCTAAAGTGAGATTGGCTAAACGACGTGAGACTGAGCAGGAAGCCGAGAGCCAAGAGAAGGCAGTGGTCCAGAAGACGCTGGACGAGAGACAGCGGATTGCCAAGGAGACACTAGAGCAATATGAAGCGGATAGACTGGTGACGGCGACCAGTGGCGAACAAGGACCGAGGGTAACAGCACGAGTCAGTCTAGTACAGCGTCGAAGAGATAACGGCACTGAGCTACGAGACGGGGGCACGGTTGAGCATGTTGGGGCAGACGACGGACTTCCCACTGCAGTCATGACGTTGAGTGGAGTGCGCCGGCAGGTGAAGCTGGATAGTGGAGCACGATACACCATTGCAGGACCGGAATGGATGAAGTACGGTGATAAGGTGGATCGTGTAGCACCAGTAGACTTTGTAGAGGGCATCGGTGGATTCCTCTTGGACGTGGTCGGCGTATGGAAGTTTGAGATGCTGAGCGTGTTCGGTGAAAAGATCAATATCGAAGCGTGTATTGTGAAGGGGTGTGGTGACGAGTTCCTATTGGGAGTCGACTTTCTGAAGTCGCACGGTGCCAAGATGGACTTCGAGCGCAACGAGATCCGATACAGTGAAGGTGAGCGTGTGGTAGTGGTGCCCTTCAGGACGTATTGTGGCGTGGACAAGGCACGGGTAGCGGCGGTGCGAATGGCGCGAAAGACGCAACTGGAAGGACGGACGGTGACTCCAGTCGAGGTCGCAGTGGCGGCGGAAGATGGTGAGGTGGGCGTCTTCCTGCCCACTAAGCAGACAGGAGCGGTGATGTTAGCAGCTACAGTCACTACAGTCAGAAACGGTAAGGCCTGGGTACCGGCCATTAATGCAAAGGATGGTGGTGTAAGGTTACCTTCGAAGCGCGAGTTGGGTACGTGGATACCTATTGGATCCAGAAATGCAAGTCTTGAGCATGAACGGAGGTCTGAAGCGTAGCAGGATAAAGGAGTGGCTGAAATCCTTGAGTGAGAATTCGGAGAAACCACTGGACGATGAGCAGGACGTGCAGATTGGTGAGGAGGATAGCGGCAGCAGGGACCTGATACTACGGTTGTTGAGAGTCTATAGACAGTTAACGGAGAGTACGGGGGACTGTCCGCCTGCAACAGCGTTGAATACGGAGCACCATATAGACACGGGCGATGCGGCGCCCATCATGCTGAAGAGGAGGAGACAAGCGCAGGCTGAAGACGCGGTGATCAACGAGAATGTCGATAAGATGTTGAAGTCGGGTGTGATTGAGGAAGGAAACGGCGCTTGGGGATTTCCTGTGGTGCTAGTGCGGAAGAAGGATGGTGAGGTGCGCTTCTGTGTGGACTATCGAGCCCTGAATAAGGTGACCCACAAGGACGTGTATCCGTTACCTCGCATTGACGAAACGCTGGAGGCGCTAGGTGGAGCGATGCTATTTAGTACACTGGATCTGAAAGCTGGATATTGGCAAATCCTAATGGCGGCAGCAGACAAGGCGAAGACGGCCTTTACGACCAAGCGAGGGCTGTATCAGTTTGTGCGAATGCCATTTGGATTATGTAACGCTCCGTCAACCTTCCAGAGGATGATGAACTCTGTATTACGCGGCTTAACATGGAGCACGTGTCTAGTTTACCTGGACGATATCGTGGTGTATACACGTGGTGGGATTGAGCAGCATGTGCTAGAGCTGGCGTGTGTTTTAGAACGTCTGGCATTGGCAGGGTTGACGTTGAAGTTGAAGAAATGTGTGTTCGCGACCCGGAGGATGGAGTACTTGGGGCACGAGCTGAGCTCAGAGGGCGTAAGGCCATTGCAGCGGTTAGTTGACGCGGTGCGTGAGTTCCCGAGGCCGACAGATGCGGTGGAGGTGAAGCGCTTTGTACATTTGGCGGGGTATTATCGGCGGTTCATCGAGGGCTTTGGATCACTCATGGCCCCTATGACTAAGCTATTAAGGAAGACAGCGGAATGGGAGTGGGGAGACGAACAGCAGGCTGTATTTGAGCGGGTGAAGGACCTCCTGACGAACAGACCATTGTTAATTTACCCTAACTTCCAGCTTCCCTTCCGCGTGGTGACCGATGCGAGCAAGGTTGGACTTGGCGCATGCTTAATGCAGGACCATGGAGCAGGGTGGCAGCCGGTTGCTTACGCCAGCAAGGTGAATAGCGAGACAGAGGCCAAGTACGGCATTACGGAGTTGGAGTTATCGGCGGTAGTGTGGTCAATTAAACTATTCCGACCATATCTATACGGACGACGCTTCACTATCATTACAGATCACGCGGCTTTGAAATGGCTCATGACGAGCGCGAATCTAACGGGAAAATTACACCGGTGGGCACTGACCCTCCAGGAGTTTGACTTTGAGGTGGTATATCGACCAGGTAGTACGAACGTGGTGGCAGACGCGTTGTCGAGGGCGCCCACATCGAAAGCACTGGCGGCGATTGGCAGAAGGAGAAGGGCGAGAAGACAAGCAGCGGAGCAGGCGAAGGTGATAGCCGAGGAGGCGCGTGACAAAGCGGAGCAGTTAAATAGAAGAACAGGCGGCCGTTCGCGTAGTACACTGGGGGCGAAGGGCGAGCAACGTCGAGAAGCACAAGCGCGGAGCGGTCTCAACGACGGGCAAGCAACCAAGGACGCTGAAGCGAGGGAGCGGCGCGCGGAGAGCATTAGGGCTCACAGGGATCGACGCGGAGCCATTCCAGCAAGAGGGACGAGTGCAGGGACACTATTATCTAAGAAGGAGGCACTACGGAGAGCATTGGACGAGACTACAGTGGTGCAGGGCACGTACGAAGTATCACCAGCGGCGGACGAGGTGCAGGCAACAGATAGAGGACATGTACGGCAACGTGGAGCCCAGGGAACCAGTGATGAAGGTAGTGAACAGCGAGACGGACGTTCTGTAGTAGTGCCGGCGGCAAGGGGCAGCTACGCGACGAGTGAAGGATTGGTGAGCAGAACAACAACGGCAGACCCTGTACAGTCGAGCCACGGAGAATCAGAATGGCCGATACGCGGTACAGTGAGCAATGGACGAGAAGCGGCTGTGGCAAGTGAAGGAGTAGGCAGCAATCGACGACAAGAACGGGTAGCAGCGCGGCGAGCAGAAGAACAGGCGCGCGGTGAGACTCTCCAGCTTACGGACGACGAGATTATTGGGGCACAGAAGAATAGCAGGCTGATTCAGAGGATGGTGGAGGCGAAGGTGTATCACGGCATGCAGGTTGAGCAGCGGCACGGGTTAGTGGTTATCCACACGGAGAAAGGATGGCGTATAGTAATACCCCCAGCGCTGTGGCCAGTAGTCTTCAAGGAAAACCATGACTCAGTGTGGGCTGGGCACCTGAGAGCACCTCATACGTTTGCGCGGATATCGCAGAGCTATTGGTGGCCGGGATTGTTACAAGAAGTGAAGCTGTGGGTGCGGGGATGCCAGGAGTGCGGCAGTCGGAAAGCGAAACCGAGGGAGATAATTCCACCATTAAGGAGCATCCGTGGGGGTGATGTCGGAGACAGGTGGGCCCTTGACGTGGCGGGCCCGCTTCCTACGAGCGACGGCGGTGAGCGGTTTGTAATTGCGGCAGTGGAGTACGTCACGCGGTACGCAGTAGCCACAACAGTGAAGCGACACACGGCGGAGACGGTGGCTGACTTTATGATGAAGAATATTGTGCTAAAGTTTGGAGTCTTCCGAGAGATTCTCACGGATGGAGCACCGGAACTCACAGGGCATGCAGTGGAGGAGCTAGTGATGCTTTTACAGGCACAGCAGACGACGGCAGTACCATACCGACCACAATTGGTAGGGCTGGTCGAGCGTTTCAATCGCACGTGGAAGGACATTGTGGCGACTTATATGCAGGAGGAGAGTCAACGAGATTGGGATCGGTGGGTCGACTTCGCAGTCTATGCTTACAATTCGGGACAGCATTCGACGGTGAAGCTGTCGCCAAATGAGTTGATGATGGGCAGGAGGCTGAGGAGCCCAAACGACCTGCTTCGGAAGCTGAATGTGACGGAGGCTGGCGAGTTGAGCGAGTACCACAAGAGGCTGGTGGCGGCGATGGAGAGTAGTCAGAGGTGTGCGGAGGCAGCTAGGGTGAAGGAACAAGAGAGGCAGGCGCGGTACTACAACCGTCGAGTACGCAAAAAGAAGGAGTTACGAGCAGGAGATCGTGTCTGGATGTTTCGGCCACCGAGAGGCGCGGGAGCATCTAAATTCGTACATCAATGGGTTGGCCCGATGCGGGTGGTGGAGCCAGTGGGCTACGATAATTGGCTGGTCAAGCGCGAGGACGTGGACGGAGAATCGGAGAAGCACATTGTCCATGTATCATTCTTGATTTCTTATCACAAGCCCATTGACCTGTTGAAGCGAGCGGCACTGGATCTGGAACGGCAGCTGGAGTATGAAGATACGGGCAAGGGAATGTCCAAGGGCGAGGCGGCAGCGAAAGTTGTACGAACAGCGGAAGTTCCTACAACTACACCTGCATCGAGTCGAGTTGGAAAAAGAAATCGACAGACAGCGAGAGGTGCGGCAGCGTGGCGAGACTCGAGTGACGTCCTGGTGGAGACACGAAGACGAAAGCGGCGAAATCGAGCAGGGATGTACGTCCTCGAGCACGAACTACGGACAAGAAGAGCGGTGGAGCGATGGCGAGCTGGAAACGACAGGGACGAAACAGAGCGGTGGTGGGTTTCAACCCGTGACTACGACCAGTTGCTGCGAAACGACAGAGTCGTGGAAGACTCTGGTGTGGAGGAAGGCGTGTAATATGCGGAAGCTGTTGCGCAGGACCGATATGGTGACACGCGTGACGCGTAGCGAGTCGGCATTGGACGGTGGCGACTGTGAAGACTACCTTGAAGAGAGCATTGAAGTACCTCGTGGAGGGACTTGGACACGTGGTGGAGCAGGAGACCAGCGGTCGATGTGAGGCGGAGGAGCAGTCACTTTGAGATTGGAGTGGAGAAGTTCACTTCGAAATTGGCGTGGAGCAACTCACGTAGTTGACGTGAGAGTGCAGCGAGAGAAGGGTATCGTGCGGCAAAGAGGAGCAGACGAGCACCCTAGGGTCGTACAAGCAGCGGAGAGGGAAGCGAAGGAAGAGGAGAGACGAGCGAGCCAGCTACTGGGCTTCGGACGGCGTACAGCGGAGCATTGTCGGGCTGGGGGTTGAGCTTACGGCGACAGTGGCAGAACGCTAGTTACGTGGGCGTCGAAGGCAGCAGTTAAGGGCCGGCAAGTCTTAGTGAGCGTGAGAGTGGTGAGAGTGAGGAGGTGTTGTATTGAGGAGTTTATCTTCAGATAATAAAGTAGGGTCCGAAGCCGCGGAGAGTGCTGAGGATCCGGCGCAGTGACCAAGTGGGTCATTGGCAGCCAGTAACGTGTTTGTGTGCCCCATCGAAGCGGGAACGGAAGGCCGTGGCGGCTATACGATCTGCCTAACGAGCCAGGCAAGATAAGTGGCCCAGTTACAGTCTCCTATAACGTCCTTGGTTGAAGGGATGGGCCATGTTGGCTAATCCAGTCAGTTGGTTCGTTCCTGGAAGCATGTCGGTCCGCCAGACGCAGCTACGGCTGCTCTTCCGGCTTCCACCAGGTTGGAGGTCTGCTGGTATGGTCTAAGCTCCGACAGGGATCGGAATATAGCAGCGGGCTTGGTCGATGGAGATGCGGAATTGCACGACTTGGTGTGGACTTGGCTTTGGGAGCGTCTCCTATAACGTCCTTGGTTGAAGGGATGGGCCATGTTGGCTAATCCAGTCAGTTGGTTCGTTCCTGGAAGCATGTCGGTCCGCCAGACGCAGCTACGGCTGCTCTTCCGGCTTCCACCAGGTTGGAGGTCTGCTGGTATGGTCTAAGCTCCGACAGGGATCGGAATATAACAGCGGGCTTGGTCGATGGAGATGCGGAATTGCACGACTTGGTGTGGACTTGGCTTTGGGAGCGTCTCCTATAACGTCCTTGGTTGAAGGGATGGGCCATGTTGGCTAATCCAGTCAGTTGGTTCGTTCCTGGAAGCATGTCGGTCCGCCAGACGCAGCTACGGCTGCTCTTCCGGCTTCCACCAGGTTGGAGGTCTGCTGGTATATGGTCTAAGCTCCGACAGGGATCGGAATATAGCAGCGGGCTTGGTCGATGGAGATGCGGAATTGCACGACTTGGTGTGGACTTGGCTTTGGGAGCGTCTCCTATAACGTCCTTGGTTGAAGGGATGGGCCATGTTGGCTAATCCAGTCAGTTGGTTCGTTCCTGGAAGCATGTCGGTCCGCCAGACGCAGCTACGGCTGCTCTTCCGGCTTCCACCAGGTTGGAGGTCTGCTGGTATGGTCTAAGCTCCGACAGGGATCGGAATATAGCAGCGGGCTTGGTCGATGGAGATGCGGAATTGCACGACTTGGTGTGGACTTGGCTTTGGGAGCGTCTCCTATAACGTCCTTGGTTGAAGGGATGGGCCATGTTGGCTAATCCAGTCAGTTGGTTCGTTCCTGGAAGCATGTCGGTCCGCCAGACGCAGCTACGGCTGCTCTTCCGGCTTCCACCAGGTTGGAGGTCTGCTGGTATGGTCTAAGCTCCGACAGGGATCGGAATATAGCAGCGGGCTTGGTCGATGGAGATGCGGAATTGCACGACTTGGTGTGGACTTGGCTTTGGGAGCGTCTCCTATAACGTCCTTGGTTGAAGGGATGGGCCATGTTGGCTAATCCAGTCAGTTGGTTCGTTCCTGGAAGCATGTCGGTCCGCCAGACGCAGCTACGGCTGCTCTTCCGGCTTCCACCAGGTTGGAGGTCTGCTGGTATGGTCTAAGCTCCGACAGGGATCGGAATATAGCAGCGGGCTTGGTCGATGGAGATGCGGAATTGCACGACTTGGTGTGGACTTGGCTTTGGGAGCGTCTCCTATAACGTCCTTGGTTGAAGGGATGGGCCATGTTGGCTAATCCAGTCAGTTGGTTCGTTCCTGGAAGCATGTCGGTCCGCCAGACGCAGCTACGGCTGCTCTTCCGGCTTCCACCAGGTTGGAGGTCTGCTGGCATATGGTCTAAGCTCCGACAGGGATCGGAATATAGCAGCGGGCTTGGTCGATGGAGATGCGGGATTGCACGGCTTGGTGTGGACTTGGCTTTGGGAGCGTCTCCTATAACGTCCTTGGTTGAAGGGATGGGCCATGTTGGCTAATCCAGTCAGTTGGTTCGTTCCTGGAAGCATGTCGGTCCGCCAGACGCAGCTACGGCTGCTCTTCCGGCTTCCACCAGGTTGGAGGTCTGCTGGCATATGGTCTAAGCTCCGACAGGGATCGGAATATAGCAGCGGGCTTGGTCGATGGAGATGCGGGATTGCACGGCTTGGTGTGGACTTGGCTTTGGGAGCGTCTCCTATAACGTCCTTGGTTGAAGGGATGGGCCATGTTGGCTAATCCAGTCAGTTGGTTCGTTCCTGGAAGCATGTCGGTCCGCCAGACGCAGCTACGGCTGCTCTTCCGGCTTCCACCAGGTTGGAGGTCTGCTGGTATGGTCTAAGCTCCGACAGGGATCGGAATATAGCAGCGGGCTTGGTCGATGGAGATGCGGAATTGCACGACTTGGTGTGGACTTGGCTTTGGGAGCGTCTCCTATAACGTCCTTGGTTGAAGGGATGGGCCATGTTGGCTAATCCAGTCAGTTGGTTCGTTCCTGGAAGCATGTCGGTCCGCCAGACGCAGCTACGGCTGCTCTTCCGGCTTCCACCAGGTTGGAGGTCTGCTGGTATGGTCTAAGCTCCGACAGGGATCGGAATATAACAGCGGGCTTGGTCGATGGAGATGCGGAATTGCACGACTTGGTGTGGACTTGGCTTTGGGAGCGTCTCCTATAACGTCCTTGGTTGAAGGGATGGGCCATGTTGGCTAATCCAGTCAGTTGGTTCGTTCCTGGAAGCATGTCGGTCCGCCAGACGCAGCTACGGCTGCTCTTCCGGCTTCGACCAGGTTGGAGGTCTGCTGGCATATGGTTTAAGCTCCGACAGGGATCGGAATATAGCAGCGGGCTTGGTCGATGGAGATGCGGAATTGCACGACTTGGTGTGGACTTGGCTTTGGGAGCGTCTCCTATAACGTCCTTGGTTGAAGGGATGGGCCATGTTGGCTAATCCAGTCAGTTGGTTCGTTCCTGGAAGCATGTCGGTCCGCCAGACGCAGCTACGGCTGCTCTTCCGGCTTCCACCAGGTTGGAGGTCTGCTGGTATGGTCTAAGCTCCGACAGGGATCGGAATATAACAGCGGGCTTGGTCGATGGAGATGCGGAATTGCACGACTTGGTGTGGACTTGGCTTTGGGAGCGTCTCCTATAACGTCCTTGGTTGAAGGGATGGGCCATGTTGGCTAATCCAGTCAGTTGGTTCGTTCCTGGAAGCATGTCGGTCCGCCAGACGCAGCTACGGCTGCTCTTCCGGCTTCCACCAGGTTGGAGGTCTGCTGGTATGGTCTAAGCTCCGACAGGGATCGGAATATAGCAGCGGGCTTGGTCGATGGAGATGCGGAATTGCACGACTTGGTGTGGACTTGGCTTTGGGAGCGTCTCCTATAACGTCCTTGGTTGAAGGGATGGGCCATGTTGGCTAATCCAGTCAGTTGGTTCGTTCCTGGAAGCATGTCGGTCCGCCAGACGCAGCTACGGCTGCTCTTCCGGCTTCCACCAGGTTGGAGGTCTGCTGGTATGGTCTAAGCTCCGACAGGGATCGGAATATAGCAGCGGGCTTGGTCGATGGAGATGCGGAATTGCACGACTTGGTGTGGACTTGGCTTTGGGAGCGTCTCCTATAACGTCCTTGGTTGAAGGGATGGGCCATGTTGGCTAATCCAGTCAGTTGGTTCGTTCCTGGAAGCATGTCGGTCCGCCAGACGCAGCTACGGCTGCTCTTCCGGCTTCCACCAGGTTGGAGGTCTGCTGGTATGGTCTAAGCTCCGACAGGGATCGGAATATAGCAGCGGGCTTGGTCGATGGAGATGCGGAATTGCACGACTTGGTGTGGACTTGGCTTTGGGAGCGTCTCCTATAACGTCCTTGGTTGAAGGGATGGGCCATGTTGGCTAATCCAGTCAGTTGGTTCGTTCCTGGAAGCATGTCGGTCCGCCAGACGCAGCTACGGCTGCTCTTCCGGCTTCCACCAGGTTGGAGGTCTGCTGGTATGGTCTAAGCTCCGACAGGGATCGGAATATAGCAGCGGGCTTGGTCGATGGAGATGCGGAATTGCACGACTTGGTGTGGACTTGGCTTTGGGAGCGTCTCCTATAACGTCCTTGGTTGAAGGGATGGGCCATGTTGGCTAATCCAGTCAGTTGGTTCGTTCCTGGAAGCATGTCGGTCCGCCAGACGCAGCTACGGCTGCTCTTCCGGCTTCCACCAGGTTGGAGGTCTGCTGGTATGGTCTAAGCTCCGACAGGGATCGGAATATAGCAGCGGGCTTGGTCGATGGAGATGCGGAATTGCACGACTTGGTGTGGACTTGGCTTTGGGAGCGCCTCCTATAACGTCCTTGGTTGAAGGGATGGGCCATGTTGGCTAATCCAGTCAGTTGGTTCGTTCCTGGAAGCATGTCGGTCCGCCAGACGCAGCTACGGCTGCTCTTCCGGCTTCGACCAGGTTGGAGGTCTGCTGGCATATGGTCTAAGCTCCGACAGGGATCGGAATATAGCAGCGGGCTTGGTCGATGGAGATGCGGAATTGCACGACTTGGTGTGGACTTGGCTTTGGGAGCGTCTCCTATAACGTCCTTGGTTGAAGGGATGGGCCATGTTGGCTAATCCAGTCAGTTGGTTCGTTCCTGGAAGCATGTCGGTCCGCCAGACGCAGCTACGGCTGCTCTTCCGGCTTCCACCAGGTTGGAGGTCTGCTGGTATGGTCTAAGCTCCGACAGGGATCGGAATATAGCAGCGGGCTTGGTCGATGGAGATGCGGAATTGCACGACTTGGTGTGGACTTGGCTTTGGGAGCGTCTCCTATAACGTCCTTGGTTGAAGGGATGGGCCATGTTGGCTAATCCAGTCAGTTGGTTCGTTCCTGGAAGCATGTCGGTCCGCCAGACGCAGCTACGGCTGCTCTTCCGGCTTCCACCAGGTTGGAGGTCTGCTGGCATATGGTCTAAGCTCCGACAGGGATCGGAATATAGCAGCGGGCTTGGTCGATGGAGATGCGGAATTGCACGACTTGGTGTGGACTTGGCTTTGGGAGCGTCTCCTATAACGTCCTTGGTTGAAGGGATGGGCCATGTTGGCTAATCCAGTCAGTTGGTTCGTTCCTGGAAGCATGTCGGTCCGCCAGACGCAGCTACGGCTGCTCTTCCGGCTTCCACCAGGTTGGAGGTCTGCTGGTATGGTCTAAGCTCCGACAGGGATCG
Organism: Phytophthora capsici; assembly: GCA_030324255.1. NCBI lineage: Eukaryota > Oomycota > Peronosporomycetes > Peronosporales > Peronosporaceae > Phytophthora > Phytophthora capsici. The sequence continues at coordinate 331,760 of JAFEIO010000022.1, read as the reverse complement.
GAATATAGCAGCGGGCTTGGTCGATGGAGATGCGGAATTGCACGACTTGGTGTGGACTTGGCTTTGGGAGCGTCTCCTATAACGTCCTTGGTTGAAGGGATGGGCCATGTTGGCTAATCCAGTCAGTTGGTTCGTTCCTGGAAGCATGTCGGTCCGCCAGACGCAGCTACGGCTGCTCTTCCGGCTTCCACCAGGTTGGAGGTCTGCTGGTATGGTCTAAGCTCCGACAGGGATCGGAATATAGCAGCGGGCTTGGTCGATGGAGATGCGGAATTGCACGACTTGGTGTGGACTTGGCTTTGGGAGCGCCTCCTATAACGTCCTTGGTTGAAGGGATGGGCCATGTTGGCTAATCCAGTCAGTTGGTTCGTTCCTGGAAGCATGTCGGTCCGCCAGACGCAGCTACGGCTGCTCTTCCGGCTTCCACCAGGTTGGAGGTCTGCTGGTATGGTCTAAGCTCCGACAGGGATCGGAATATAGCAGCGGGCTTGGTCGATGGAGATGCGGAATTGCACGACTTGGTGTGGACTTGGCTTTGGGAGCGTCTCCTATAACGTCCTTGGTTGAAGGGATGGGCCATGTTGGCTAATCCAGTCAGTTGGTTCGTTCCTGGAAGCATGTCGGTCCGCCAGACGCAGCTACGGCTGCTCTTCCGGCTTCCACCAGGTTGGAGGTCTGCTGGTATGGTCTAAGCTCCGACAGGGATCGGAATATAGCAGCGGGCTTGGTCGATGGAGATGCGGAATTGCACGACTTGGTGTGGACTTGGCTTTGGGAGCGTCTCCTATAACGTCCTTGGTTGAAGGGATGGGCCATGTTGGCTAATCCAGTCAGTTGGTTCGTTCCTGGAAGCATGTCGGTCCGCCAGACGCAGCTACGGCTGCTCTTCCGGCTTCCACCAGGTTGGAGGTCTGCTGGTATGGTCTAAGCTCCGACAGGGATCGGAATATAGCAGCGGGCTTGGTCGATGGAGATGCGGAATTGCACGACTTGGTGTGGACTTGGCTTTGGGAGCGTCTCCTATAACGTCCTTGGTTGAAGGGATGGGCCATGTTGGCTAATCCAGTCAGTTGGTTCGTTCCTGGAAGCATGTCGGTCCGCCAGACGCAGCTACGGCTGCTCTTCCGGCTTCCACCAGGTTGGAGGTCTGCTGGTATGGTCTAAGCTCCGACAGGGATCGGAATATAGCAGCGGGCTTGGTCGATGGAGATGCGGAATTGCACGACTTGGTGTGGACTTGGCTTTGGGAGCGTCTCCTATAACGTCCTTGGTTGAAGGGATGGGCCATGTTGGCTAATCCAGTCAGTTGGTTCGTTCCTGGAAGCATGTCGGTCCGCCAGACGCAGCTACGGCTGCTCTTCCGGCTTCCACCAGGTTGGAGGTCTGCTGGTATGGTCTAAGCTCCGACAGGGATCGGAATATAGCAGCGGGCTTGGTCGATGGAGATGCGGAATTGCACGACTTGGTGTGGACTTGGCTTTGGGAGCGTCTCCTATAACGTCCTTGGTTGAAGGGATGGGCCATGTTGGCTAATCCAGTCAGTTGGTTCGTTCCTGGAAGCATGTCGGTCCGCCAGACGCAGCTACGGCTGCTCTTCCGGCTTCCACCAGGTTGGAGGTCTGCTGGTATGGTCTAAGCTCCGACAGGGATCGGAATATAGCAGCGGGCTTGGTCGATGGAGATGCGGAATTGCACGACTTGGTGTGGACTTGGCTTTGGGAGCGTCTCCTATAACGTCCTTGGTTGAAGGGATGGGCCATGTTGGCTAATCCAGTCAGTTGGTTCGTTCCTGGAAGCATGTCGGTCCGCCAGACGCAGCTACGGCTGCTCTTCCGGCTTCCACCAGGTTGGAGGTCTGCTGGTATGGTCTAAGCTCCGACAGGGATCGGAATATAGCAGCGGGCTTGGTCGATGGAGATGCGGAATTGCACGACTTGGTGTGGACTTGGCTTTGGGAGCGTCTCCTATAACGTCCTTGGTTGAAGGGATGGGCCATGTTGGCTAATCCAGTCAGTTGGTTCGTTCCTGGAAGCATGTCGGTCCGCCAGACGCAGCTACGGCTGCTCTTCCGGCTTCCACCAGGTTGGAGGTCTGCTGGTATATGGTCTAAGCTCCGACAGGGATCGGAATATAGCAGCGGGCTTGGTCGATGGAGATGCGGAATTGCACGACTTGGTGTGGACTTGGCTTTGGGAGCGTCTCCTATAACGTCCTTGGTTGAAGGGATGGGCCATGTTGGCTAATCCAGTCAGTTGGTTCGTTCCTGGAAGCATGTCGGTCCGCCAGACGCAGCTACGGCTGCTCTTCCGGCTTCGACCAGGTTGGAGGTCTGCTGGCATATGGTCTAAGCTCCGACAGGGATCGGAATATAGCAGCGGGCTTGGTCGATGGAGATGCGGAATTGCACGACTTGGTGTGGACTTGGCTTTGGGAGCGTCTCCTATAACGTCCTTGGTTGAAGGGATGGGCCATGTTGGCTAATCCAGTCAGTTGGTTCGTTCCTGGAAGCATGTCGGTCCGCCAGACGCAGCTACGGCTGCTCTTCCGGCTTCCACCAGGTTGGAGGTCTGCTGGTATGGTCTAAGCTCCGACAGGGATCGGAATATAGCAGCGGGCTTGGTCGATGGAGATGCGGAATTGCACGACTTGGTGTGGACTTGGCTTTGGGAGCGTCTCCTATAACGTCCTTGGTTGAAGGGATGGGCCATGTTGGCTAATCCAGTCAGTTGGTTCGTTCCTGGAAGCATGTCGGTCCGCCAGACGCAGCTACGGCTGCTCTTCCGGCTTCCACCAGGTTGGAGGTCTGCTGGTATGGTCTAAGCTCCGACAGGGATCGGAATATAGCAGCGGGCTTGGTCGATGGAGATGCGGAATTGCACGACTTGGTGTGGACTTGGCTTTGGGAGCGTCTCCTATAACGTCCTTGGTTGAAGGGATGGGCCATGTTGGCTAATCCAGTCAGTTGGTTCGTTCCTGGAAGCATGTCGGTCCGCCAGACGCAGCTACGGCTGCTCTTCCGGCTTCCACCAGGTTGGAGGTCTGCTGGTATGGTCTAAGCTCCGACAGGGATCGGAATATAGCAGCGGGCTTGGTCGATGGAGATGCGGAATTGCACGACTTGGTGTGGACTTGGCTTTGGGAGCGTCTCCTATAACGTCCTTGGTTGAAGGGATGGGCCATGTTGGCTAATCCAGTCAGTTGGTTCGTTCCTGGAAGCATGTCGGTCCGCCAGACGCAGCTACGGCTGCTCTTCCGGCTTCCACCAGGTTGGAGGTCTGCTGGTATATGGTCTAAGCTCCGACAGGGATCGGAATATAGCAGCGGGCTTGGTCGATGGAGATGCGGAATTGCACGACTTGGTGTGGACTTGGCTTTGGGAGCGTCTCCTATAACGTCCTTGGTTGAAGGGATGGGCCATGTTGGCTAATCCAGTCAGTTGGTTCGTTCCTGGAAGCATGTCGGTCCGCCAGACGCAGCTACGGCTGCTCTTCCGGCTTCCACCAGGTTGGAGGTCTGCTGGTATGGTCTAAGCTCCGACAGGGATCGGAATATAGCAGCGGGCTTGGTCGATGGAGATGCGGAATTGCACGACTTGGTGTGGACTTGGCTTTGGGAGCGTCTCCTATAACGTCCTTGGTTGAAGGGATGGGCCATGTTGGCTAATCCAGTCAGTTGGTTCGTTCCTGGAAGCATGTCGGTCCGCCAGACGCAGCTACGGCTGCTCTTCTGGCTTCCACCAGGTTGGAGGTCTGCTGGTATGGTCTAAGCTCCGACAGGGATCGGAATATAGCAGCGGGCTTGGTCGATGGAGATGCGGAATTGCACGACTTGGTGTGGACTTGGCTTTGGGAGCGTCTCCTATAACGTCCTTGGTTGAAGGGATGGGCCATGTTGGCTAATCCAGTCAGTTGGTTCGTTCCTGGAAGCATGTCGGTCCGCCAGACGCAGCTACGGCTGCTCTTCCGGCTTCCACCATGTTGGAGGTCTGCTGGTATGGTCTAAGCTCCGACAGGGATCGGAATATAGCAGCGGGCTTGGTCGATGGAGATGCGGAATTGCACGACTTGGTGTGGACTTGGCTTTGGGAGCGTCTCCTATAACGTCCTTGGTTGAAGGGATGGGCCATGTTGGCTAATCCAGTCAGTTGGTTCGTTCCTGGAAGCATGTCGGTCCGCCAGACGCAGCTACGGCTGCTCTTCCGGCTTCCACCAGGTTGGAGGTCTGCTGGTATGGTCTAAGCTCCGACAGGGATCGGAATATAGCAGCGGGCTTGGTCGATGGAGATGCGGAATTGCACGACTTGGTGTGGACTTGGCTTTGGGAGCGTCTCCTATAACGTCCTTGGTTGAAGGGATGGGCCATGTTGGCTAATCCAGTCAGTTGGTTCGTTCCTGGAAGCATGTCGGTCCGCCAGACGCAGCTACGGCTGCTCTTCCGGCTTCCACCAGGTTGGAGGTCTGCTGGCATATGGTCTAAGCTCCGACAGGGATCGGAATATAGCAGCGGGCTTGGTCGATGGAGATGCGGAATTGCACGACTTGGTGTGGACTTGGCTTTGGGAGCGTCTCCTATAACGTCCTTGGTTGAAGGGATGGGCCATGTTGGCTAATCCAATCAGTTGGTTCGTTCCTGGAAGCATGTCGGTCCGCCAGACGCAGCTACGGCTGCTCTTCCGGCTTCGACCAGGTTGGAGGTCTGCTGGTATGGTCTAAGCTCCGACAGGGATCGGAATATAGCAGCGGGCTTGGTCGATGGAGATGCGGAATTGCACGACTTGGTGTGGACTTGGCTTTGGGAGCGTCTCCTATAACGTCCTTGGTTGAAGGGATGGGCCATGTTGGCTAATCCAGTCAGTTGGTTCGTTCCTGGAAGCATGTCGGTCCGCCAGACGCAGCTACGGCTGCTCTTCCGGCTTCGACCAGGTTGGAGGTCTGCTGGTATGGTCTAAGCTCCGACAGGGATCGGAATATAGCAGCGGGCTTGGTCGATGGAGATGCGGAATTGCACGACTTGGTGTGGACTTGGCTTTGGGAGCGTCTCCTATAACGTCCTTGGTTGAAGGGATGGGCCATGTTGGCTAATCCAGTCAGTTGGTTCGTTCCTGGAAGCATGTCGGTCCGCCAGACGCAGCTACGGCTGCTCTTCCGGCTTCGACCAGGTTGGAGGTCTGCTGGCATATGGTCTAAGCTCCGACAGGGATCGGAATATAGCAGCGGGCTTGGTCGATGGAGATGCGGAATTGCACGACTTGGTGTGGACTTGGCTTTGGGAGCGTCTCCTATAACGTCCTTGGTTGAAGGGATGGGCCATGTTGGCTAATCCAGTCAGTTGGTTCGTTCCTGGAAGCATGTCGGTCCGCCAGACGCAGCTACGGCTGCTCTTCCGGCTTCCACCAGGTTGGAGGTCTGCTGGTATGGTCTAAGCTCCGACAGGGATCGGAATATAGCAGCGGGCTTGGTCGATGGAGATGCGGAATTGCACGACTTGGTGTGGACTTGGCTTTGGGAGCGTCTCCTATAACGTCCTTGGTTGAAGTGATGGGCCATGTTGGCTAATCCAGTCAGTTAGTTCGTTCCTGGAAGCATGTCGGTCCGCCAGACGCAGCTACGGCTGCTCTTCCGGCTTCCACCAGGTTGGAGGTCTGCTGGTATGGTCTAAGCTCCGACAGGGATCGGAATATAACAGCGGGCTTGGTCGATGGAGATGCGGAATTGCACGACTTGGTGTGGACTTGGCTTTGGGAGCGTCTCCTATAACGTCCTTGGTTGAAGGGATGGGCCATGTTGCCTAATCCAGTCAGTTGGTTCGTTCCTGGAAGCATGTCGGTCCGCCAGACGCAGCTACGGCTGCTCTTCCGGCTTCCACCAGGTTGGAGGTCTGCTGGTATGGTTTAAGCTCCGACAGGGATCGGAATATAGCAGCGGCCTTGGTCGATGGAGATGCGGAATTGCACGACTTGGTGTGGACTTGGCTTTGGGAGCGTCTCCTATAACGTCCTTGGTTGAAGGGATGGGCCATGTTGGCTAATCCAGTCAGTTAGTTCGTTCCTGGAAGCATGTCGGTCCGCCAGACGCAGCTACGGCTGCTCTTCCGGCTTCGACCAGGTTGGAGGTCTGCTGGTATGGTCTAAGCTCCGACAGGGATCGGAATATAACAGCGGGCTTGGTCGATGGAGATGCGGAATTGCACGACTTGGTGTGGACTTGGCTTTGGGAGCGTCTCCTATAACGTCCTTGGTTGAAGGGATGGGCCATGTTGGCTAATCCAGTCAGTTGGTTCGTTCCTGGAAGCATGTCGGTCCGCCAGACGCAGCTACGGCTGCTCTTCCGGCTTCCACCAGGTTGGAGGTCTGCTGGTATATGGTCTAAGCTCCGACAGGGATCGGAATATAGCAGCGGGCTTGGTCGATGGAGATGCGGAATTGCACGACTTGGTGTGGACTTGGCTTTGGGAGCGTCTCCTATAACGTCCTTGGTTGAAGGGATGGGCCATGTTGGCTAATCCAGTCAGTTGGTTCGTTCCTGGAAGCATGTCGGTCCGCCAGACGCAGCTACGGCTGCTCTTCCGGCTTCCACCAGGTTGGAGGTCTGCTGGTATGGTCTAAGCTCCGACAGGGATCGGAATATAGCAGCGGGCTTGGTCGATGGAGATGCGGAATTGCACGACTTGGTGTGGACTTGGCTTTGGGAGCGTCTCCTATAACGTCCTTGGTTGAAGGGATGGGCCATGTTGGCTAATCCAGTCAGTTGGTTCGTTCCTGGAAGCATGTCGGTCCGCCAGACGCAGCTACGGCTGCTCTTCCGGCTTCCACCAGGTTGGAGGTCTGCTGGTATGGTCTAAGCTCCGACAGGGATCGGAATATAGCAGCGGGCTTGGTCGATGGAGATGCGGAATTGCACGACTTGGTGTGGACTTGGCTTTGGGAGCGTCTCCTATAACGTCCTTGGTTGAAGGGATGGGCCATGTTGGCTAATCCAGTCAGTTGGTTCGTTCCTGGAAGCATGTCGGTCCGCCAGACGCAGCTACGGCTGCTCTTCCGGCTTCCACCAGGTTGGAGGTCTGCTGGTATGGTCTAAGCTCCGACAGGGATCGGAATATAGCAGCGGGCTTGGTCGATGGAGATGCGGAATTGCACGACTTGGTGTGGACTTGGCTTTGGGAGCGTCTCCTATAACGTCCTTGGTTGAAGGGATGGGCCATGTTGGCTAATCCAGTCAGTTGGTTCGTTCCTGGAAGCATGTCGGTCCGCCAGACGCAGCTACGGCTGCTCTTCCGGCTTCCACCAGGTTGGAGGTCTGCTGGTATGGTCTAAGCTCCGACAGGGATCGGAATATAGCAGCGGGCTTGGTCGATGGAGATGCGGAATTGCACGACTTGGTGTGGACTTGGCTTTGGGAGCGTCTCCTATAACGTCCTTGGTTGAAGGGATGGGCCATGTTGGCTAATCCAGTCAGTTGGTTCGTTCCTGGAAGCATGTCGGTCCGCCAGACGCAGCTACGGCTGCTCTTCCGGCTTCCACCAGGTTGGAGGTCTGCTGGTATGGTCTAAGCTCCGACAGGGATCGGAATATAGCAGCGGGCTTGGTCGATGGAGATGCGGAATTGCACGACTTGGTGTGGACTTGGCTTTGGGAGCGTCTCCTATAACGTCCTTGGTTGAAGGGATGGGCCATGTTGGCTAATCCAGTCAGTTGGTTCGTTCCTGGAAGCATGTCGGTCCGCCAGACGCAGCTACGGCTGCTCTTCCGGCTTCCACCAGGTTGGAGGTCTGCTGGTATGGTCTAAGCTCCGACAGGGATCGGAATATAGCAGCGGGCTTGGTCGATGGAGATGCGGAATTGCACGACTTGGTGTGGACTTGGCTTTGGGAGCGTCTCCTATAACGTCCTTGGTTGAAGGGATGGGCCATGTTGGCTAATCCAGTCAGTTGGTTCGTTCCTGGAAGCATGTCGGTCCGCCAGACGCAGCTACGGCTGCTCTTCCGGCTTCGACCAGGTTGGAGGTCTGCTGGTATATGGTCTAAGCTCCGACAGGGATCGGAATATAGCAGCGGGCTTGGTCGATGGAGATGCGGAATTGCACGACTTGGTGTGGACTTGGCTTTGGGAGCGTCTCCTATAACGTCCTTGGTTGAAGGGATGGGCCATGTTGGCTAATCCAGTCAGTTGGTTCGTTCCTGGAAGCATGTCGGTCCGCCAGACGCAGCTACGGCTGCACTTCCGGCTTCCACCAGGTTGGAGGTCTGCTGGTATATGGTCTAAGCTCCGACAGGGATCGGAATATAGCAGCGGGCTTGGTCGATGGAGATGCGGAATTGCACGACTTGGTGTGGACTTGGCTTTGGGAGCGTCTCCTATAACGTCCTTGGTTGAAGGGATGGGCCATGTTGGCTAATCCAGTCAGTTGGTTCGTTCCTGGAAGCATGTCGGTCCGCCAGACGCAGCTACGGCTGCTCTTCCGGCTTCCACCAGGTTGGAGGTCTGCTGGTATGGTCTAAGCTCCGACAGGGATCGGAATATAGCAGCGGGCTTGGTCGATGGAGATGCGGAATTGCACGACTTGGTGTGGACTTGGCTTTGGGAGCGTCTCCTATAACGTCCTTGGTTGAAGGGATGGGCCATGTTGGCTAATCCAGTCAGTTGGTTCGTTCCTGGAAGCATGTCGGTCCGCCAGACGCAGCTACGGCTGCTCTTCCGGCTTCCACCAGGTTGGAGGTCTGCTGGTATGGTCTAAGCTCCGACAGGGATCGGAATATAGCAGCGGGCTTGGTCGATGGAGATGCGGAATTGCACGACTTGGTGTGGACTTGGCTTTGGGAGCGTCTCCTATAACGTCCTTGGTTGAAGGGATGGGCCATGTTGGCTAATCCAGTCAGTTGGTTCGTTCCTGGAAGCATGTCGGTCCGCCAGACGCAGCTACGGCTGCTCTTCCGGCTTCCACCAGGTTGGAGGTCTGCTGGTATGGTCTAAGCTCCGACAGGGATCGGAATATAGCAGCGGGCTTGGTCGATGGAGATGCGGAATTGCACGACTTAATGTGGACTTGGCTTTGGGAGCGTCTCCTATAACGTCCTTGGTTGAAGGGATGGGCCATGTTGGCTAATCCAGTCAGTTGGTTCGTTCCTGGAAGCATGTCGGTCCGCCAGACGCAGCTACGGCTGCTCTTCCGGCTTCGACCAGGTTGGAGGTCTGCTGGTATGGTCTAAGCTCCGACAGGGATCGGAATATAGCAGCGGGCTTGGTCGATGGAGATGCGGAATTGCACGACTTGGTGTGGACTTGGCTTTGGGAGCGTCTCCTATAACGTCATTGGTTGAAGGGATGGGCCATGTTGGCTAATCCAGTCAGTTGGTTCGTTCCTGGAAGCATGTCGGTCCGCCAGACGCAGCTACGGCTGCTCTTCCGGCTTCCACCAGGTTAGAGGTCTGCTGGTATGGTCTAAGCTCCGACAGGGATCGGAATATAGCAGCGGGCTTGGTCGATGGAGATGCGGAATTGCACGACTTGGTGTGGACTTGGCTTTGGGAGCGTCTCCTATAACGTCCTTGGTTGAAGGGATGGGCCATGTTGGCTAATCCAGTCAGTTGGTTCGTTCCTGGAAGCATGTCGGTCCGCCAGACGCAGCTACGGCTGCTCTTCCGGCTTCCACCAGGTTGGAGGTCTGCTGGTATGGTCTAAGCTCCGACAGGGATCGGAATATAGCAGCGGGCTTGGTCGATGGAGATGCGGAATTGCACGACTTGGTGTGGACTTGGCTTTGGGAGCGTCTCCTATAACGTCCTTGGTTGAAGGGATGGGCCATGTTGGCTAATCCAGTCAGTTGGTTCGTTCCTGGAAGCATGTCGGTCCGCCAGACGCAGCTACGGCTGCTCTTCCGGCTTCCACCAGGTTGGAGGTCTGCTGGTATGGTCTAAGCTCCGACAGGGATCGGAATATAGCAGCGGGCTTGGTCGATGGAGATGCGGAATTGCACGACTTGGTGTGGACTTGGCTTTGGGAGCGTCTCCTATAACGTCCTTGGTTGAAGGGATGGGCCATGTTGGCTAATCCAGTCAGTTGGTTCGTTCCTGGAAGCATGTCGGTCCGCCAGACGCAGCTACGGCTGCTCTTCCGGCTTCCACCAGGTTGGAGGTCTGCTGGTATGGTCTAAGCTCCGACAGGGATCGGAATATAGCAGCGGGCTTGGTCGATGGAGATGCGGAATTGCACGACTTGGTGTGGACTTGGCTTTGGGAGCGTCTCCTATAACGTCCTTGGTTGAAGGGATGGGCCATGTTGGCTAATCCAGTCAGTTGGTTCGTTCCTGGAAGCATGTCGGTCCACCAGACGCAGCTACGGCTGCTCTTCCGGCTTCCACCAGGTTGGAGGTCTGCTGGTATGGTCTAAGCTCCGACAGGGATCGGAATATAGCAGCGGGCTTGGTCGATGGAGATGCGGAATTGCACGACTTGGTGTGGACTTGGCTTTGGGAGCGTCTCCTATAACGTCCTTGGTTGAAGGGATGGGCCATGTTGGCTAATCCAGTCAGTTGGTTCGTTCCTGGAAGCATGTCGGTCCGCCAGACGCAGCTACGGCTGCTCTTCCGGCTTCCACCAGGTTGGAGGTCTGCTGGTATGGTCTAAGCTCCGACAGGGATCGGAATATAGCAGCGGGCTTGGTCGATGGAGATGCGGAATTGCACGACTTGGTGTGGACTTGGCTTTGGGAGCGTCTCCTATAACGTCCTTGGTTGAAGGGATGGGCCATGTTGGCTAATCCAGTCAGTTGGTTCGTTCCTGGAAGCATGTCGGTCCGCCAGGCGCAGCTACGGCTGCTCTTCCGGCTTCCACCAGGTTGGAGGTCTGCTGGTATATGGTCTAAGCTCCGACAGGGATCGGAATATAGCAGCGGGCTTGGTCGATGGAGATGCGGAATTGCACGACTTGGTGTGGACTTGGCTTTGGGAGCGTCTCCTATAACGTCCTTGGTTGAAGGGATGGGCCATGTTGGCTAATCCAGTCAGTTGGTTCGTTCCTGGAAGCATGTCGGTCCGCCAGACGCAGCTACGGCTGCTCTTCCGGCTTCCACCAGGTTGGAGGTCTGCTGGTATATGGTCTAAGCTCCGACAGGGATCGGAATATAGCAGCGGGCTTGGTCGATGGAGATGCGGAATTGCACGACTTGGTGTGGACTTGGCTTTGGGAGCGTCTCCTATAACGTCCTTGGTTGAAGGGATGGGCCATGTTGGCTAATCCAGTCAGTTGGTTCGTTCCTGGAAGCATGTCGGTCCGCCAGACGCAGCTACGGCTGCTCTTCCGGCTTCGACCAGGTTGGAGGTCTGCTGGTATGGTCTAAGCTCCGACAGGGATCGGAATATAGCAGCGGGCTTGGTCGATGGAGATGCGGAATTGCACGACTTGGTGTGGACTTGGCTTTGGGAGCGTCTCCTATAACGTCCTTGGTTGAAGGGATGGGCCATGTTGGCTAATCCAGTCAGTTGGTTCGTTCCTGGAAGCATGTCGGTCCGCCAGACGCAGCTACGGCTGCTCTTCCGGCTTCGACCAGGTTGGAGGTCTGCTGGTATATGGTCTAAGCTCCGACAGGGATCGGAATATAGCAGCGGGCTTGGTCGATGGAGATGCGGAATTGCACGACTTGGTGTGGACTTGGCTTTGGGAGCGTCTCCTATAACGTCCTTGGTTGAAGGGATGGGCCATGTTGGCTAATCCAGTCAGTTGGTTCGTTCCTGGAAGCATGTCGGTCCGCCAGACGCAGCTACGGCTGCTCTTCCGGCTTCCACCAGGTTGGAGGTCTGCTGGTATGGTCTAAGCTCCGACAGGGATCGGAATATAGCGGGCTTGGTCGATGGAGATGCGGAATTGCACGACTTGGTGTGGACTTGGCTTTGGGAGCGTCTCCTATAACGTCCTTGGTTGAAGGGATGGGCCATGTTGGCTAATCCAGTCAGTTGGTTCGTTCCTGGAAGCATGTCGGTCCGCCAGACGCAGCTACGGCTGCTCTTCCGGCTTCGACCAGGTTGGAGGTCTGCTGGTATGGTCTAAGCTCCGACAGGGATCGGAATATAGCAGCGGGCTTGGTCGATGGAGATGCGGAATTGCACGACTTGGTGTGGACTTGGCTTTGGGAGCGTCTCCTATAACGTCCTTGGTTGAAGGGATGGGCCATGTTGGCTAATCCAGTCAGTTGGTTCGTTCCTGGAAGCATGTCGGTCCGCCAGACGCAGCTACGGCTGCTCTTCCGGCTTCGACCAGGTTGGAGGTCTGCTGGTATGGTCTAAGCTCCGACAGGGATCGGAATATAGCAGCGGGCTTGGTCGATGGAGATGCGGAATTGCACGACTTGGTGTGGACTTGGCTTTGGGAGCGTCTCCTATAACGTCCTTGGTTGAAGGGATGGGCCATGTTGGCTAATCCAGTCAGTTGGTTCGTTCCTGGAAGCATGTCGGTCCGCCAGAAGCAGCTACGGCTGCTCTTCCGGCTTCGACCAGGTTGGAGGTCTGCTGGTATATGGTCTAAGCTCCGACAGGGATCGGAATATAGCAGCGGGCTTGGTCGATGGAGATGCGGAATTGCACGACTTGGTGTGGACTTGGCTTTGGGAGCGTCTCCTATAACGTCCTTGGTTGAAGGGATGGGCCATGTTGGCTAATCCAGTCAGTTGGTTCGTTCCTGGAAGCATGTCGGTCCGCCAGACGCAGCTACGGCTGCTCTTCCGGCTTCGACCAGGTTGGAGGTCTGCTGGTATGGTCTAAGCTCCGACAGGGATCGGAATATAGCAGCGGGCTTGGTCGATGGAGATGCGGAATTGCACGACTTGGTGTGGACTTGGCTTTGGGAGCGTCTCCTATAACGTCCTTGGTTGAAGGGATGGGCCATGTTGGCTAATCCAGTCAGTTGGTTCGTTCCTGGAAGCATGTCGGTCCGCCAGACGCAGCTACGGCTGCTCTTCCGGCTTCCACCAGGTTGGAGGTCTGCTGGTATGGTCTAAGCTCCGACAGGGATCGGAATATAGCAGCGGGCTTGGTCGATGGAGATGCGGAATTGCACGACTTGGTGTGGACTTGGCTTTGGGAGCGTCTCCTATAACGTCCTTGGTTGAAGGGATGGGCCATGTTGGCTAATCCAGTCAGTTGGTTCGTTCCTGGAAGCATGTCGGTCCGCCAGACGCAGCTACGGCTGCTCTTCCGGCTTCGACCAGGTTGGAGGTCTGCTGGTATGGTCTAAGCTCCGACAGGGATCGGAATATAGCAGCGGGCTTGGTCGATGGAGATGCGGAATTGCACGACTTGGTGTGGACTTGGCTTTGGGAGCGTCTCCTATAACGTCCTTGGTTGAAGGGATGGGCCATGTTGGCTAATCCAGTCAGTTGGTTCGTTCCTGGAAGCATGTCGGTCCGCCAGACGCAGCTACGGCTGCTCTTCCGGCTTCCACCAGGTTGGAGGTCTGCTGGTATGGTCTAAGCTCCGACAGGGATCGGAATATAGCAGCGGGCTTGGTCGATGGAGATGCGGAATTGCACGACTTGGTGTGGACTTGGCTTTGGGAGCGTCTCCTATAACGTCCTTGGTTGAAGGGATGGGCCATGTTGGCTAATCCAGTCAGTTGGTTCGTTCCTGGAAGCATGTCGGTCCGCCAGACGCAGCTACGGCTGCTCTTCCGGCTTCGACCAGGTTGGAGGTCTGCTGGTATGGTCTAAGCTCCGACAGGGATCGGAATATAGCAGCGGGCTTGGTCGATGGAGATGCGGAATTGCACGACTTGGTGTGGACTTGGCTTTGGGAGCGTCTCCTATAACGTCCTTGGTTGAAGGGATGGGCCATGTTGGCTAATCCAGTCAGTTGGTTCGTTCCTGGAAGCATGTCGGTCCGCCAGACGCAGCTACGGCTGCTCTTCCGGCTTCCACCAGGTTGGAGGTCTGCTGGTATGGTCTAAGCTCCGACAGGGATCGGAATATAGCAGCGGGCTTGGTCGATGGAGATGCGGAATTGCACGACTTGGTGTGGACTTGGCTTTGGGAGCGTCTCCTATAACGTCCTTGGTTGAAGGGATGGGCCATGTTGGCTAATCCAGTCAGTTGGTTCGTTCCTGGAAGCATGTCGGTCCGCCAGACGCAGCTACGGCTGCTCTTCCGGCTTCCACCAGGTTGGAGGTCTGCTGGTATGGTCTAAGCTCCGACAGGGATCGGAATATAGCAGCGGCCTTGGTCGATGGAGATGCGGAATTGCACGACTTGGTGTGGACTTGGCTTTGGGAGCGTCTCCTATAACGTCCTTGGTTGAAGGGATGGGCCATGTTGGTCCGCCAGACGCAGCTACGGCTGCTCTTCCGGCTTCCACCAGGTTAGAGGTCTGCTGGTATGGTCTAAGCTCCGACAGGGATCGGAATATAGCAGCGGGCTTGGTCGATGGAGATGCGGAATTGCACGACTTGGTGTGGACTTGGCTTTGGGAGCGTCTCCTATAACGTCCTTGGTTGAAGGGATGGGCCATGTTGGCTAATCCAGTCAGTTGGTTCGTTCCTGGAAGCATGTCGGTCCGCCAGACGCAGCTACGGCTGCTCTTCCGGCTTCGACCAGGTTGGAGGTCTGCTGGTATATGGTCTAAGCTCCGACAGGGATCGGAATATAGCAGCGGGCTTGGTCGATGGAGATGCGGAATTGCACGACTTGGTGTGGACTTGGCTTTGGGAGCGTCTCCTATAACGTCCTTGGTTGAAGGGATGGGCCATGTTGGTCCGCCAGACGCAGCTACGGCTGCTCTTCCGGCTTCGACCAGGTTGGAGGTCTGCTGGTATATGGTCTAAGCTCCGACAGGGATCGGAATATAGCAGCGGGCTTGGTCGATGGAGATGCGGAATTGCACGACTTGGTGTGGACTTGGCTTTGGGAGCGTCTCCTATAACGTCCTTGGTTGAAGGGATGGGCCATGTTGGCTAATCCAGTCAGTTGGTTCGTTCCTGGAAGCATGTCGGTCCGCCAGACGCAGCTACGGCTGCTCTTCCGGCTTCGACCAGGTTGGAGGTCTGCTGGTATGGTCTAAGCTCCGACAGGGATCGGAATATAGCAGCGGGCTTGGTCGATGGAGATGCGGAATTGCACGACTTGGTGTGGACTTGGCTTTGGGAGCGTCTCCTATAACGTCCTTGGTTGAAGGGATGGGCCATGTTGGCTAATCCAGTCAGTTGGTTCGTTCCTGGAAGCATGTCGGTCCGCCAGACGCAGCTACGGCTGCTCTTCCGGCTTCCACCAGGTTGGAGGTCTGCTGGTATATGGTCTAAGCTCCGACAGGGATCGGAATATAGCAGCGGGCTTGGTCGATGGAGATGCGGAATTGCACGACTTGGTGTGGACTTGGCTTTGGGAGCGTCTCCTATAACGTCCTTGGTTGAAGGGATGGGCCATGTTGGCTAATCCAGTCAGTTGGTTCGTTCCTGGAAGCATGTCGGTCCGCCAGACGCAGCTACGGCTGCTCTTCCGGCTTCCACCAGGTTAGAGGTCTGCTGGTATGGTCTAAGCTCCGACAGGGATCGGAATATAGCAGCGGGCTTGGTCGATGGAGATGCGGAATTGCACGACTTGGTGTGGACTTGGCTTTGGGAGCGTCTCCTATAACGTCCTTGGTTGAAGGGATGGGCCATGTTGGCTAATCCAGTCAGTTGGTTCGTTCCTGGAAGCATGTCGGTCCGCCAGACGCAGCTACGGCTGCTCTTCCGGCTTCGACCAGGTTGGAGGTCTGCTGGTATGGTCTAAGCTCCGACAGGGATCGGAATATAGCAGCGGGCTTGGTCGATGGAGATGCGGAATTGCACGACTTGGTGTGGACTTGGCTTTGGGAGCGTCTCCTATAACGTCCTTGGTTGAAGGGATGGGCCATGTTGGCTAATCCAGTCAGTTGGTTCGTTCCTGGAAGCATGTCGGTCCGCCAGACGCAGCTACGGCTGCTCTTCCGGCTTCCACCAGGTTAGAGGTCTGCTGGTATGGTCTAAGCTCCGACAGGGATCGGAATATAGCAGCGGGCTTGGTCGATGGAGATGCGGAATTGCACGACTTGGTGTGGACTTGGCTTTGGGAGCGTCTCCTATAACGTCCTTGGTTGAAGGGATGGGCCATGTTGGCTAATCCAGTCAGTTGGTTCGTTCCTGGAAGCATGTCGGTCCGCCAGACGCAGCTACGGCTGCTCTTCCGGCTTCGACCAGGTTGGAGGTCTGCTGGTATGGTCTAAGCTCCGACAGGGATCGGAATATAGCAGCGGGCTTGGTCGATGGAGATGCGGAATTGCACGACTTGGTGTGGACTTGGCTTTGGGAGCGTCTCCTATAACGTCCTTGGTTGAAGGGATGGGCCATGTTGGCTAATCCAGTCAGTTGGTTCGTTCCTGGAAGCATGTCGGTCCGCCAGACGCAGCTACGGCTGCTCTTCCGGCTTCGACCAGGTTGGAGGTCTGCTGGTATGGTCTAAGCTCCGACAGGGATCGGAATATAGCAGCGGGCTTGGTCGATGGAGATGCGGAATTGCACGACTTGGTGTGGACTTGGCTTTGGGAGCGTCTCCTATAACGTCCTTGGTTTAAGGGATGGGCCATGTTGGCTAATCCAGTCAGTTGGTTCGTTCCTGGAAGCATGTCGGTCCGCCAGACGCAGCTACGGCTGCTCTTCCGGCTTCGACCAGGTTGGAGGTCTGCTGGTATGGTCTAAGCTCCGACAGGGATCGGAATATAGCAGCGGGCTTGGTCGATGGAGATGCGGAATTGCACGACTTGGTGTGGACTTGGCTTTGGGAGCGTCTCCTATAACGTCCTTGGTTGAAGGGATGGACCATGTTGGCTAATCCAGTCAGTTGGTTCGTTCCTGGAAGCATGTCGGTCCGCCAGACGCAGCTACGGCTGCTCTTCCGGCTTCCACCAGGTTAGAGGTCTGCTGGTATGGTCTAAGCTCCGACAGGGATCGGAATATAGCAGCGGGCTTGGTCGATGGAGATGCGGAATTGCACGACTTGGTGTGGACTTGGCTTTGGGAGCGTCTCCTATAACGTCCTTGGTTGAAGGGATGGGCCATGTTGGCTAATCCAGTCAGTTGGTTCGTTCCTGGAAGCATGTCGGTCCGCCAGACGCAGCTACGGCTGCTCTTCCGGCTTCCACCAGGTTGGAGGTCTGCTGGTATGGTCTAAGCTCCGACAGGGATCGGAATATAGCAGCGGGCTTGGTCGATGGAGATGCGGAATTGCACGACTTGGTGTGGACTTGGCTTTGGGAGCGTCTCCTATAACGTCCTTGGTTGAAGGGATGGGCCATGTTGGCTAATCCAGTCAGTTGGTTCGTTCCTGGAAGCATGTCGGTCCGCCAGAAGCAGCTACGGCTGCTCTTCCGGCTTCCACCAGGTTGGAGGTCTGCTGGTATGGTCTAAGCTCCGACAGGGATCGGAATATAGCAGCGGGCTTGGTCGATGGAGATGCGGAATTGCACGACTTGGTGTGGACTTGGCTTTGGGAGCGTCTCCTATAACGTCCTTGGTTGAAGGGATGGGCCATGTTGGCTAATCCAGTCAGTTGGTTCGTTCCTGGAAGCATGTCGGTCCGCCAGACGCAGCTACGGCTGCTCTTCCGGCTTCGACCAGGTTGGAGGTCTGCTGGTATGGTCTAAGCTCCGACAGGGATCGGAATATAGCAGCGGGCTTGGTCGATGGAGATGCGGAATTGCACGACTTGGTGTGGACTTGGCTTTGGGAGCGTCTCCTATAACGTCCTTGGTTGAAGGGATGGGCCATGTTGGCTAATCCAGTCAGTTGGTTCGTTCCTGGAAGCATGTCGGTCCGCCAGACGCAGCTACGGCTGCTCTTCCGGCTTCCACCAGGTTGGAGGTCTGCTGGTATGGTCTAAGCTCCGACAGGGATCGGAATATAGCAGCGGGCTTGGTCGATGGAGATGCGGAATTGCACGACTTGGTGTGGACTTGGCTTTGGGAGCGTCTCCTATAACGTCCTTGGTTGAAGGGATGGGCCATGTTGGCTAATCCAGTCAGTTGGTTCGTTCCTGGAAGCATGTCGGTCCGCCAGAAGCAGCTACGGCTGCTCTTCCGGCTTCCACCAGGTTGGAGGTCTGCTGGTATGGTCTAAGCTCCGACAGGGATCGGAATATAGCAGCGGGCTTGGTCGATGGAGATGCGGAATTGCACGACTTGGTGTGGACTTGGCTTTGGGAGCGTCTCCTATAACGTCCTTGGTTGAAGGGATGGGCCATGTTGGCTAATCCAGTCAGTTGGTTCGTTCCTGGAAGCATGTCGGTCCGCCAGACGCAGCTACGGCTGCTCTTCCGGCTTCCACCAGGTTGGAGGTCTGCTGGTATGGTCTAAGCTCCGACAGGGATCGGAATATAGCAGCGGGCTTGGTCGATGGAGATGCGGAATTGCACGACTTGGTGTGGACTTGGCTTTGGGAGCGTCTCCTATAACGTCCTTGGTTGAAGGGATGGGCCATGTTGGCTAATCCAGTCAGTTGGTTCGTTCCTGGAAGCATGTCGGTCCGCCAGACGCAGCTACGGCTGCTCTTCCGGCTTCGACCAGGTTGGAGGTCTGCTGGTATGGTCTAAGCTCCGACAGGGATCGGAATATAGCAGCGGGCTTGGTCGATGGAGATGCGGAATTGCACGACTTGGTGTGGACTTGGCTTTGGGAGCGTCTCCTATAACGTCCTTGGTTGAAGGGATGGGCCATGTTGGCTAATCCAGTCAGTTGGTTCGTTCCTGGAAGCATGTCGGTCCGCCAGACGCAGCTACGGCTGCTCTTCCGGCTTCCACCAGGTTGGAGGTCTGCTGGTATGGTCTAAGCTCCGACAGGGATCGGAATATAGCAGCGGCCTTGGTCGATGGAGATGCGGAATTGCACGACTTGGTGTGGACTTGGCTTTGGGAGCGTCTCCTATAACGTCCTTGGTTTAAGGGATGGGCCATGTTGGCTAATCCAGTCAGTTGGTTCGTTCCTGGAAGCATGTCGGTCCTCCAGACGCAGCTACGGCTGCTCTTCCGGCTTCCACCAGGTTGGAGGTCTGCTGGTATGGTCTAAGCTCCGACAGGGATCGGAATATAGCAGCGGGCTTGGTCGATGGAGATGCGGAATTGCACGACTTGGTGTGGACTTGGCTTTGGGAGCGTCTCCTATAACGTCCTTGGTTTAAGGGATGGGCCATGTTGGCTAATCCAGTCAGTTGGTTCGTTCCTGGAAGCATGTCGGTCCTCCAGACGCAGCTACGGCTGCTCTTCCGGCTTCCACCAGGTTGGAGGTCTGCTGGTATGGTCTAAGCTCCGACAGGGATCGGAATATAGCAGCGGGCTTGGTCGATGGAGATGCGGAATTGCACGACTTGGTGTGGACTTGGCTTTGGGAGCGTCTCCTATAACGTCCTTGGTTGAAGGGATGGGCCATGTTGGCTAATCCAGTCAGTTGGTTCGTTCCTGGAAGCATGTCGGTCCGCCAGAAGCAGCTACGGCTGCTCTTCCGGCTTCCACCAGGTTAGAGGTCTGCTGGTATGGTCTAAGCTCCGACAGGGATCGGAATATAGCAGCGGGCTTGGTCGATGGAGATGCGGAATTGCACGACTTGGTGTGGACTTGGCTTTGGGAGCGTCTCCTATAACGTCCTTGGTTGAAGGGATGGGCCATGTTGGCTAATCCAGTCAGTTGGTTCGTTCCTGGAAGCATGTCGGTCCGCCAGACGCAGCTACGGCTGCTCTTCCGGCTTCGACCAGGTTGGAGGTCTGCTGGTATGGTCTAAGCTCCGACAGGGATCGGAATATAGCAGCGGGCTTGGTCGATGGAGATGCGGAATTGCACGACTTGGTGTGGACTTGGCTTTGGGAGCGTCTCCTATAACGTCCTTGGTTGAAGGGATGGGCCATGTTGGCTAATCCAGTCAGTTGGTTCGTTCCTGGAAGCATGTCGGTCCGCCAGACGCAGCTACGGCTGCTCTTCCGGCTTCGACCAGGTTGGAGGTCTGCTGGTATGGTCTAAGCTCCGACAGGGATCGGAATATAGCAGCGGGCTTGGTCGATGGAGATGCGGAATTGCACGACTTGGTGTGGACTTGGCTTTGGGAGCGTCTCCTATAACGTCCTTGGTTGAAGGGATGGGCCATGTTGGCTAATCCAGTCAGTTGGTTCGTTCCTGGAAGCATGTCGGTCCGCCAGACGCAGCTACGGCTGCTCTTCCGGCTTCCACCAGGTTGGAGGTCTGCTGGTATGGTCTAAGCTCCGACAGGGATCGGAATATAGCAGCGGGCTTGGTCGATGGAGATGCGGAATTGCACGACTTGGTGTGGACTTGGCTTTGGGAGCGTCTCCTATAACGTCCTTGGTTTAAGGGATGGGCCATGTTGGCTAATCCAGTCAGTTGGTTCGTTCCTGGAAGCATGTCGGTCCTCCAGACGCAGCTACGGCTGCTCTTCCGGCTTCCACCAGGTTGGAGGTCTGCTGGTATGGTCTAAGCTCCGACAGGGATCGGAATATAGCAGCGGGCTTGGTCGATGGAGATGCGGAATTGCACGACTTGGTGTGGACTTGGCTTTGGGAGCGTCTCCTATAACGTCCTTGGTTGAAGGGATGGGCCATGTTGGCTAATCCAGTCAGTTGGTTCGTTCCTGGAAGCATGTCGGTCCGCCAGACGCAGCTACGGCTGCTCTTCCGGCTTCGACCAGGTTGGAGGTCTGCTGGTATGGTCTAAGCTCTGACAGGGATCGGAATATAGCAGCGGGCTTGGTCGATGGAGATGCGGAATTGCACGACTTGGTGTGGACTTGGCTTTGGGAGCGTCTCCTATAACGTCCTTGGTTGAAGGGATGGGCCATGTTGGCTAATCCAGTCAGTTGGTTCGTTCCTGGAAGCATGTCGGTCCTCCAGACGCAGCTACGGCTGCTCTTCCGGCTTCCACCAGGTTGGAGGTCTGCTGGTATGGTCTAAGCTCCGACAGGGATCGGAATATAGCAGCGGGCTTGGTCGATGGAGATGCGGAATTGCACGACTTGGTGTGGACTTGGCTTTGGGAGCGTCTCCTATAACGTCCTTGGTTGAAGGGATGGGCCATGTTGGCTAATCCAGTCAGTTGGTTCGTTCCTGGAAGCATGTCGGTCCGCCAGACGCAGCTACGGCTGCTCTTCCGGCTTCCACCAGGTTGGAGGTCTGCTGGTATGGTCTAAGCTCCGACAGGGATCGGAATATAGCAGCGGGCTTGGTCGATGGAGATGCGGAATTGCACGACTTGGTGTGGACTTGGCTTTGGGAGCGTCTCCTATAACGTCCTTGGTTGAAGGGATGGGCCATGTTGGCTAATCCAGTCAGTTGGTTCGTTCCTGGAAGCATGTCGGTCCTCCAGACGCAGCTACGGCTGCTCTTCCGGCTTCCACCAGGTTGGAGGTCTGCTGGTATGGTCTAAGCTCCGACAGGGATCGGAATATAGCAGCGGGCTTGGTCGATGGAGATGCGGAATTGCACGACTTGGTGTGGACTTGGCTTTGGGAGCGTCTCCTATAACGTCCTTGGTTGAAGGGATGGGCCATGTTGGCTAATCCAGTCAGTTGGTTCGTTCCTGGAAGCATGTCGGTCCTCCAGAAGCAGCTACGGCTGCTCTTCCGGCTTCCACCAGGTTAGAGGTCTGCTGGTATGGTCTAAGCTCCGACAGGGATCGGAATATAGCAGCGGGCTTGGTCGATGGAGATGCGGAATTGCACGACTTGGTGTGGACTTGGCTTTGGGAGCGTCTCCTATAACGTCCTTGGTTGAAGGGATGGGCCATGTTGGCTAATCCAGTCAGTTGGTTCGTTCCTGGAAGCATGTCGGTCCGCCAGAAGCAGCTACGGCTGCTCTTCCGGCTTCCACCAGGTTGGAGGTCTGCTGGTATGGTCTAAGCTCCGACAGGGATCGGAATATAGCAGCGGGCTTGGTCGATGGAGATGCGGAATTGCACGACTTGGTGTGGACTTGGCTTTGGGAGCGTCTCCTATAACGTCCTTGGTTGAAGGGATGGGCCATGTTGGCTAATCCAGTCAGTTGGTTCGTTCCTGGAAGCATGTCGGTCCGCCAGACGCAGCTACGGCTGCTCTTCCGGCTTCCACCAGGTTGGAGGTCTGCTGGTATGGTCTAAGCTCCGACAGGGATCGGAATATAGCAGCGGGCTTGGTCGATGGAGATGCGGAATTGCACGACTTGGTGTGGACTTGGCTTTGGGAGCGTCTCCTAAAACGTCCTTGGTTGAAGGGATGGGCCATGTTGGCTAATCCAGTCAGTTGGTTCGTTCCTGGAAGCATGTCGGTCCGCCAGACGCAGCTACGGCTGCTCTTCCGGCTTCGACCAGGTTGGAGGTCTGCTGGTATGGTCTAAGCTCCGACAGGGATCGGAATATAGCAGCGGGCTTGGTCGATGGAGATGCGGAATTGCACGACTTGGTGTGGACTTGGCTTTGGGAGCGTCTCCTATAACGTCCTTGGTTGAAGGGATGGGCCATGTTGGCTAATCCAGTCAGTTGGTTCGTTCCTGGAAGCATGTCGGTCCGCCAGACGCAGCTACGGCTGCTCTTCCGGCTTCGACCAGGTTGGAGGTCTGCTGGTATGGTCTAAGCTCCGACAGGGATCGGAATATAGCAGCGGGCTTGGTCGATGGAGATGCGGAATTGCACGACTTGGTGTGGACTTGGCTTTGGGAGCGTCTCCTATAACGTCCTTGGTTGAAGGGATGGGCCATGTTGGCTAATCCAGTCAGTTGGTTCGTTCCTGGAAGCATGTCGGTCCGCCAGACGCAGCTACGGCTGCTCTTCCGGCTTCCACCAGGTTGGAGGTCTGCTGGTATGGTCTAAGCTCCGACAGGGATCGGAATATAGCAGCGGCCTTGGTCGATGGAGATGCGGAATTGCACGACTTGGTGTGGACTTGGCTTTGGGAGCGTCTCCTATGTGGTGTAGTGGCTCGCGAAGAAATTCGACGCGAGGGGCACTCACACACAGAGGGGCCGGACTGCCAACTAATGGAGGGGGTACTCCGATCGGCCGTGGGGTCTGAAGATCTTCTCACCTTGTGTACCCGTTGACCTGGCGGGGTTAGCGCTCTTCGTGGGTGACCTAGAGAGATCAAGAGGTTGTTTGTTCTTGGTTGAGCTGGAGTGTGGACGGCACTCAGGGGTAGTCGGTTGACGATCTTGTGGATACTTCTTCACTTGATCGTCCGTAGGGTAGAGTAGATCAGGTCTTGAATATACTTGATCAGCTCTGGGTTGTCCTTTGGGCTTGTGTTGTTCCAAAGGGGGCCAATGTGTTTCCAATATCGATGCTTGGGCCGCCTACTGTTAGCGGTGGAGTTGAGGGGGGGTGGAGAGAGAAGCGTAGACCTGGCCAATCTTTCCAGGTGTTGGTGCGTTTATTCTTCTTGAGCGTTTTGTGGTTCCTTCGTCAAGGGGGGCCAATATACTTCCCAGCCTTGGAATGTGCGGAAAACCACTTGCGTGCTACAAGGAAAATCTCTCTCTCTTTACCATCTTAAATCTTTCCTATCCACTTCTTTCGTCCCATCATCTGCCCATCCCCTTCGCAGCTGACTGGCTACCTTGAACTTCAATCGATGTACCCCTAGACTGGTACATGTGACTCTTGATCAGGCAGTGTACTAGAATGATCGCACCATGTCGATCCACTTCTCGATCACGATCAGGCCCGTGTATCAAAATGTTTGCACCCTTGGATCCACCTTGATCAGTACCCGAATTTCGGTACACATCCAGAATCCACTTCGATCCATCGATCAGTACCCAAAATTTGGTACTCCATCAGAATCAGGCTCAGATCGAATCAGATCTGAGGCGCTCAGCAGATCAAATCACATGCCCACCTTGATCACAATCGATCAATCCACATCATCCAGCGACTTTTCTCCCTCGCGCTTCACCACAATCGCCCCCTGTCCGTGGCGACGCAACACAGTAGCTGAGGCGCGGACACAAGCGCGCACTCTGCAATCCTCGGCTCCTTCACCACACCTCGGCTTCGTATGTCTTCATCAAGCTCTCCACCTGCTGATATGAGCGATGCATCACGCGGACGTAGTCCCGAGCTCACTGGTACGTCTCCATCAAGTCCTGCGCCTTCTCCAGCATCATTAACACCTTTCGCTCATGTAGCACCCGCTAACGTTGCTGTACCAGGTCCTCCCGACGTCGCTGCACCTCCCGTTGCTGCTGATGACCATCAGGACTATGCTCTTGACGATCCACGCAATTCCACAGCTCCACTTGGTATGTATGCCATATTGAAAAGCTCCAATTAGGCCATTTGCCCACTTATTGTGCAATATTGCACTATTGTAGATCACAATATGCCACTTCGAAACAATCCAGCTTCAGTTCGCACCGAGTCGCCCTCGCAGCCTATCACCAGTGGAACCAACGGTACAATCTTCAGTTGTACAGTCGCATAGTGGTCTCGTATCTCTGACATCCGACGTATCCGTTCACAGGTGATCAAGGCCAACGACTCCACTCGCGATATATCCACACAGTGCAGAATGAAGGTCTCCTGGCTAGTTCCAACATTACACCGCTTCCGCTTGATGTACCTCTCCTCAGGTCCAGCATATCGGCCATCGAGAACGCTCTTGAGCGAGAAGTCCAGTTTCAGCAGCTCCAACACGACTATGGAGTTCTCCAGCGACAATTAAGTGTTGCAGAAGGCCGAATCGCTGATCTGGGGGCCCAGCTTGATCAAGCGGCTCAATTAGCTTCACCTTTCGTCCAGTATTGCCAACAGCGATATAGTTCGGTCCACCATGACCTACAACAGGCTCGGCGACAGTATAACGAAGTCGTCGAAGCTTTGGAGAGTCGTGCAGGGGACACCAACCGGATCGCGGACTTGGAACGCCAACTTGTGGATATGCAGCACCAGCACGAGGTCATCATCACCAATTTCAACCAGACGATCAACGATCTCAACCGGACGGTTGGCGATCTATCGGTCCGGCTAGCTGCCGCCCTGCTGCAAACTGTCGCACAAACCGTTTCACCTGCGAATGACCAAGAGCTCCGTCGATTACAAGCTGATCTTGATTCAGCCACTGCTGCTCGCGCCGAGATCCAAGAGGATTTGGAGCAAGCGATACATATCCGCGATCAGCTACAGGCCCGACTAATCACCGAGACCGGCAACCACGCGCAGACTCAGCAGGCATTACTGGAGGCTCAAGATTTGGGGCGGTCGTTAGAGGCCTCAAATAAAGCTCTAGAAGATGCTGCGAAACTGCTGAAACGTCAGATCGGTTCCGTCGAGCAGCGACTCCAGCAGGTACGATCGAGTGCTGATGCCAACCTGAACTTGGCGATTGCTAATCGAGATCAAGCGAGAGACGAGCGCGATCAGGCTGTGGCGAGGCTTCGTGATCGAGATACCAAACTCCAAAGGGCTCGAAATGAACGGGATAAGGCCCGCGCCGAGTTGCAAGCCCACAGTAGGTGTCTCTGGTCAATGGCTTTGTGGTCTTCCAAACGATACTAACCCAGTTCTTGTAGGTGTGCACGTCGACGCTGCCCGCCAATCTGTCGCACGCCTGGAGAAGCAAGTGGCCGATTTGCAGACAACCGCTGATGAACTGCAGCGATTACGTGGAGTTAACGCCACCTTGCAGACAGATCTGGAAGCTGAGCAGCAGGAACGGGCCACCATGAAGGCAGAACGTGATCGACTACTGCTCGAACGCAACACAATGAGCCAACAACTCGCCAGCATATCCCGACTATAATGGATACAAGTTCCTTCTGGTGGAAACTCAGGAGCGACCTCGGCATCCAGTCAGCCTCCACCCGCGGTCTTGCATGTTCCAACGCCTCTCAGCCCTTCGTCCCGCAAGCGCAGTCGTTCTACTTCGGATGAGGCGCCGTCCCAGTCCAAGAAACCACGATCTTCCAGTGGTTCCTCGTCACAGCCAATCCGGGTTGATTCTGGGGAGGAGGAGGGCAAGGAAGAAGACGCGAACTCTGACGACAGTGATAGATCGATCGGTCAGCCTAACCAGACTCCAGGCAGTTCAAGAGCCGGTGGACCTGATAGTCCACCCAGTACAAGTTCCAACAGCTCGGATGGCGAGTCCGACAGCGGTTACAGCTCCAGCTCGGACGGGTTCCTGTCCGACAACGCCCTTGGCCAGCTGCCACAGGCTTCGATCGGGCGCGGCCAGTGGATCCCCGGCTACCAGGTTGCTCGACACTTCGCTCGGCGAGACGTGGATCCTTGGCCTGTAACACCAGTCCGGCAGATCGACGTACACCACCTCACCGTCGACAATTTGTTTCACGATTGGAGTTGTCCTGAGTATTGGGTATTCCCTGCGAGACGCGGAGCACCGAACCGATCAATGTGGAGTCCCGGTCTCGTCACGGAAGCCAACGTTAGACGTTTGTACGATGCCGAGCCTTGGACTGCGCTACGGGTGTCGGTCACCCCTCGCTCCTTCGATCCCAAGGGGTGGTTTAACCACTTCATACGGAAGTACAGCGCCTTCGAGGAGGAAGAGCTTCAAACTTTCTGGGAATCAACACACCACTTCACCATCACATCTCAGATGCGTCAGCACAGCTCCTATCTCGACCAGCTCTGCATTGAGCGCAAACAGCGCCGTTCACGTGCCGGACCCAAGTGGAAGAAGATCTTGGCGATTATCCTCCGTGGGATTGTTAGAGGCCACTGCGACATCGATCTGTTTCTGGACCCGTTCATTCTGCATTTTCCGCGTAAGAGTGAGCAGGGCACCTGGTACCCTGGTCTCGGAGCACGCAACGCACCAGCGGATCTGTTCGCTGCCCTCGCTCTGGTCGACGTCTCCGAGCCGTGGCGTAACCAATTTCGTTCGAACCCACAAGATCATCCAGGACTGCGGGTTGCGCGGCTCGACGGTAAATTCAGGCGCGTAGTTGTTTCCAGCGACAGCGATGAAGATCAGGACTAGGTCAGTAGCACAGGACCTCTTGACAGTTGATCTTCGAGTGTCTTCCTTATATATATGTAGGGAGCCCCTTAGGGCTCCATCGTCGGGGACGGCCCCTTCGATTTGACGACACTTGTCCTTTTCACAAATATCCACCATCCATCTGGTGTGTGACGTTCCCACACACCTTCCCTTCCACATTCTCCCTCTCGCAGCATCAAACTACTGCGAAGGGCTCCCTCATCTTCCTCGTGCGACTGCATCACATTAAAGCGATGGCGGTTCGCCCTCTTCCTCTCGAACTCACGCAGCAAGGCGCCGCAGTTCAAGTCGGCTTCATCCACCCACGAAGGCTCCTCGTAGCCCTTCCAGTGCACCAAAAACTCACGGTGCACACGGCCATAACGCGTCCTCCGGCCAGTTCGCACATCGGCGATCCGCTCCACCTCGTACTCATCGTCTTCAAGCGCAGTCTCCCAGCTATCCTCCGGCAAGAGCGCCTCATCAAAGTCGTAGCGATCAGCATCAGGATCAAGAAGCCGTGTCTTCGGTCGATCCGGGAATTTCCTGATCAGCTTCAGCTTGGACAAGTGGACGATCGGAAAGACGTTGTAATCCGATCCGGCGATCTCAAGACGAGCAGCGTGGTTGCCGATCAACTCAGCGACCCGGAGCGGACCGTGCCACATATGCGCCAGCTTCTTCGCGTAACCGACCTTCACTCGATCGAGATACAGCCATACCTGCGATCCAGCTTCGATCTTGTGTGGACGCACTTCTTCGTTGTGACGATCAGCCCGGCTTCGAATGGCATCGCGGAGACGCTCGTTCACGTGTTCACGTGCGCGCGGATAGTGCTCCTGAATATGATTCCTCCAGCGACGAGCGTCCCGATCACGGTGGCCAGTGATACCAATCGGCAAGGCGGCTTCCAGCGTCGATCGAGGATCCCAACCATGTGCAAGATAGAACGGAGTGTCTCCACGTGTGCGATCATGTGCCGTGTTGAGTGCGAAGGTGAGCCGCTCGGCGTATTCGTCCCAGTCTCGCTGATCAACATCTGCGACGTACATCTTCAGCGAGCGTGTTAGCGTCTGCACCATTCGCTCCGCGGAACCGTTGCTCTGCGGTCGGTACGCCATAGTAGGGCTCTGTTTTTGCCCTACGATCCGGTTGAACGCACGGAAGAAGTCAGCCATAAAGCCGGGCTCTCGATCATGTCGGATGACTTCGCTGGCGCCGAACCGACGGAAGACACACTCCTCGTAGTTCTCCGCGATCGTCTGTGCAGTTCGGGAACTACTGGCTTTCGCGATCACGTAGCCGGTGAACAAGTCAATCCAGATCAGCAGCTCGGTATTACCCTTGAACGATTTCGGCAACGACGGGATGTGATCCATCGCGATCACCTGGAAAGGGTACGTAGCTTGTATATTCCCTGGTGATTCACCTTGCACCAGCGGTTGTCCTTTTCCGGTCTCACAATCGCCACACTCACCAACGTATTTCTGCACGCTCTTGAACAGGCCACGCCAATGGAAGTGTTTCCTGATCCGCTCGTACGTTCTTCCGATTCCCTAGTGTCCTCCTTCTAGGCTGACG
This sequence comes from Phytophthora capsici, assembly GCA_030324255.1. Taxonomy (NCBI): domain Eukaryota; phylum Oomycota; class Peronosporomycetes; order Peronosporales; family Peronosporaceae; genus Phytophthora; species Phytophthora capsici. The sequence goes on along the minus strand of JAFEIO010000022.1, from coordinate 303,225 downwards.
TGATAATGATGTAGGAAATCTTGTTGGAGCGTCTCAGGTACAACCACGCGGGCGATTGGATCTCGATCGGCGTTCGACCTCGACCCAGTTGGGCAATACAGCAGCAATCCACTCTCGTCCAGGTCATATTCGCTGGCGATCTTGGCACTGGCCTTCGCATCTTCGACTGCCAAGCCCACCACGTCGCCTTGCATGTACGCCTTCAAGTGTGCGATCCACACCTCTTCGTCTTGAGCTTGTACGATCCGCCGAGCCCTCATTTGCTGTACGATCAACTCTTGCAGGATTTCCGGCTGCACTTGGCGTCGTCGACCAGCTGCGCGGGTGACAGCAGACACACGAACAGCGGCGTCGTTTTCCTTCGGCCGCAGGATTTCATCCAGGCGATTGAGCGTGATCAGGTCCTGCCGGTCACCTTCCAAGGTAACGATCTCGCCTGACTCTTGTTGTAGGGCTGCGTTGGCTAACTGGTCTGCACTTTGATTCCACTCCCGCTTGACGTGTAGGAACTCGTGCTTCGGCCAGACCCTCAATTGATCCATCGCCTTCCGTCTCAGCAGTTGGAGTTTGGGCGCCTTGCAGTCAATCTCGCCACGCATCTGGCGGACGATCAAGTTCGAGTCACCACAGATCACAATCCGCCCCCGGTCTGATGTCGGAAGAAGATCAAGTTCAAGCAGGAGGCCATGATACTCCGCTTCGTTGACAGTGATCGCTGGCGCGAATTTCGACGCCGCAGAAACGACCGTCCACTCAGGGAGTTTCCAGATCACAGCACTAAACGCGCCGACTTTCCGCTTGACGCTCGCGGATCCATCAAAGGAGACAACCAGCAGGTCTTCGTCCGGCTCCACCGTTGGCGGCGGTGTGATGATCAGCTTGCGTGGCTGCTTCCTAGGAGCGATAGCGATCAAGGCGTCGTCCATCTCTGATCGGGGCGTGATACTGGCCGCAAGGGCGCCCAGGATCTCGTCCTCGCCTCTGGAACACTTCACGATCTCCAGCGTCCTTCCTGACAGCAATGCAGCCCACTTGCCCAACCGTCCATCAAGTCCCGACGAGTTCAACAACCAAGCAAGCGTGGAGTGTCGAGACAAGACCTTGATGGATCGGCCAACCAGTTGGGTGTAACACACATCCAGCATTCGGAGCAGCGCCAAGACCTCCTTGTCGACCGTGCTGTAATTCGGCTCGTTGGTCTTCAAGGTGCGACTGGTGAAGGTCACTGGCCAGTACACGCCATCATGTTCCTGCATGAGCGCGGCGGAGATCGCCTACTGGCTCGCGTACAGCACGATCACGGGTTCTCGATCAGGATCGAAGTGTCGGAGGATCGGCGTGGCCACGATCTTGGCTTTCAGCAGAGTGAACGCAGTGATCGCTCTCGCCCACCGATCGTCTTCTGGCGACTCGTCGCCCCCGGTCTGATGTACCCCTCTCTCGTTCCTCAGCCGATACTCATGGAAATCCACCTCGCGTAGCTCGTACAAGATCGCAGCGTAGATCGAGAAGTCCTCGATGAACCGACTGTAGTAGTTCAAGCTTCCAAGGAACGACTGCATCGATCGAAGCGAAGTCGGGAAAGGTAAGTTCCCCAGTGCTTCCAGATCTTTCAGGCTCGCCTCCAGACCTTCCGCTGACACTTGGTGTCCCAGGTACGCCACCTTGCTGTAGCCCCAGAAACTTTTGACCACGCTGATTGACAGATTCCATCGATCGCAGGTATCTAGGAGCCGTTCGACTTTCTCGCAGAGACCATCCCAGTCGGAGCTGGTCACCAAGATATCGTCGATGTACGATCGTCGGCCGAGGACAGACGGCTTCAGCTCAGGTTCAGGCTCCCCGTCTTCAAACACGTCGATCAGCTTCATCGCCTCGTGATCAGCTCTGATACGAAGATGTCCGTACAGCGCGTTGTCGATCAAGCGCTGGTAAATCTGCGGGGCGTTCTTCAGTCCGAAGGGCATGCGTGTCCACTCGAAGAGTCCGAAAGGGGTGATGAACGCAGAGATCAGTCTGGCTCGTTCCGTCATGCTGACTACCCAGAATCCACTCGCCATATCCAGTGAGCAAAACCAGAGGACTTTATCCAGATCGTCCAAGAGGTCGTTGATCAGCGGCATGGGGTACACCATCAACTTCGTCAAGCTGTTCACCAACCGATAGTCGATGCAGAGACGGATGTCGACCCCATTCTTCTTGATGATCACGACGATTGGAGATGCCCAAGGTGAGGTCGAATGCGTGATGATTCCCGCCGACAACAGTCCCTTGATCAAGTCCGAAAGCTTTTCCCGAAACTGTGGAGCGACACGGCGCACACGCTGGGCAACAGGGGTCGCGTTACCAACATCGATGTGACAAACGGCACCGCGCGTAGCTGGAGGGGGGGCGTTTCCTTTTCCGATCAGGAGGTGCCGGCGTTTCCAGGTGATCTGCCTCAACCGTTCGATCTGCTCCGGCGTTTTTTCCCGTCTGCTTCCTCGACCTGGATATCTTGGCGCTTATCTCCGGGAATATGGCCATCTGATTCTCCAGATCTTCGACGATCAGGTCCTTCCCTTCATGGTAGCAGACTTCGTCGTCTTCAGGCGTCCCGCCGACTTCAATCTCCGGCTCCGGTTTCGGATCGTCGATCATCGGGCTGATCGGCTTCCGATCTTCGGAGTTCAATGGATGTTCGATCTTGAACTCCTGATCGACCGCCAACTCCGGTTTTGGTTCCTGTTGCTCTTGCTTCGGGTCAACTGGATCAGCCCACTTTACCGCCGCAGCAGCTACTTCGGGCTTCGGACTGGACCCTTCACGCTTCAGGATACCCTTCGGAATGTCGTACGTTGGTCGATCCACCATTGGTCCTAAGTACATCGGCTCAGGCTCCGCTTCCTCCTGCTGATCAGTGGTGGCTTCGTACGCGAGATTCTGCCACTCAGCATAGCGACGCGATCCCACGGAGATGAGTCCAGGCATCCGCGGAACGAGATCTTCAGCCAACCACAGTCCCAGTCGTGTAAGTCTCTGCAGCATCAGCTTCTTGTCGCTGATGTTCGTGATCTTCAAGAACTGCGTCCGGCCAAGGCCCTTCACCAAGGTAGGCACCCATCTTTCTCCACGGGCAATCCACAACTTCTCTCGCTCTAACGCTCGGTGCTTTCGTATCGGTATCTCTACAGATTCTCCGACTCCCACGTGAACGCTGTCGTCGAGCATGATGTCGTGGCTGCTGTGACCATACGGAGGGCGACGACCTGTCAACTGGACCCGCACTTCGTTCGGGAGGCACATAGTCCCGTCGGCCAGATCAAGACGGATGCCGGCTGGGATTATGAAGTCCATGCCTAGGATCACGTCCTGCCCGACCATGTCGCCAACCCACGCGTCGAAGAAGTAAACCAAGAAACCGGCCAGCGTGATCTTGATCGTGGTACGTCCCAGGGTTGCGTACACATTCTCTCCGATCCCGATGCAATCTTGTCTCTGACTCTCGTCAATGATGCAGCCAACCTTACGAGCAAAGGTGGTGCTAACGATTGAGACTTCAGCGCCGGAATCCAGAAGCAGAGTTGCTCTGGAATTGTTGATCTTGCCGGTGGCCTTGGCCTGCTTGAACCACTTGCCAGGAGCGTGATATTTCCAGTAACCGCGCGATTCGCCAGGTAAGAGATCCCCACCTGAATCAGATGGTGACATCCTGGTATTGCTGACTAACGCTGGTCTTCCATGCTCCACATCAGGCAGGTGATCTTTCCAGTATCCACGCAATTCGCCGTCCGCTAGGTCAAGTTCCATCACAACATCCGATCGAGAGAACTCATCATTCCGCAAGCTCGCTATCGTAGCGGTACGTCTTCCATGAATTCCACGTGTATTGTTGATCGGGGTTGTCGTTTCACTGACTCTTGCCTTCGGCTGCCTTTCAACGTATGCAAAAATACAGAACTTAGAACGCTCGGCTCGTACCAGATTCAAACCTGGCGAGTGTCCTAGTTTAACATCTTCTCCGCGTTGGACGGCAGCATCCCAGCGTGTTGCGTCAGGTTGTACCATTGGCGGATCAAGTTGTAAAACTCTTCCATCGGGCATTTGCCGTCTTCGTGAAGCTTGCCGCAGGCGCGACACACGTACAGGCAGTGATCAGCAGGGTGCCCACGGCGACCACACTTCTCGCAGGTCAGGCGTTTCCAGCATCCAAGGTCGGAGTGCCTCGTGGATCCACAGTGCGAGCACGGCGGTTGGCGATCATTCGTACGCTGCCCATCTTCACGGTCAGCGCGGGCGGGCGACTTGCTATCCTCCCAACGACTCGAGCGCTGACCTTCCTGCTTCCGGTGATCATCTGCAGCGGCAAGGTAAATCTGCGATGGAGCTCGATCATCTTCCGATCCACTCGAATCCAGCTCGGACCCCGATCCAGCGCTGTCATATGAGGCGCGAATTGCGCGAACGGCGCGGGTGGGCTTCGAGGCGGCTTGCGGTGGACCACTTGGTGCCTTCTGGCGGAACTTGCTCGACCCGGCGGCGGCTTTGCTCTGACGGGCCTTGGCACGCTGACGTGCACGAAGAATCTCGGCAAGGGAGTCTCCATCGGTGATACGCAACAGGGTTAGCTGATCAGCCAAATCGCGATCGTCGAGGGTCTCGATGAAGTGTTCGACATGCTCACGCTTCACGGACGCCGGACCAGTCTTGATCTCCAAGTTCGCACGCAGACCCAACACTGTGAGCCGGTGAAGGTACTCCAACGGCTTCTCGTCCGAACGCTTCCTCGCGTGGTAATACTGCCTCGCGAGTGACACACCCAGGCCGCAATACTCGACTCGGAAGTCGCCTAGCAAGTCGTTCCACTTGCTACGGGTGGTTCTCCCCAGCTGCTGGTACCAGTTTCGTGCTGGACCAACGAGAAGGTTGCTGAAGACGATGCATTTCTCGCTGTCGGTCGCTTGATCACGGGCGATCGCAGACCTCACTTTGCTCAACCAGCTTCTGGCCTTCTCTTCGTCGAAGTCTTTGCCGGAGAACTCCTTCAGCTCGGAGATCGCCGAGATTCTGACTCGAGGAACTGAAGATGTACCCGCCGACGACGAGGCTTCTGCGGACGACACAGCATTGACGCGCGGGACTTCGATACTCAAGTCATCGGGGTCATACTCGTCTGGATGATCGTTGTGCGATCCAACCGACTCCATGTCGACGTCTTGAGCGCCGATGTTCTTCGGAAGATCAGGCACACGTGGCGCTGGGACAACAGCGGCTCCTTGCTCCTTCTGGTAACGATCCATCGCGGCATTAAAGAACGATTGAAGACTACCAGGACTGGACGCGGCGGTCGACTCCGGCACGGCGCCATTCTTTCTGGCTTCCAAGAAGGCTGCTCCGGCTGGTACAAGCGTCATCCTGCTTAGCTCGATCGAGCTATCGGATCCCACCTCCGCCACCCTCGCCGATGTCTTCGCAGACGCGAACGAGGAGTGAGGTGACCCGGACTGACTCGAGTACGTCGTCGTCAGCCCCTGATCGGCGGTCGAGATGACGGCGCCTACCAACGGTGTGAGCAGCTTCACCAAGTGTCGGGTATATCCTTCAAGTGTGGGAAGATCAAGCTCGAGCAGTTCTTCGGCGTTGAAGTTCCCGGCGACAATTCGCGCTTCCTTCAGCATGCGCATCAGGGCGCTGATCGCAGCCGCTTGATCCACTGGCTTGGCTGGCTTGGTCACCGGGCCTTGAAGATCGCCGATCAACTTCGGCTTCATCATCTTCATGACTGGGTCGTCGACCAAGAACGCGCGGAGTTTCTTCCGGTAGAGGACGACGCGCAGCTCGTCTTCTGTCCAAGTCTTGGCATCACCACTCTCGCCCGCGTCGGGTGCCTTTAGCTTCATCTTCGCGGGCTTCGGCGTCACCTTCTTCGACTTCTTTGAGGAGGGGAGCGGAGTGGGGGTGGTGGTTTTGGGTGAAGGTCCTTCCGTTTTCACGGGTGGATCTTCATCCGGCGGATTACGACTCGCGTCGCGTTCCGCGGGGGGCCCCGGAGGGCCCAAGGGAGGAGGGTGAGGTTTTTCTTCCAGGTCCATCACTGAACCTTCCTCCTTGTCCCGGCCAGAACTCCTCCCAGGGCTCTGGCGTTCGGTGTATTCTTCACTCTTCAGATGCGACGACGGCGATACACCTTCCGTCGACGCGCCGATACTTCCTGGCTCAACCTTGATCTTGGCCTCTTCTTGACTGGACTCGCGGTGATATCCAAAGTCACCAGAAGATCCGGGCACGCGCACCATTGTGGTGTAGTGGCTCGCGAAGAAATTCGACGCGAGGGGCACTCACACACAGGGGGCCGGACTTCCAACTAACGGAGGGGGTACTCCGATCGACCGTGGGGTCTGAAGATCTTCTCACCTTGTGTACCCGTTGACCTGGCGGGGTTTGTGCTCTTCGTGGGTGACCTAGAGAGACCAAGAGGTTGTTTGTGCTTGGTTGAGCTGGAGTGTGGACGGCACTCAGGGGTAGTCGGTTGACGATCTTGTGGATACTTCTTCACTTGATCGTCCGTAGGGTAGAGTAGATCAGGTCTTGAATATACTTGATCAGCTCTGGGTTGTCCTTTGGGCTTGTGTTGTTCCAAAGGGGGCCAATGTGTTTCCAATATCGATGCTTGGGCCGCCTACTGTTAGCGGTGGAGTTGAGGGGGGTGGGGGGGGGGGGGGTGGAGAGAGAAGGGTAGACCTGGCCAATCTTTCCAGGTGTTGGTGCGTTTATTCTTCTTGAGCGTCTTGTGGTTCCTTCGTCAAGGGGGGCCAATATACTTCCCAGCCTTGGAATGCGCGGGAAACCACTTGCGTGCTACAAGGAAAATCTCTCTCTCTTTACCATCTTAAATCTTTCCTATCCACTTCTTTCGTCCCATCATCTGCCCATCCCCTTCGCAGCTGACTGGCTACCTTGAACTTCAATCGATGTACCCCTAGACTGGTACATGTGACTCTTGATCAGGCAGTGTACTGGAATGATCGCACCATGTCGATCCACTTCTCGATCACGATCAGGCCCGTGTATCGAAATGTTTGCACCCTTGGATCCACCTTGATCAGTACTCGAATTTCGGTACACTTCCAGAATCCACTTCGATCCATCGACCAGTACCCAAAATTTGGTACTCCATCAGAATCAGGCTCAGATCGAATCAGATCTGAGGCGCTCAGCAGATCAAATCACATGCCCACCTTGATCACAATCGATCAATCCACATCATCCAGCGACTTTTCTCCCTCGCGCTTCACCACACCTATAACGTCCTTGGTTGAAAGGATGGGCCATGTTGGCTAATCCAGTCAGTTGGTTCGTTCCTGGAAGCATGTCGGTCCGCCAGACGCAGCTACGGCTGCTCTTCCGGCTTCGACCAGGTTGGAGGTCTGCTGGTATGGTCTAAGCTCCGACAGGGATCGGAATATAGCAGCGGGCTTGGTCGATGGAGATGCGAAATTGCACGACTTGGTGTGGACTTGGCTTTGGGAACGTCTCCTATAACGTCCTTGGCTGAAGGGATGGGCCATGTTGGCTAATCCAGTCAGTTGGTTCGTTCCTGGAAGCATGTCGGTCCGCCAGACGCAGCTACGGCTGCTCTTCCGGCTTCGACCAGGTTGGAGGTCTGCTGGTATGGTCTAAGCTCCGACAGGGATCGGAATATAGCAGCGGGCTTGGTCGATGGAGATGCGAAATTGCACGACTTGGTGTGGACTTGGCTTTGGGAGCGTCTCCTATAACGTCCTTGGCTGAAGGGATGGGCCATGTTGGCTAATCCAGTCAGTTGGTTCGTTCCTGGAAGCATGTCGGTCCGCCAGACGCAGCTACGGCTGCTCTTCCGGCTTCGACCAGGTTGGAGGTCTGCTGGTATGGTCTAAGCTCCGACAGGGATCGGAATATAGCAGCGGCCTTGGTCGATGGAGATGCGGAATTGCACGACTTGGTGTGGACTTGGCTTTGGGAGCGTCTCCTATAACGTCCTTGGTTGAAGGGATGGGCCATGTTGTCTAATGTGGCGTAGTGGCTCGCGAGGAAACTCGACGCGAGGGGCACTCACACACTTGGCGTCCGGACTCCCGACTGACGGAGGGGGTACTCCGCTTGCCGTGGGGGGCTCTGAAGACTTGCTCACCTTGTGTACCCGTCGGGTTGGACGATTACGCTCTTGTGGTGAAGCGAGAAGGCTGGTCGTCAGCGATTGATCGAAGGAGACATGATCGAGAAGGATGTGGAGTGATTAGACGGAACCGGAGTGGGACTATCCAGATCTATTCAGATCTGATACTGAGTCGAATCAGGTACCAACTTTCGGGTACCAGTCAAGTGGATCGATATGGCGCAATCATTCAGGTACACGGCTGGCGATCCAGAAGTGGATCGACAGAGGGTGCTATCATTTCGATACATTATCCTGATCGAGAAAGTGGATCGCCTTGGTGCAATCATTTCGGGACATCGCCGCGATCGAGAATCTGGATCGACAATGGTGCAATCTTTTAGGTACACTTTTGGATCGACGGCGATCGAGAATGACATGTACCGAATAATTGGTACACCGGATGAAGTTCAAGGTAGTCAGTCAGCTGCGAGGGAGATGGGCAGATGATGGGAGGAAAGGGAACAGATAGGAAGGATCTAAGATGGTTAACAGAGAGAGAGAGATTTTCCTTGTAGCACGCAAGTGGTGTTCCACAGAATTCCAAGGCTGGGAAGTATATTGGCCCCCCTTGACGAAGGACCCCAAGACGCTCAAGGACAAGACACGCGACAACGCCTGGAAAGCTTGGCCAGGTCAACGCTTCTTTCTCCACCCCCCTCAACTCCACCGCTAACAGTAGGCGGCCCAAGCATCTACATTGGAACCCATTGGCCCCTTTGGAACACACAAGCCCGAAGGACCCCCCCAGAGTGGATCAAGTTTATTCAAGCTTCGACCTACTCTACCTACCGACGATCGTGTGTAGAAGTATCCACACGTCGTCAACCGATTACCCCTGAGTGCCGTCCACACTCCAACTCAACCAAGAACAAACCCCTTGGCCCCTTCCAGGTCACCCAGGAAGAGCGTTAACCCCGCCAGGTCGACGGGTACACAAGGTGAGAAGATCTTCAGACCCCACGGTCGATCGGAGTACCCCTCCGTTAGTTGGCAGTCCGGCCCCTCTGTGTGTGAGTGCCCCTCGCGTCGAAAATCTTCGCGGACCACTACACCACAATGGTGCGCGTGCCCGGATCTTCTGGTGACCTTGGATATCACCGTGAGTCCAGTCAAGAAGAGGCCAAGATCAAGGTTGAGCCAGGAAGTATCGGCGCGTCGACGGAAGGTGTATCGCCGTCGTCGCATCTGAAGAGTGAAGAGTACACCGAACGTCAGAGCCCTGGGAGGAGCTCTGGCGGGGACAAGGAGGAAGGTTCAGCGATGGACCTCGAAGAAAAACCTCACCCTCCTCCCTTGGGCCCTCCGGGGCCCCCCGCGGATCGCGACGCGAGTCGTAATCCGCCGGATGAAGATCCATCCGTGAAAACGGAAGGACCTTCACCCAAAACCACCACCCCCACTCCGCACTCCTCCTCGAAGAAGTCGAAGAAGGCGACGTCGAAGCCCGCGAAGATGAAGCTGAAGGCACCCGACGCGGACGAGAGTGGTGATACCAAGACTTGGACGGAAGACGAGCTGCGTGTCGTCCTCTACCGGAAGAAACTCCGCGCGTTCTTGATCGACGACCCAGTCATGAAGATGATGAAGCCGAAACTGATCGGCGATCTTCAAGGCCCAGTGATCAAGCCTGCCAAGCCGGTAGACCAAGCGGCGGCGATCAGCGCCCTGATGCGCATGCTGAAGGAAGCGGGAATCGTGGCCGGGAACTTCAACGCCGAGGAACTGCTCGAACTTGACCTTCCCATACTTGAAGGATCCACCAAGCACTTGGTAAGGCTGCTCACACCGTTGGTAGGCGCCGTCATCTCGACCGCCGATCAGGGGCTGACGACAACATACTCAAGCCAGTCCGGGTCACCCCACTCCTCGTTCGCGTCTGCGAAGACGTCTGCGAGGGTGTCGGAGGCGGGATCCGATAGCTCGATCGAGCTAAGCAGGATGACGCTTGGACCAGCCGGAGCAGCCATGTTGGAAGCCAGGAAGAAAGAATCGACCCTGGCGCCGGTGTCGACCGTGGCGTCCAGCCCTGGTAGTCTTCAGTCGTTCTTCAATGCTGCGATGGATCGCTACCAGAAAGAGCAAGGAGCTGCAGTCGCTCTGACGCCACGCGTACCCGATCTTCCGAAGAACATCGGTGCCCAAGACGTCGACATGGAGTCGGTTGGATCACATCATGATCACCCAGACGAGTACGATCCAGACGACTTGGGTATCGAAGTCCCGCGTGTCAACGCTGTGTCGCCCGCCGATGCCACGTCGTCCGCTGGCACCTCTGCAGTTCCCCGAGTCAGGATCTCCGCGATCTCCGAGCTGAAGGAATTCTCCGGTAAGGATTTCGATGAGGAGAAAGCTAGAAGCTGGTTGAGCAAAGTGAAGTCCGCGTTCGCCCGAGATCAAGCGACCGACAGCGAGAAGTGCATCGTCTTCAGCAACCTCCTAGTTGGTCCAGCGCGAAACTGGTACCAACAGTTGGGGAGAACCACCCGCAGCAAGTGGAACGACTTGCTGGGCGACTTCCGAGTCGAGTACTGTGGGCTGGGCGTATCACTCGCGAGGCAATATTACCACGCGAGGAAGCGATCGGACGAGAAGCCTCTTGAGTATCTTCATAGGCTCACCGTGTTGGGTCTGCGCGCGAAGTTGGAGATCAAGACTGGATCGGCATCCACAAAGCGGGAGCATGTGGAGCATTTCATCGAGACTCTGGATGATCGCGAGTTGGCCGATCAGCTGACTCTGCTGCGTATCACCGACGGGGACTCCCTTGCCGAAATTCTGCGTGCTCGTCAGCGTGCCAAGGTTCGCCAAAGCAAAGCTGTCGCTGGATCGAACAAGTTCCGGCAGAAGGCGCCAAGTGGTCCACCGCAAGCTCCTTCGAAGTCCACTCGCGCCGTTCGCGCAATCCGCGCTTCGTATGACAGCGCTGGGTCGGGATCCGATCTGGATTCTAGTGGATCGGAAGATGATCGAGCTCCGTCGCACGTCTACTTGGCCGCTGCAGCTGATCACCGTAAACCGGAAACTCAACGCCCGAGCCGTTGGGAAGGAGGCCAGTCGCCGGCTCGCACTGATCGCGAAGATGGATCGCGCCTGGAGGAACGTCCGCCACCGTGCTCGCACTGTGGATCCACGAGGCACTCCGATCTTGGATGCTGGAAACGCCTGACCTGCGAGAAGTGTGGCCGCCGTGGTCACCCTGCTGATCACTGCCTGTACGTGTGCCGCGCCTGCGGCAAGCTCCACGAAGACGGCAAATGTCCGATGGAAGAGTTTTATAACTTGATCCGCCAGTGGTACAACCCGACGCGCCACGCCGGAATGCTGCCATCCAACGCGGAGAAGATGTTAAACTAGGACGCTCGCCAGGTTTGAATCTGGTACGAGCCGAGCGTTCTAAGTTCTGTGTTTTTGCATACGTTGAAAGGCAGCCGAAAGCAAGAGTCAGTGAACCGACAATCCCGATCAACAATACATATGGAATTCATGGAAGACGTACCGCAACGATAGCGAGCTTGCGGAATGATGAGTTCTCCCGATCGGAAGTTGTGATGGAACTTGATTTAGCTGACGGCGAATTGCGTGGATACTGGAAAGATCACCTGCCTGATGTGGAGCATGGAAGACCAGCGTTAGTCAGCAATACCAAGATGTCACCGTCTGACTCAGGTGGAGATCTCTTACCTGGCGAGTCGCGCGGTTACTGGAAGTATCACGCTCCTGGCAAGTGGTTCAAGCAGGCCAAGGCCACCGGCAAGATCAACAACGCCAGAGCAACGCTGCTCCTAGATTCCGGCGCTGAAGTCTCAATCGTTAGCACCGCCTTTGCTCGTAAGGTTGGCTGCATCATAGACGAGAGTCAGAGACAGGATTGCATCGGGATCGGAGAAAATGTGTACGCAACTCTGGGACGTACCACGATCAAGATCACGCTGGCTGGTTTCTTGGTTTACTTCTTGGATGCGTGGGTTGGTGACATGGTTGGGCAAGACGTGATACTAGGCATGGATTTCATGATCCCAGCCGGCATCCGTCTTGATCTGGCCGACGGGACTATGTGCCTCCCGAACGAAGTACGGGTACAGTTGACGGGTCGCCGCCCTCCGTATGGCCGAAGCAGCCACGACATCGCGCTCGACGACAGCGTTCACCTGGAAGTCGGAGAGTCTGTAGAAATACCGATACAAAAGCCCCGAGCGTTAGAGCGAGAGAAGTTGTGGATCGCCCGTGGAGAAAGATGGGTACCTACCTTGGTGAAAGGTCTTGGCCGGACGCAGTACTTGAAGATCACGAACATCAGCGACAAGAAGCTGATGTTGCAGAGACTCACACAGTTGGGACTGTGGTTGGTTGAAGATCTCGTACCGCGAACACCTGGGCTCATCTCCGTGGGATCGCGTCGATATGCTGAGTGGCAGAATCTTGCGTACGAAGCCACCACTGATCAGCAAGAGGAAGCGGAACCTGAGCCGACGTACATGGGACCACTGGTGGATCGACCAACGTACGACATCCCGAAGGGTATCCTGAAGCGTGAAGGATCCAGACCGAAGCCCGAAGTAGCTGCTGTGGCGGTGAAATGGGCTGATCCAGTCGACTCGAAGCAAGATCGGCGGGAATCGGAGCCAGAGTGGATGGACGACCAGGAGTGCAAGATCGAGAACCGATCGAATTTCGTGGATCGGGAGTCGATCAGCCCGATGATCGACAGTCCGAAGCCGCCGATCGACGATCAACCACTGACCGGCTCAGCGTCTGGTACTGTCGACGATCCAAAAATGGAGTCGGAGGTCGAAGTCAGCGGGACGCCTGAAGACGACGAAGTCTGTTACCATGAAGGGAAGGACCTGATCGTTGAAGATCTGGAGAATCAGATGGCCGTACTCCCGGAGGTAAGCGCCACCACGGAGGAAGTCAAGATCGAAGATATCCAGATCGAGGAGGCAGAAGGGAGAACGCCGGAACAGATCGATCGATTGAGGCAGATCATCTGGAAGCGCAGGCATCTCCTGATCGGAAAAGGGAACGCTCTGCCCCCGGCTGCACGCGGCGCGGTCTGTGACATCGATGTTGGTAACGCAACCCCTGTTGCCCAGCGTGTGCGACGCGTCGCTCCACAGTTTCGGGAGAAGTTGTCAGACTTGATCAAGGGACTGTTGTCCGCGGGAATCATCACCCATTCGACCTCACCTTGGGCATCTCCAATCGTGGTGATCATCAAGAAGAATGGGGTCGACATCCGTCTCTGCATCGACTACCGGTTGGTGAACAGCTTGACAAAGTTGATGGTGTACCCCATGCCGCTAATCAACGATCTCTTGGACGATCTGGATAAGGTCCTCTGGTATTGCTCACTGGATATGGCGAGTGGATTCTGGGTTGTCAGCATGACGGAAAGAGCCAGGTTGATCTCTGCGTTCATCACCCCTTTCGGACTCTTCGAGTGGACACGTATGCCCTTCGGATTGAAGAACGCCCCGCAGATCTACCAGCGCTTGATCGACAACGCGCTGTACGGACATCTTCGGATCAGAGCTGATCAAGAGTCGAAGAAGCTGATCGACGTGTTTGAAGACGGTGAACCTGATCCTGAGCTGAAGCCATCAGTACTCGGAAGACGGTCATACATTGATGACATCTTGATCACTAGCTCTGACTGGGATGATCTCTGCGAGAAAGTCGAGCGGCTCCTAGACACCTGTGATCGATGGAATCTGTCAATCAGTGTGGTCAAGAGTTTCTGGGGCTATAGCAAGGTGGCGTACCTGGGACATCAAGTGTCAGCGGAAGGTCTGGAGGCAAGCCCGAAAGATCTAGAAGCACTGGGGAACTTACCCTTCCCGACTTCGCTCCGATCTATGCAGTCGTTTCTTGGGAGCTTGAACTACTACAGTCGGTTCATCGAGGACTTCTCGATCTACGCTGCGATCTTGTACGAGTTGCGCGAGGTGGATTTTCCATGAGTATCGGCTGAGGGACGAGAGAGCCGAGGAACCTCAGACCGGGGGCGACGAGTCGTTTGAAGACGATCGGTGGGCGAGAGCGATCACCGCTTTCACTTTGCTGAAGGCCAAGATCGTGGCCACGCCGATCCTCCGACACTTCGATCCAGATCGAGGTCCTGTGGTCGTGCTGTATGCGAGCCAGTGGGCGATCTCTGCCGCGCTCATGCAAGAACATGATGGCGTGTACTGGCCAGTGACCTTCACCAGTCGTACCTTGAAGGCCAACGAGCTGAATTACAGCACGGTCGACAAGGAGGTCTTGGCCCTGCTCCGAATGCTGGATGTGTGTTACACCCAACTGGTCGGCCGATCCGTCAAGGTCTTGTCTCGACACTCCACGCTTGCGTGGCTGTTGAACTCGTCCGGACTTGATGGGCGATTGGGCAAGTGGGCTGCTCTGCTGTCAGGATGGACGTTGGAGATCGTGAAGTGTTCCAGAGGCGAAGACGAGATCCTGGGTGCCCTCGCAGCTAGTATCACACCTCGATCAGAGATGGATCACGCCTTGATCGCCATCGCTCCGAGGAAGCAACCACGCAAACTGATAGTCACGCCGCCACCGACGGTAGACCCGGACGAAGACTTGCTGGTAGTCTCCTTCGATGGATCCGCAAGTGTCAAGAGGAAGGTCGGCGCGTTCAGTGCTGTGATCTGGAAGCTCCCCGAGTGGACGGTCGTTTCTGCGGAGTCGAGATTCATGCCGGAGATCACTGTCAATGAGGCAGAATATCAGGGTCTCTTACTTGGGCTCGATCTCCTTCCGACGTCAGACCGGGGGCGGATCGTGATCTGCGGTGATTCGAACTTGATCATCCGCCAGATGCGCGGTGAGATTGACTGCAAGGCGCCTAAACTCCAACTGCTGAGACAGAAAGCGATGGATCAACTGAGGGACTGGCCGAGGCACGAATTCCTACACGTCAAGCGAGAATGGAATCAGAGTGCAGACAAGTTAGCCAACACGGCCTTACAGCAAGAGGCTGGAGAGATCGTTACCTTGGAAGTGGATCGGCAAGACTTGGCCACGCTCAATCGCCTGGACGAAATTCTGCGGCCGAAGGAAGACGACGCGGCTGTCCACGTGTCTGCGGTTACCCGAGCCGCGGGGCGACGACGTCAAGTACGACCGGAAATCCTGCAAGAGTCAATCGTACAGCAGATGAGGGTTGAGCGGGTCGTACAAGCTCAGGATGAGGAGGTATGGATCATGCAACTGAAAGCTTACCTGCAAGGCAACGTGGTAGACTTGTCAGCTGAAGATGCGAAGGCCTGCGCCAAGATCGCCAGCGAGTATGATCTAGACGAGAGTAGACTGCTGCTCTATTGTCCGACTGGGTCAAGATCGAATGCCGATCGAGATCCGATCGTCCGCGTGGTTGTACCTGAAACGCTCCAACAAGATTTCCTGCATCATTACCACGTCAGCCTAGAAGGAGGACACCAGGGAATCGGGAGAACGTACGAGCGGATCAGGAAACACTTCCATTGGCGTGGCCTGTTCAAGAGTGTGCAGAAGTACGTAGGTGAGTGCATCGATTGTGAGACCGGGAAGGGACGGCCTCTCATACAGGGAGAGTCGCCAGGGAACATACAAGCTACGTACCCTTTCCAGGTGATCGCGATGGATCATATCCCGTCATTACCGAAATCGTTCAAAGGGAATACCGAGCTGCTGATCTGGATCGACTTGTTCACCGGTTACGTGATCGCGAAAGCCAGCAACTCTCGGACGGCACAAACGATTGCAGAGAACTACGAGGAATGCGTCTTCCGCCGGTTCGGTGCCAGCGAAGTCATCCGACACGATCGAGAGCCTGGATTCATGGCCGATTTCTTCCGTGCGTTCAACCGAATCGTGGGGCAAAAACAAAGCCCCACGATGGCGTACCGACCGCAGGGTAATGGATCGGCAGAACGGATGGTACAGACGCTGACACGCTCCCTGAAGATGTATGTCGCAGATGTCGATCAGCGAGACTGGGATGAATATGCCGAACGGCTCACTTTCGCGCTCAACACAGCTCACGATCGCACACGTGGAGATACTCCATTCTACCTTGCGCACGGCTGGGATCCGCGAACGCCGCTGGAAGCTGCCCTGCCGATCGCCATTACAGGACATCGTGATCGAGACGCCCGCCGCTGGAGAAATCACATCCAGAAGCAGTACCAGCAGGCACGCGAACATGTGAATGAGCGCCTTCGTGACGCCATCCGGAGTAGAGCTGATCGCCACAACGAGGAAGTACGCCCGCACGGGATCGAGGCTGGATCGCAGGTATGGTTGTATCTCGATCGCGTGAAGGTCGGCTACGCGAAGAAATTAGCGCACATGTGGCACGGCCCATTCCGCGTCGCGGAACTGATCGAAAACCACGCTGCTCGTCTTGAGATTGCCGGATCGGAATATAACGTATTCCCGATCGTACATCTATCCAAACTGAAGCTGGTGAGGAACTGCCCCGATCGGCCGAAGACCCGACTTGTGGATCCGGACGCCGATCGTTTCGATTTCGACGAGGCCTTCTTGCCAGAAGATAGCTGGGAGACAGCACTTGAGGACGACGAGTACGAGGTGGAACAAATTGTGGACGTACGATCGGGCCGGAGAACGCGGTACGGCCGCGTGCATCGCGAGTTTCTTGTACACTGGAAGGGCTACGAGGAGCCCACGTGGGTTGACGAGGCTGACTTGAACTGCGGCGCATTGTTGCGGGAGTTCGAGAGGAAGAGGGCGAATCGCAATCGCTTTAATGCGATGCAGTCGCACGAGGAAGACGAAGGAGACCCTTCGCAGTAGTTGGGATGCTGCAAGAGGGAGAATGTGGAAAGATAGGCATGTGGGCACGTCACATACCAGATGAGTGGTGGATATTTGTGAAAAAGAAAGGAGTGTTGTTAAATCGAAGGGGCCGTCCCCAACGATTGAGCCCAAGGGCTCTTACATGTAAAAGGAAGGATCACTCAAGGATTAACTGCCGAAGGGATCAGCCTACCTGATCTAGTCCTGACCGCTACCGTCACTACCGGAAGCTGCTGTTGGCCGGAATTTGCCATCGAGGCGCGCTACCTGTAGGCCGGGATGATCCTGAGGGTGGGTGCGAAATTGATTACGCCATGGATCGGAGGTGTCCGTGAGCGCCAAGGCCTCTAGCAAGTCGCTAGGACGCACGCGCGCCCCAAGACCAGGGCACCAAGCGCTCTGCTCAGCATTTCGGCGAGGGAAGTGCAGGATGAACGGATCCAAGAAGAGATCGAGATCACAATGACCTGCGATCATCCCCTGGAGGGCGACTTCCAACACCTTCTTCCAACGAGGACCAGCCCGTGAGCGCCGCTGCTTGCGATCGTGGTTGAGGCGATCGAGATAGGGACTTGCTCTGCGCATCTCTGAGGTGAGCGTGAAGTGATGCGTCGCTTCCCACAGCGCCTGGAGGTGGTCTTGCTCGAAGGTGGTATACTGCTCGGCAAAGTCCGCGAACCATCCCGTGAGATCGAAGGAGTGGGGGACCACAGGCGTCTGTAAAGCCGTCCAAGGCTCAGCGTCATACAGAGCACGCACATTAGCCTCCGTGATCAGGTCGTGATCCCACATGGACGATCTGGGCTGGGGCAGTCGAGCTGGGAACAGCCAAAGTGACGGACGGCTCCAATCCTTGAAGAGAGCGTCGACTGTGAGGTTGCGAAGACTGACCCGCCGTACCTCAGCTACAGGCCAAGGGACTACGTCTCGACGAGCGAAATGCCGGGGTCGACGATAACCCGGGATCCACTGGCCACGCCCGATCCGGGTGGCTGGAAGACGATCGAGCGCATCGTCGGACAGGAGCCCGCTCGATCCAGAGTCACCGTCGTCAGGAGACCCGCTGGATGATTCACTTGAACTGGGACTAGATGGACCATTGCCACCGGCCCCCGGTTGAATATTAGCCGATCGGGTACTGTCTTGATCAGGCTGCGATCGAACACCTCCATGGTCGGATCCGTCGTCATCGCTGTTGTCTTCATTCTTGTGCTCGGTGTCACTGCCGTCCTGAGAGTCTCCGTCGTCTTCGTCCGAGTCGATCTGGATCGGCCGAGTAGAGGACCCCGAAGACGAACGCGGTTTCTTGAGGGGAGATGGAGAATCCGCAGACGGCGATCGACTGCGCTTACGTGGGAGCGGCCGACTGGGTGTTGATGGGTTCGACCCTGAATCGCTGGACGGACGAGTCTGCACAAGTGAGGAGAGTCCAGTTAATTGTTGGCCGATCGTGTCGCGCTCGATCAGCAGCCGGTCGCGTTCGGCCTCGGCTGCTTCACGTAGCTGCCTCTCCGATGCGAGACTTGACTGTAGAGAGTCGTTGTCGGCCCGTAGCTGTCGGAGATCATCGGCAGAAGTTTGGAGGTTGGCGACCTGTTGCTCGAGTCGGGCGACCGACTGTCGAGCCGCATCCACGTGTGTCTCTGTGATCAACGGCTGGTTAGTCATGATCGGAACAAGGGTATTCATGCACAATACTTACGGTAAGACTGCATCTCACTTCGAGCTCGATCTCGGTCGCCCCGCGCACGTCGGAGCTGGGCTTCACGATCTTGAAAGTCGAGTATGGCTTGATCCCGGTCAACGCAAGCCTGATCACGCTCGGAGATGGCACGATCCAGATGAGCATCACAGCTTGCCCGAACGTTGCTCAAATTCTGCTGCGCGGTGCCGAGTTGACGCTTGAGCTGGTCAACTGCCCCTTCGAGAGCATCTTGAGAAGCTGCCAGAGCGCTGTTGGAGTCGTGAGCCTCGGCCAATTCGTGACGAGTTCGTTGGTGGTCGTCGACTTCACTGACCAACTGGGCCTGAAGTCGATCACGTGCAGCCATCGCTTGCTGCAGAGCCTGCTGCAGATCAGCGTGAGCAGCGATCGAGGAGTCGAGTTCCGATCGCAGTCGCTGCAACTCTTGGGAACTGACAGCGGGAGCTCGCAACAATGCAGCTGCCAACTGATCGGTAAGATCGCTGATGATACGACCTTGATCGGCAATCGCGTCTTGATGTTGTTGTCGCATGGTCTGGAGCTGACTCTCCAGGTTGGCGATCCGAATGCGATCACCTTCATGACCCGCTAAGGCGTTGACGACTTCACCAAACTGCTTCCGAGACTCGTGCAGGTCGTGGCGCACAAGATTGTAGCGGTGTTGGCAAAATTGGACGAATGGCGACGCAAGCTGAGCGGCCTCGCGAAATTGGTTCTCCAGATCCGCAATACGGTGTTCAGCGGAAAGCAGTTGCTGCTGGAGGACGGCATAGTCGGCTTGAAGTTGCTGAAAGGCACCTTCCCGCTCCAAGGCCGTCTCGATCGCTGCAAGACTCGATCGGATCGCTGGAACATCCAAAGGGAGAGGAGTAATGTTGGCATTACCAAGTTGGACGTCCCGCCGAGCAGACCCTGCAGAAGAGGCTCGATCGGGGACCGCCGAAGCTCCAGTTTCGGCGTCGTGATGATCTGGAACAACAGAGTCGCCGGCTGATTGATTGCCCACGCGCGGCGACCCTACACCCGGAACAGGGGCACTAGGAGCATTGCGAGGAGATGAAGCATTCTGGGGGTTGGTGTTCACCGGATCTGAAGGGAACGAAGTGGGTTAATGCAGCCCTGGAAAGGATCGGAGACAAGAGAGGTACCTGCACGCTCTGGGCTACGCTGTTGCGCCGCGGGAATATCGATGTGTGGAGGTGCCGCCGTCGGATGATCCGGATCTGCCACAGGAATAAGTGGTTAGCCACGCAGATACGGCCATTTACGATTGGATACGTACCAATGTTGCTCGAACTCTGACTGGGAGAAGCCGAAGACATGAGGAGGTAGCTTTGTGGGGGAAGAAGCAAAAGCGAGTGTGAGCGGGTGTCCACGGCTCAACCACCGTGTAGTGTCGCCTTGGACAGGGGGCGATTGTGGTGAAGCGAGAAGGCTGGTCGTCAGCGATTGATCGAAGGAGACATGATCGAGAAGGATGTGGAGTGATTAGACGGAACCGGAGTGGGACTATCCAGATCTATTCAGATCTGATACTGAGTCGAATCAGGTACCAACTTTCGGGTACCAGTCAAGTGGATCGATATGGCGCAATCATTCAGGTACACGGCTGGCGATCCAGAAGTGGATCGACAGAGGGTGCTATCATTTCGATACATTATCCTGATCGAGAAAGTGGATCGCCTTGGTGCAATCATTTCGGGACATCGCCGCGATCGAGAATATGGATCGACAATGGTGCAATCTTTTAGGTACACTTTTGGATCGACGGCGATCGAGAATGACATGTACCGAATAATTGGTACACCGGATGAAGTTCAAGGTAGTCAGTCAGCTGCGAGGGAGATGGGCAGATGATGGGAGGAAAGGGAACAGATAGGAAGGATCTAAGATGGTTAACAGAGAGAGAGAGATTTTCCTTGTAGCACGCAAGTGGTGTTCCACAGAATTCCAAGGCTGGGAAGTATATTGGCCCCCCTTGACGAAGGACCCCAAGACGCTCAAGGACAAGACACGCGACAACGCCTGGAAAGCTTGGCCAGGTCAACGCTTCTTTCTCCACCCCCCTCAACTCCACCGCTAACAGTAGGCGGCCCAAGCATCTACATTGGAACCCATTGGCCCCTTTGGAACACACAAGCCCGAAGGACCCCCCCCCAGAGTGGATCAAGTTTATTCAAGCTTCGACCTACTCTACCTACCGACGATCGTGTGTAGAAGTATCCACACGTCGTCAACCGATTACCCCTGAGTGCCGTCCACACTCCAACTCAACCAAGAACAAACCCCTTGGCCCCTTCCAGGTCACCCAGGAAGAGCGTTAACCCCGCCAGGTCGACGGGTACACAAGGTGAGAAGATCTTCAGACCCCACGGTCGATCGGAGTACCCCCTCCGTTAGTTGGCAGTCCGGCCCCTCTGTGTGTGAGTGCCCCTCGCGTCGAAAATCTTCGCGGACCACTACACCACACTCTTCTTGATGACTCGGAAGAGATGTCGGGCTTGATCTGGGTTGAGTGGGTGTGGACGGCACTTGGGTTTCGGCTTGACGGCTCGTGGAAACTCTTCACTTGCCCGTCGGTTAGGATGTAGATCACGGGGTAGCGTAGATCCACGGGGGGTCCTAGGGTGTGTTCACCAAAGGCCAATGATTCCAATACGATGCTTGACTGCCTCCTTCTGGCAGGGATCTTGAGGGGGTTGAGAAGGGAGCGTGAGCGACCTGGGCAAGCTATCCAGGCGTTCTTGCGCTTCTTCTGTAGATCGCAGCAGTCCTTGGTCGTCAGAGGGGGCCAATATACTTCCCAGCTCTGGAATAGGTAGGACGCTTGATATAAGAAGAACTCCCTCTCTTGTTGTTGAGTGTTAACTCTCTTAAGGCAAAAAAGACACCTCTTCGCTAGCAGGCAAATTATACACTGATATGCAATTCCCTAAACCTCTCCCCCACGCCTCGACGCCTCTCTGCCATACGTTGCCAAACTGGCTCCACAATCGTACTTAGCCTTGACGGTACCGCGATCACACCGCGATCTCCACACACCGCGATCATCACAGCATGTACCATGATTATGGTACCTTGATCTTTCCTGGGGATCGCGCTTGGCGTACTCGAATGACTGCACCATTCCATGGGGATCACCGCGATCTTCGACCTTGAGATCACCCTGGTGTATCGAAATGATTGTATCGAACCCCGATGATCGCACTCGACTTGTGATGGAATGATTGGGCCACGATCATGTTCGTGATCCCGTCGGACCGTACCATATAAACGGTACCATGATCATGTAGCGCCACCTCGTGATCACGGAGACGGTGTACCACCAATGTGGCACAGTGATCCCGAGCCGGTCCTTTCCATCAAACAAGATTCCCACTTTACCACAATCGTCCCCCGCACGGAGAACGACTCGTACAGCGATCGGGACACGTGCGGCGCCATCACCCTTGGAATCCACCTGCTCATGTCTGACTCTCCCGACGCGGGTGCCTCTCCTGCCCCTGGTGGCTCTCCAATCTCATCTACAGTGACGAACGCTGCCGTTGGTACGTATTAACCATACGACCTTTCTTGAACATCCTCCTTATCACATGTCGTCGTTGATCCCCACTTAGCCGCTCGTGACACTTCACCTGCTCCCTCCGGTCCAGCTTCACAAACGAGATCAGATGCTGCTACCCGTTCTGGAGAAGGTGTGCCCCTCGTTTCGCTGCATGGCAACTCTCCTCTGTTGACTAACAACTCCTCGGCAATTTCTCACAGGTGCACCACCGCTTCAATCGCGCCCTCTTCTGCAGCTCACCGGCCATACTCCATCCACGGTGCATCGGCTTCCTGCCGAGATCGACGAGCACGCCCTCCGGCGCTCCATCGGTGATCTTTAAGACATCTTGGGGCAACTAACGGCATACCAACTTCAGACTGCAGCGTACAACGATCTCCAGCGGGATTTCGAAGATCTCCAGCGTGAACACGCTCTACTCCGTCGGGAAATCACTGCACTACGTGCTGAAATGACGTCAACTCTGCAGCAGGCCGCTCCCTACGTAACTTTCTGCCAGCACCGCTATGATTTGCTGCGCCGTCGCTTGGAAGAAACTCAGTTGCGACTTGCTGAAATGGAATCAGCCTTGGCCGTTCGTCGCGACAACTCCAATGAAATCGCTTGTCTCCGTGATCGACTACTCGCGTTCGAACACATGCATGCAGACGTCGTCGCCGAATATAACGAGCGCGTGGACGAATTGGAGGCTCGTTTGGCTTCGACTCGTCCCGCGATCGACACTAGCCAGCTTGCCCAGGCGATCTTCGATCAAGACGTCGCCGCCGCAGAGCGTGATGCTGCCATCGCTGACCGCAATTGTGCCATTGCGGCTCGGGATCTAGCTGTAGCTGAACGCGATTCCACCATCGCTGATCGTGATTCCGTAATCGCCGACCGCGATTCCACGGTCGCGGCTCGGGGCGTAGCTGTGGCCGAACGCGATTCCGCAATCGCCGATCGTGATTCCGCCGTCGCAGCACGTAACGCTGCTTTAATCGATCGAGACCGGGCTATCAAGGATCGCGAAACTGCTGAGGCGGCTCGAGATCTAGCTATTTCTGAACGCGATTCGGCATTCCACGATCGCGCCTCCGCTATAATAGAGCGCGATACTGCCGTCGGTGATCGAGATGCCGCTTCAGAAGCTCGAGACAAAGCGCAGGCCGCTCATGCTGCAGCCCAGAAGGAGTGTGACGTCCTGGCCGGCGAGACCCAGTCTCGCACCGCTTCCTTGACAGATGCCGAAAACGCCATTCGCCTCCTCCGCCAGCAGGTCGCATCTATGGGCAGAGAGATCACCGATCTTCATTATCAGCTAGGCCGTCATAAGACGGGTTCTCGTCGTGAACTCGAACGCAGTCTGGAAGCGCGCGATGAGCTCCAGGCAAAGCTCGATCAGGCTACCGACGATCTGCTTAGCAGACAAGCAGCCTTACTCCGAGCGCTACACGCTCAACGGCGCGATCAGCAAGACCTGGTCTCTGTTCGTACGTGCTGGTGTTTGATCTTCATATCCTCACCCCAGCCAGTTAACCGGATGGTGTTCCACATGTAGGTGCACAGGCAGACGCTCAACGGACTCGGATCGCCAATCTCGAAGGGCAGGTTGGATCGTCACAACAACATGAACTCTCTGTACGCCGTCTTGAATCAGAGAAGACTGCACTTGCGAACAATCTCGAGCCCGAGCAACGAGCGCGGGCTGACGCAGAGTCTGGTCGCGATCGTGCGCTCCGAGATCAAGCCGACGCTAAAGCCGCTCGTGATCGCTTGCTCGCCGAACGGCAGACTGTTCAAGCGCAGTTGAGTTCGCTGGGCTCGATCTTCGGTGTTCCTGTCCAGACGCCTCCTCAAAAAAAGCCTCCTTCTACTGTCAAAGGACAGTCGTCTCGCAGCCAGTCAGTTCCGTCAAGGAAACCGTCACCATCTTCGTCCCGCAAAAGAGATCGGCGAGCGTCATCTGGAACTCCTCGGCCTAAGCGTTCACGTACAAGTCCTCCAGTAACACGAAGCTCGTCGGGTCATCCTCCGGTCGTTGCTGGGTCTACTACTGGCGGGACGCCAAGCAGTCCCATCGTCCTCAGCGAGGA
Organism: Phytophthora capsici; assembly: GCA_030324255.1. Lineage (NCBI taxonomy): Eukaryota > Oomycota > Peronosporomycetes > Peronosporales > Peronosporaceae > Phytophthora > Phytophthora capsici. The sequence continues at coordinate 278,902 of JAFEIO010000022.1, read as the reverse complement.
GGAAGATGTTGAAGCTCGATCGGACTCTGGGAACGCCATTGATGGCGATCAAGATGACCTTCCAGATCAAGGTGATCACGAGGACGTTGACACCCAGGCAAACCAAAACAACTCTCAGGGCCTTGACCATGCCGACCAGAACTCTGATGATCAAAAGGACCAAGATCCTCCAGGCTCGCCCGACAATCGTAGTCCGCCGGTTCCGCCTGTAACTCCACCGATCGTTCCGGGGAGCAATCAAGAACGTCCCCACGGAGGAAGCCCTGATTCCGGTGGTGATCCCAGCGACAGCAGTGACAACGGTAGCAGTAGTTCCAGTCATCGCCAGAGTGGGGCTTCAGACAGCGACGACGGAAGTTCGGACTCTCTATCCTCGCATGACTCGGCCAACACTCTCCTTGCGGCACAGGAGTACGAAGACCTCCTGCCCACCGTGATCTCGCGTCAGCGTTGGATCCCTGGCTATCGTCGACCAACCGTCTACCGCCGCCAGCGCGATTGTGATCCTTGGCCGTTGGTGGAAGTCAGTCAGCTGAGTATTCGGCGACTGCGTCTGGACACGTTGGTTGCTCAGTGGACCCGTCCCAAGTTCTGGTTGTTTCCCCGAAATCCGCGTGCTCCAGCTGCTGCTGATTGGCACCCCGGGTTGATCACCGAGGCCAATATCCGTGCGCTCTATGCAGCGAACCCTCCACCCTGGGATGCTCTACGTCGCATCGTAGTGCCTCGTTCGTTCGAAATGAACGGGTGGTTCGCTGACTTTTGTCAGAGATATGAAGATTTCGAGGAGAACAGCCGTCAAGTGTTCTGGGAGACCACGCATAAACTCCCCATCACGTCGGCCTTGTGTGCTGCCGAGCCGTTCCTGGAGCAGTACCGGAAAGATTGTCGCGTCCGCAGGATGCGTGCCGGCCCTAGATGGAAGAGGCTGCTGAAGCACTTGATGGCGGGCCTCAAGAGTGGCGAGTGCGATCTCGACCTTCTGCTTGACCCGTACTTCCTACACTTCCCAGCGCGCGGCGAACAAGTTTGCTGGTATCCCGGTCAAGGGGAGAGGCAGCGCCCTGCCGATCTCCTTGCGGCCCTCCAGATCGTCGACTGTGCTGACCCTTGGCGTAACCAGCATCGCGAGAACATCGCAGACCACCCAGGATCTCGCCTCGCGCGCCTCGACCGCAAGTTCTTCCAGGCTGATGGCAGCGACTAGGCGCGGCTAGACTTCCTGACACGTAGCTCTTCGTCTTGACTTCAGAGATTCTTTTCGAGATGTGTCCCTTCTTATACTCACATAAACAAATATCCCCTCCTTCCATTCGTGTGGCCCTTCCACACGAATCACTCCCCCTTTCGCGCTTAATGCGACGGGGTTCCTCCCACTTCTTCCTCGTGAGACTGCATGACGCCAAAGCGACTGACCTGACTTCTCTCGAACTCGCGAAGCAGCGCCCCGCAATTCAGGTCCACTTCGTCTACCCAAGTCGGCTCGTCATACCCCTTCCAGTGCACCAAGAACTCACGACGGTTCCGTCCATATCGCGTCTTCCGAAATGATCGTACGTCCGCAATCCTCTCCACCTCGTACTCGTCTTCGTCTAACTCTCGTTCCCAACTGTCTTCTGGCAGAAATGCTTCGTCGAAGTCCACACGATCTTCCTCGGCGATCACGATTTCAGTCTTCGGACGATCAGGGAAGCGCTTCACGAGCTTGAGCTTCGACACGTGCACGATCGGGAAGATCCGGTATTCGGTCCCCGCAATCTCCAGCTTCGCTGCGTGTTGATCAATCATCTCCGCAACGCGGAACGGCCCATGCCACAGGTGTGCGAGCTTCCGAGCGTAGCCAATCTTGACGCGATCCAAGTACAGCCAGACCTGATCTCCGGCGACAATGTTATGTGGACGAAGATCTTCGTTGTGGCGATCTGCACGACTCTGGATGGCTTCCCGTAGGCGTTCGTTCACCTCTTCACGCGCTCGCTGGTAGTGGCCTTGCACCCGATTACGCCATCTCCTGGGATCGCGATCACAGCTACGTGTGTTCCCAACAGGTAGCGATGCTTCCAGCGTTGACCGGGGATCCCAGCCATGGACGAGGAAGAATGGCGTGTCTCCGCGAACGCGATCCTGAGCTGTGTTCAATGCGAAGGTCAACCTCTCGGCATGCTCGTCCCAATCCTTCTGTTTCATGTCGGCGACATACATCTTGATCGATCGCGTCGGCGTCTGCACCATGCGTTCCGCCACCCATTGGCCTGAGGTCTGTAAGCCATTGTGGGGCTCTGCCGTTGGCCCACTATTCGGTTGAACGCCCGGAACACATCAGCCATAAACCCAGGTTCGCGATCATGCCTGATGACCTCACTTGCACCGAAGCGACGGAAGACACTCTCCTCGTAGTTCTCAGCAATCTGCTGAGCGGTTCGGGAGCTGCTCGCCTTAGCGATCACATATCCGGTGAACAAATCGACCCAGACTAGAAGTTCCGTGTTCCCCTTATGCGACTTCGGAAGAGAAGGGATGTGATCCATGGCGATGATCTGGAACGGGTAGGTGGCTTGCACATTTCCGGGCGATCTCCCTTGAACGGTAGGTCTTCCTTTTCCAGTCTCGCAGTCGGTACACTCACTCACGTAACGCTGAACGTCCCTGAACAGGCCCCTCCAGTGGAAGTGCTGCTTGATCTTCGCGTAGGTCCTTCCCACTCCCTGGTGACCACCTTCCAAGCTTGCGTGGTAGTGATGCAGGAAGTCCTGACGAAGTCGCTCAGGAATCACCAGCTTGGTGATCGTATCGCGATCTTCACCAACGCTGTTCGTGGAAGGTGGGCAGTACCAGAGGAGATGATCTCCGTCGACCTCATATGAGTCGGCGATCTTCGCGCACGTCCGGGCGTCCTTCGCCGTCAGGTCGGCTACGTCCCCAGCCAGGTACGTCCTCAGATCGGCGATCCACTTCTCTTCGCCTTGTGCCTTAACAATGCGTTCTAACCTCATGCTCTGGACCATAGGTTCCTGCAGGCATTCCGGTGGGGATCGTCGGCGCACGGACGACCGAGTCACGGCCGCTACTTGGACGATCTCGTTCTCGTTCTTCGGCTTCAGGATCTCTCCCAACCGGTTGAGCGTGATCAAGTCCTCAATGACTTCTGCGGACGTGACGACTGTGCCGGCCTCGTTCTTCAGGGCCTCGCTAGCGAGTCGATCGGCGCTGCTGTTCCACTCACGTTTCACGTGCACGAACTCGTGCTGAGGCCAGGCCGCGAGTTTCCCCATCGCCTTCTCGCGCAGAAGCTGCAGAGCCGGAGCCTTGCATGCGATCTCGCCGCGCATTTGCCGGATCACCAAGTTGGAGTCTCCGCAGATCACCAAGCGTCCCCTGTCTAGAGGTGCAAGGAGATCCAGGCACAGGAGCAATCCATGATACTCGGCTTGGTTCACCGTCATCTCCACAGCGTACGAGGATGCCGCAGTGATAATCGACCACTCGGGCAACTTCCAGATCACGGCGCTATACGCTCCACCGCCGCGTTTGACTCGGGCAGATCCGTCGAAGCTCACGACGATCAGCTCTTCATCAAGTTCGACAGTCGGCGTGGGCGCGACGATCACCTGGCGAGGCTGCTTCTTGGGCGCGACAGCGATGAGGGCCTCGTCGACTTCTTTTCGTGGAGTGATGCTCGCGGCGAGCGTCCCCAGGACTTCGTCTTCGCCTCTCGTGCATCGCACAATCTCCAACGTCCACTGAGACAGGAGAGCGGCCCATGATCCCAGCCGGCCTTGCAAGCCTGAAGACTTGAGGAGCCAAGCCAACGTCGAGTGTCGAGTCAGCACCTTGATCGCTCGACCGACAAGCGCCGTGTGGCAGACATCCAAGATCCTCAGCAAGGCCAAGACCTCCTTCTCGACGATCCCGTAATTGAGCTCGTTCGTCTTGAGGATGCGGCTGGTGAAGGTCACTGGCCAATACACGCCATCATGATCCTGCATGAGAGCCGCCGAGATCGCCCACTTGTTCGCGTAGATGACGATCACTGGTGGGCGATCGGGATCGAAGTGCTTCAAGATTGGAGTCGACATGATCTTGGCCCTCAGCATGATGAATGCTACCGTGGCTCTCGTCCAGCGATCGTTTTCGGCCTTCTCGCGATCCACGTCCCCTGCATACGCCGAATACTCTGGGATCACCGTTCGGCAGCGCAGCTCGAAGAAGTCCGACTCGCGAAGCTCGTACAAGATCGCAGCGTACATTGCGAAGTCCTCGATGAAGCGGCTGTAGTAATTCAGGCTACCGAGGAACGACTGCATCGCGCGCAAGGTCTGCGGAAAGGGCAAGTCGCACAGGGACTCAAGATCCTTTGGGTGCGCTTCGAGCCCTTCAATCGAGACTCGGTGGCCGAGGTAATCGACCTTTCGCATGCCCCAGGAGCTCTTCACCACGCTGATCGACAAGTTCCAGCGATCGCAGGCGTCCAGCAGCCGCTCCACTTTCTCGCAGAGATTGTCCCACGAGTCAGCCGTGACCAAGATGTCGTCGATATACGATCGTCGACCACCTGCCTGGATGTCTTCGATCTTCACTTCTTCTGTGGTGTTCGCGATCTCCGGCAGGACAGCCATCTGATCTTCAAGGTCCTCTGCGAACAGATTCCCGCCGTCATGGTAGTATCCTCCGGCGTCTTCCTGGATCTCCGCCGGTTCTTCCACGAGATCAGGCTCCTTCGTATCAGCTTCCAAGGTGAGGGCAGCTTCCGGTTCCGGCCTGTGTTCTTCAGAGTCCGGTTTGGCTTCGGTCGTCTCCGGCCTATTCACAAGTGGCTCGGCCCAACGAACCGTCGTCGCAGCAACCGTTGGACGAGGATCCGTTTCGCCCCTTCGCAAGAGCTGCGTTGGGGTGGCGTACTCCGGCCGTTCCACTAACGGTCCGGACATCTCAGCAGGAAGGTCTTCGTCGGCCTGGCGATCAGTTGTCGCTTCGAACGCTAGAGCTTGCCACTCTGCGTACCGGCGCGATCCAACTGACACGTGTCCAGGCACTCGAGGTACAAGATCTTCGGCGAGCCACATCCCCAGTTCGAGGTTTCTTCCCAGGCGCAGCTCGCAATCGCCAACGTTGGTGATCTTCAGGTGTCGTCTGCGGCCAAGCCCCTTTGACACGGTAGGTACCCACTTGTCTCCACGCATGATCCACAACTTCTCTCGTTCTAACGCGCGTGGTGGTTTCAGGGGAACTTCGACAGATCCTCCAACGGGGATAGCAACGTCATCTTCTAGCAGTAGCGAGTGTCTGCTTCGACCGTACGGTGGACGCCGTCCTGACAACTGGATTCGGACTACGTCAGCCAGGCACATCGTGCCATCCGCGAGATCAAGGCGGATCCCGGCGGGGATCATGAAGTCCATGCCCAAGATCACGTCTTGGCCCGACAACGGGCCAACCCAGGCGTCGAAGAAGTACACCAGATACCCAGCTAGCTTGACCTTGATGGTGGTACGTCCCAACGTTGAGTACGCGTTCTCTCCAATTCCCACACACTCTTGTTTCTGACTTTCGTCTATGATACAGCCAACCTTACGAGCAAAGGTGGTGTCCACAATTGAGACTTCTGCGCCAGAGTCCAAGAGCATGGTCGCCTTCGAGTTGTTGATCTTCCCGGTGATCTTCGCCTGCTTGAACCACTTGCCGGGCGAGCAGTACTTCCAGTACCCTCGCGATTCCCCGGGTCGGAGCTCCCACCCAATGTCTGGCGGGGGTCTCGTCAGCGAGTTCACGGTCTTGAGTTCGCCGGGCTCTGTATCCGGGGCATGATCTCTCCAGTATCCACGGGTCTTTCCATCAGCCAAGTCCAGTTACATCACAACATCCGATCGCGCATATTCATCTCTTCGCAAGCTCGCGATCGTCGCGGTACGTTTCTCATGAATTCCACGTGTATTGTTGATAGGATCCTTCAGGGAACTGACCTTCGACTGTGCTTGCCTGTCAACGTATGCAAATATGCAGAACTTAGAACGCTCGGCTCGTACCAGATTCCAACCTGGCGAGCGTCCTAGTTTAACATCTTCTCCGCCTTCGAGGGAAACATCCCGGCATGGCGCGTGGGATCATACCACTGACGGATCAAGTTATAGAACTCCTCCATCGGGCATTCTCCGGCTTCATGCACCTCGCCGCACGCTCGACAGACGTACAAGCAGTGATCACCAGGGTGTCCTCTTCTTCCGCACATCTGACAAGTCAAACGCTTCCAGCATCCGAGATCCGTGTGCTGTAACAGGGTTACACGTACAAGTGGTTACACCACTTGTAACTCTAACAGTTGCGCTAACTGTTAGAGGTTGGAAACGGACCTCAGGTTGGAGCACACCAATGGATACATGGGCGGGCCATATCATTGGATGGCTCGCGTGCATTTAGGCATGTTATTGGTAGAAAGTGACGTATTTCTACCAATCAGTGCTCTTAGGAGAAATCAGAGTTCTGTCAACCACACATTGACAGAACCTTTAGAAACAGATAGCAATCAGATTTAGGAGGTCCATAATTGGCTTGTGCCAAATTCAATAACAGTTCTCATTTTACGGTATTTGCAGTATAAATATTGTTATATTTGATTTAATTATATTTACGGACGTTAAATTAAGTCTAATTAATTGCACGCTTCCTCATACACGTAAGCGCACGTGTACGCCACCTAATAGGCCTTAGTAGACCTATTACACCTGGTAGCACTTTGTAGTCCGTCCCACGACCGACTGCTGATCGTTCGTATGGAGTCATACGAACGCGGGATAGAGAACTCCCCCATGGATGAGGGGTCCACGGGGACCCCACACCAGTCCGTGACGCGCACGGACTGCCCCCACCTGTCGGATCCAGAGTGGGAGGCGCTCCAACGACTCTCTAGAGTCATTGGAGAGGCAGCGGTAGCGGCGATGCTTCGCACGCTATCGCCGACAGAGCAACATGGTGTTGCTCTGGGGTACATTGTTAAGGAGCAACGAGATGTTGCTGCCTCGGTGGCTTCCCCGAAGCCACGCGTGGAGTCGTTGAAACTCCACGTGAGTACCTATGCGGGGAAGGAGGACGAGACCCTCCTTCGTTGGCTTGTCGAACTCGACACAGCCGTTGCGGCTCGACGTATCATCGACCCGATGTCGAAGGTCGCGTTCGCCATGTCATGCTTGGGCGGACGCGCGAGGAGTTGGGCCTATGGGCGCCGACTCTCGGATCCTACGTGCTTCAGCACGTATGAAGGTTTTAAGGAGGAGCTCAAGCTCGCGTTTGAGCCCCCGAAGAACGAGTTCAGATCGAGGGCGGAGTTCCTCGATCTGCAGCAGGGCAAGGATGACGTGCATTCCTATGCCCAGCGTGCTCGATACTTGGTATCGAACATAGTGGCCAACCCGGTCGACGAGGCGACCAAGGTCGTCACGTTCATGAAGGGACTGAGAGACGGTCCCGTCAAGACGTACCTCTTCCGAGAGTATCCGAATACTCTCGAGGAAGCTATCAGCCTTGCGATGCAAGAGGAGTTTAGCCGGCGTCAAGCTAAACTCCATGCGAACGCGCCGAAGCCGGCGCGTCCTGTACCGAAGGCGGGAGGTCCAGAGCCGATGGACCTCTCGAGTGCTACGACTGCTGGTCAACAGCAGCGTAAGGGCTTCAAGGTACGATGTTACAAGTGTAGTAACATCGGTCACTTTGCACGCGAATGCACAGCGAGTGTGCATCCGGGCGGGCGTTCAAAAAACGCCAAGGACCAGTAGGCGCGGGGCGTCCTACTGGTGATGCAGTCTCGCGTGTCGAACTTGGACACGCGACGATGAGGACTGCTGCCCCCAGCGAGAAGGTTTCTCGCTGCAAGTTGCAAGATGACAAGCCAAATCTTGTCATCCTGAATGTTATGTCGAAGAGAGTTAACTCTCTTCGTGCCCTGGTGGACTCGGGCGCGTCGAACAACTTTGTTCGACAGGGAAGTCTTCGAAGTATGGACATCGAAGAGGCCGACACGCCTCGCGGCGTGTTGGAGGTGCGGTTGGCAACAGGTGCCACCGTGAGGACCGAGAAGCGCGTGGTCCGTGTGCGCTTCTCGTACAAACGAAGGACGTTTGTGGAAGGTCTTATCGTCTTGGATCTAGACGATAAGTTCGACTTGGTGTTAGGCATGCCGTGGCTTGCACGGCATGACCCGGTGATCAACTGGGAGAAGCGTACGGTCGTACGCTTCAATAGTATGAGCGCGACAGAGAGCGATGGCCCTGTCAGTGCTACGCATGCATCGGCCGATGCATGTGACTCCCCGGTTGAGGCAGCAGCGCCCGCCGCTGCCTCCGATCGCCGCCGGCGACGCTCGACGACTCAGACAGTCGTTGAGAGAAAGTGTGTGTCGGCTCAGATATCTGAGTCTGAGTCTGAGCCGAAGGGTCGTCTCAGAAATCAGGTGAATGTGAATCACCTGAGTGATGGTAACGTACCGGTATTACCGGTAGACTTGGAGGTACTTCAAGCCCCCAAGGGTCGCGTCGACGATTGCGCGTCAGCCTTGATGGCTGACGAAGCCAATAGAATTCCGGTTCAAGGAACCGACGGACAGACGTCAGCTGCGATGGCTGACGTGGCAGACGCGCGGCTAGTTCAAGGAACTAGCGATCGTACATCGGCTCCGGGAGCCGATGATACAAACAAAGGCCCGCTAGCACACAAGGCTAGCGAAGACACGTCGACTGCGATAGTCGACGATGTGGAGGCTCCATCAGCTCGCGGAGTTGATGGAGGCGTGGCAGCAGGAGCTGACCACGCGGCAGGAGGTGCTGGCGGTTGCAAACGTCCAGCACCCGAACAACCTGCGAGCTCACGTGCAGGAGGGCTGCACGCGATGAGCGGCACTCAAGCGGTGCTTGATAGTGCGAGTCAGCGGAGCGAGTCCGCTGACGATTGCGAAGACGACCCGTCCAAGGCAGAGCCCCTTGGACGCGGAGCACCTGAAGCGCGGCTTCAGGGAAGACTTTCGCGGCGCAAGCCATTGAAGCTGCGCGAGTCTCAGCCGGAGACTGAGACTGGTGTTTCTGCGCGGCAGACACCGAGTGTCGAGACGCTGAACGCCTTGACACGTACTGGTACTGGATTGCAGTACCAGAGGATGCGGTTGGAGAATCCGCCGACGAGTGCGTCGGCGTTGACCGCGCTTCCAGTCATGAACTGGAAGGGCTTTGCGCGAGAGTTGTTCGATGGACGCATCGAACAAATTTGCATCCTCTCAGAGGTTGAGAAGGTGGACCGCGAGGCCGAGGAGCTGAAGCAGCTCGTCGTCAATGGGATCACTGAGGGCGATGACACCCTCAGTGCGAAGACTAAGAAGCAGCGCTTCGAGGAGCAGAGTTGGGACTCGTTGAAGTCGAGTCCCTACTATGAGGTGCTGCGGGAGTACAAGGATGTACTCCCGGACGAGATTCCTTCGGAGCTTCCGAAGGACAAGGGCGTACAGCACGAGATTGATCTCGTGCCGGGCACGAAATATTGCGTTACACGGCAGTGGCCACTGCCGCGTGAACAATATCAAGCGATCGACGACTTCTTCGAGAGTCGTCGTCTTGCAGGTCAAGTGCGGGAGTCAAAGTCCCCGCACAGTGCCCCGACGTTCTGTGTCAAGAAGGCACAGGGCGGCTGGCGCATCGTTCATGCGTACAACAAGTTGAACGATGCGACGATACCGGCGCAGACGCCGATACCGCGAAAAGATGTGATCATCGATTCGATGGCCTTGAGCACTGTCTTCAGTGCTCTAGATCTACGTGATGGATTCTATCAAATCCTCATGCGTGAGAGGGACATCCCTCTCACAGCGGTAAGCACTTCCAGCGGTATGCTGTGGGAGTGGATCGTCATGCCGCAGGGACTTAAGAATGCCCCTGCGACGTTCAATAGATGTGTGACTCATCTATTGCGCTCGGTGCGCGACTTCGCACCGAGCTACTTCGACGACGTGTTCGTCCACAGCCGGGCTGTGAACGGGAAGACGGACATTGAGATGCACAAGGTGCATCTCCGGAAGCTGCTAGAGCTTATGAAGAAGCATAAGCTCTATGCGAACCTGAAGAAGTGTATCTTCGGGGCGAACGAGATACCCGTGCTGGGGTGTCTCGTCGGGAAGGACGGCGTGCGCCCTGACCCAGAGAAGGTCAGAGTGATCAATGAATGGCCCACGCCATCAAATGTGAAGGAACTGAGGCAGTTCCTTGGGCTTGCCACGTACTTGTGCAAGTACGTGGAGAACTACGCGGGCAAGATTCGCCCGCTGTCACAGCTTCTTAAGAAGGAAGCTGAGTGGATTTGGACGACCGAATGCCAGGGGGCGTTCGATGCAGTCAAGCAGGGCTTGACTGAGGCTCCGATCTTGGCCGTCGCCGACCAAGATCGTCCATTCCACGTAGTGTGTGATGCATCCGATTTCGCGATCGGATGTGCATTGATGCAACACGATCACGAGGGCCGTGATCGTGTGGTCTACTACCTGTCGCGTCAGCTGAAGCCAGCTGAGCGCAATTACCCTGTGCATGACAAGGAGCTCCTTGCCATGAAGTATGCACTCGCAAAGTTCCGAGTGTATTTACTTGGGAGTAGACCGTTCGTGGTCTACACCGACCACGCATCACTGCGTACGGCGATTAAGTCGCCGCACATCTCGCAACGTATGGCGAGATGGTTGTCCTTCTTCGCGGAGTACAACTTCCGGGTGGAGTACAAACCCGGAAGACTCAACGTAGTGGCCGACGCGTTATCGCGTCGACCTGATTATGCGGAGACGGTCGACGTCAACAGTGTTGGCGTCGTGAGGACAAGTGTGCCGTCGTCAACGTTGATTGACGACGTGAAGGACGCGTATGCAAGGGATGCAGACGCGAAGGAGCTGCTGGAGTTCCTCGCAGCACCTTCCGACGAGGCACGTCGGAAGCTAACTCCTCACCTTCGAGCTCGTGTACACCGCTATCGTGTACACGAAGGCTACTGCTGTACAGTGCAGTAGACGACAATGCGGATCGCATTGTCGTTCCGAATGATCATGATCTGCGGCTGCGGATCATGTTCGAGTACCACGATGCCCCTACGGCAGGGCATCCGGGTCATGAGAAGACATACACCCTTCTCACGCGTGACTTCTACTGGCACCACCAGTATAAGTGGGTACGCAAGTACGTTCGTGCTTGCGAGGTTTGCCAGCGCGTGAAGCCTGCGCCGTTTACGCAGGCTCCTCTTCAATCACTTCCGACTCCGTCGGAGTGTTGGCAGTCCATGTCCATGGACTTTGTCTTCGGTCTTCCGCCCGACAACAAGCGGAGGACAGGCATCGTTGTCTTTCTGGACCGATTCAGCAAGATGGTCCATCTTGCTGCCGTCCCGGCTACTGTTACAGCCGCGCAGACTGCGCGACTGTTTGTTGACATGGTGTTCAAACACCATGGCATGCCGCTCGACATTGTGTCGGACCGTGATCCACGCTTCACAGCGCGGTTCTGGCAAGAAGTGTTTACACTTCTTGGTTTACAGTTACCAATGTCGACTGCGGATCATCCGCAGACGGACGGCCAGACTGAACGCGTCAACCGAGTACTGGTTGACGCGCTGAAGAGCTACGCACACTCGTTCCCGCATTGGAGCGAGTGTTTACCGATGGCAGAGTTTGCCATCAACAACTCGGTGCATGCCGCGACAGGGCATACACCGTTCTACGAGAATGCCATGCGGCATCCACGTTTGCCGAGCATGCTCGGCGGGGTAGCTTCCTCCTTAAGTGGGGGAGGATCTACGGTTGCGTCTGAACAACCGCAGAGGACAGCTGATGACGTACTATCAGCTGCGGTGACGCGAGCTGCGTCTCGTTCGAGCAGGAACGAGCGCGAGATGTCTGTGCCGGGCACAGACATAGGGGATGATAGCGAGCAGGCAGGGCCTGCTGCGGACGAAGGCGACGAGCTGAAAGGGTTCAGCTCGAATGCGCTAGACTTTGTCCAGCGAAGACAAGCCGTAATACGGTTTGTGCAAGATGCTATCGCAGCTTCTGTCGATCGACAGAAGCTGAACGCAGACAATGTTGGTAGGGGCAACATTAATGAATTCAAAAAGGGTTCATTGGTTTTGTTAACTACTCAAAACCTGCCTAAACATGCAGTGCCTGATTTTGGAGCAAGTAAGCTTGCTCCAAGGTTCATCGGGCCGTTCAAAGTACTTGAACGGCACGGCAACGCGTACCGGCTGGACATACCGTCCAGCATGAGACTCCATCCGACGTTCTACGTCGGGTGGTTGAAGCCGTACGTGCAGCACGAGTCATCTACGGGTGATGACTCGCCTGAGGGGCCTAGAAGGCCTTCTCGAGATCGCTCACGCGAGCGACCAGAGCGTTCAATCTCGTCCCGAGACCGGACGAGATGTTCGAAGCAGTCTGCGCAGCCTGCGCAGCATCAGCACGGAGGTCTCGAACCTCCTGCTTCAGAGCAGCCATCTCGGCGCTCTGAGACTGCTCGAGCGCCGCAACACGATCGTGCAGGGCACGATCGCCATGGTCATAGCGTTGACCATACGGAGGGAGTGTTTCCGCCCCCTCCGCCGCCGTTGCGAGACGCGACTGGGTCGATCCGCTGGATAGTTGAGCGGATCGTGGCTCATAAGAGAACGAACTCTCAAGAGGTTCGTTTTCGTATTCGTTGGAGAGGATTTCCTCCCCATCGAGACACATGGGAGCCACGGAACGTCCTGATGGAGGACGTTCCGGAAATGGTGAGGGCGTACGAAGCCCACCATAACCTGCAGGCCTAAGGCTTGCACGAGGAGTGCTGCGGTCACCCACAGCACTCGGAGCTTCACGTGACTCGAGACGAGCACGGAGCTCCTTGATGTGATCGGGTACACGGGTCGTCGTGTACCCCAGTAGATCACGTTCGGAGATGCGTGTTGCCAGAGGTGCGCAACACGGACAAGGTGTGCCGAAGGGAACGGCACACAGGATCCCCGCTTCCATGCTTGCTTCATGGAGGCGTTCACACTTACCGCGCACGGTGTAAGTGTAGTAGCGATCGCGAGCATGCTTCACACGCTCGCGATAGGCTTTCGGGTCTTTGTTGAAGTTTTCAACAAAGGCGTTCCACGACTGGCAGAGTGCCTGCCACTCTGGCACTTTGCTCTTGCGCGAAGTCTTCTTCGCGCTGAAGTATCGGAGCTCATGGAAGAGCCCGATGTAATAGTCGCGTCTTTGAGTCGGGGACTCAAAGACAATAGCAAGAGCGACTTCGTCGTCTTTGATACTGTTGTCGTGGTACAACAGTATCGGGTTCGGTGGTGAGCTAGCACCGAACCGATCATGGATCTCTGCCTCAGTAGGCATCCATGCATCGCGCACTGGCGGTGGATCAGTGCGCGGAGAGATGAGCGCCCTCGACATGGGGGGACGCTAAGTCATCATTGCGCGGACGCTTCGAGCTGGAAGCGTCCGAGGCCTCTTCGCGGGGGGCGTCGAGACCCCTTGGGTGGGTCGTGCGTGTCTTCGGACGAAGACACGTGGGCGGGAGCCTCCTCTTCATGGAGCTCCCCATCTTCAGAATCCTCGTAGTCGAGAGGATACTCGTCGGAGTCGGCAGCGAAGTCGGACTTCTTCGCTGCATGCTTCTCCTTGAGGAGAGCATGGTACTCGGAGACAGAGAGTTTACTCTCTGTCGAACGACTGGAAGCAGCAGTGCTAGTGGGCACTGCCGCTGTTGTGCTTGCTGCAGAGGCAGCAGGCGAGGCTTGCGCGTCCGCGGCTGCGGACGTGGACTTGGGCGTTGGCGAGTTCATTCGGAAATGGACTCGTGGATTCTTCCTGTAACTTGACGGCCTTGTCAAGTTATGTCGGTTAACGTATCCGGATGGGTACGTTAAGTCTTAAGGGGGGATGGTGTAACAGGGTTACACGTACAAGTGGTTACACCACTTGTAACTCTAACAGTTGCGCTAACTGTTAGAGGTTGGAAACGGACCTTAGGCCTTGGTGTGTGGAGCACACCAATGGATACATGGGCGGGCCATATCATTGGATGGCTCGCGTGCATTTACGCATGTTATTGGTAGAAAGTGACGTATTTCTACCAATCAGTGCTCTTAGGAGAAATCAGAGTTCTGTCAACCACACATTGACAGAACCTTTAGAAACAGATAGCAATCAGATTTAGGAGGTCCATAATTGGCTTGTGCCAAATTCAATAACAGTTCTCATTTTACGGTATTTGCAGTATAAATATTGTTATATTTGATTTAATTATATTTACGGACGTAAGTATAATTAAATTAAGTCTAATTAATTGCACGCTTCCTCATTCACGTAAGCGCACGTGTACGACACCTAACAGGCCTTAGTAGACCTATTACATGTGCCGCGTGGACCCGCAGTGGGAGCATCTCTCTACGCGATCGTCGTTCCGAGGGCGATGAGGTTGCTCCGGGTTGTTTGCTGGTCCTTGAGCGTCACGGCGTGGCTGAGGCTGATCTTCCGACTTACGCTGATCAGCGACGGCAGCGAGATAGATCTGGGATCTACTTCGTTCGAGGTCCGATCCTCCGGAGTCCGAGTCCGATCCCGAGCTCTCGCTGTCATGGTCCATGTGAATGGCGCGAATCGCTCGGGCATGTTTGGTGGACGCTTGTGGAGGTGTTGACGATGACGACTTCTGGCGGTACTTCGAAGATCCCATGGACGCCTTTCCTTGCCGGGATTTGGCACGCTGGCGTAGGCGCAATACGTCTGCCAGTGCGTCCCCATCTCCAAGGCGCAATAGCGTCAGCTGGTCCGCTAGATCGCGATCGTCCAAGGTTTCGATGAAGTGTTCCACGTGTTCTCGGAGGGCAGACGACGGACCAGTCTTGATCGGCAACTTCGCGCGGAGTCCTAACACGGTCAGGCGATGAAGATACTCGAGTGGCGACTCGTCAGATCTCTTCCTCGCGTGGTAATATTGCCTCGCGAGAGACACGCCCAGACCACAGTATTCAGCCCTGAAGCCATCCAGCAGGTCTTTCCACTTACCACGCGTCGTTCTTCCCAACTGCTGGTACCAGTTCCGCGCCGGACCAGTTAACAAGTTCCCGAAGACGATACACTTCTCGCTATCAGGGGCTTGATCACAGACGAACGCAGACTTCACCTTGCCCAGCCAGCTGCGGGCACGATCCTCGTCAGTGTCTTTGCCGGAGAACTCCTTCAGCTCGGAGATTGCCGACATCCTGACGCGCGGGATCGCGGCAACATGTTCGGCCGAGGCGGCCGCTTCTGCTGAAGCAACGATTGCTCGGTGGGGAACGTCAATGCTGAAGTCGTCGGGATCATACTCATCCGGGGATGCGTGGACCGATCCCACCGATTCCATGTCGACATCGGAACGCCTCCCTTTTCTAGGCTCGCCGCGGTTCTTCTCTTCGGCTTGCCCCTTCAAGAAACGTTCCATGGCCGAGTCGAAGAACGACTGCATGCGATCCGGGTTGTGGGCGTTGGTCGACGCTCTGGCTACGGGCACATGGTTGACAGGTGCCTTCTCTTCCTTGATCTTCCTCGCCTGGATCATAGCAGCTCCCGATGGACCAAGAGTCATTCTCGTTGGCCCGGTGGGGCTATCTGACCCGATGTCTGACGACACAGACGCCTTCGCGGATGCGAACCCAGAGTGTGAGGAAGCTGAGGTCGGGTATTATTCCGTACGCCCGAGGCTGGACGATGACGCGGATACGCCTACCAGCGCCTTCAGCAGCTTGAGCAGACGTTTGGCCGACTCATCAACGGTGGTTAGGCTGAGCTCGAACACAGCTTCAGCGTTGAAGGCTCCGGCGACAATCCCCGCTTCTTCCAACAGGTTCATCAGGTTGGTGATCGCAACCATGAGGTCAGACGCCTTGGCAAAGGGGGTCACAGGGCCTTGGAGGTCTCCAATCAGCTTCGGCTTCATCACGATCATCACGGGATCTTCTAACAAGAACGCGTTGAGCTGCTTCCTGTAGAAGATCTTCTGCAGCTGATCCGGGGTCCAAGGCCTGACGTCTCCACTCTCCTCCTCGTCCGGTGCTCTCAACTTCGGCTTACCAAGCTTCGACGCCGACTTCTTCGCGGAGATGTGAGGTGTAGGGGGAGTGGTTTTGGGTGAAGATCCTTCCGTTTTCACGGTTGGATCTTCATCCGGCGGATCGCGATGCGAATCGTGATCCGCAGGGGCCCCCGAAGGGCCCAAGGGAGGAGGGTGAGGCTTCTCTTCGAGATCCATTGCTGGACCTGCCTCCTGTTCCTCGCCAGAGTTCCTCCCAGTGCTCTGGCGGTCGGTGAATCCTTCACTCTTCAGATGCGACGACGGCGATTCACCTTCCGTCGACGCGCCGATTCCTGGCTCAACTTTGATCTTGACATCTTCCTGGTCGGACTCACGGTGATATCCGGAGTCACCAGAAGATCCGGGCACGCGCACCATTGTGGCGTAGTGGCTCGCGAGGAAACTCGACGCGAGGGGCACTCACACACTTGGCGTCCGGACTCCCGACTGACGGAGGGGGTACTCCGCTTGCCGTGGGGGGCTCTGAAGACTTGCTCACCTTGTGTACCCGTCGGGTTGGACGATTACGCTCTTCTTGATGACTCGGAAGAGATGTCGGGCTTGATCTGGGTTGAGTGGGTGTGGACGGCACTTGGGTTTCGGCTTGACGGCTCGTGGAAACTCTTCACTTGCCCGTCGGTTAGGATGTAGATCACGGGGTAGCGTAGATCCACGGGGGGTCCTAGGGTGTGTTCACCAAAGGCCAATGATTCCAATACGATGCTTGACTGCCTCCTTCTGGCAGGGATCTTGAGGGGGTTGAGAAGGGAGCGTGAGCGACCTGGGCAAGCTATCCAGGCGTTCTTGCGCTTCTTCTGTAGATCGCAGCAGTCCTTGGTCGTCAGAGGGGGCCAATATACTTCCCAGCTCTGGAATAGGTAGGACGCTTGATATAAGAAGAACTCCCTCTCTTGTTGTTGAGTGTTAACTCTCTTAAGGCAAAAAAGACACTTCTTCGCTAGCCGGCAAATTATTCACTGATATGCAATTCCCTAAACCTCTCCCCCAAGCCTCGACACCTCTCTGCCACACGTTGCCAAACTGGCTCCACAATCGTACTTAGCCTTGACGGTACCTTGATCACACCGCGATCTCCACACACCGCGATCATCACAGCATGTACCATGATTATGGTACCTTGATCTTCCCTGGGGATCGCGCTTGGCGTACTCGAATGACTGCACCATTCCATGGGGATCACCGCGATCTCGACCTTGAGATCACCCTGGTGTATCGAACTGATTGTACCGAACCCCGATGATCGCACTCGACTTGTGATGGAATGATTGGGCCACGATCATGTTCGTGATCCCGTCGGACCGTACCATATAAACGGTACCATGATCATGTAGCGCCACCTCGTGATCACGGAGACGGTGTACCACCAATGTGGCACAGTGATCCCGAGCCGGTCCTTTCCATCAAACAAGATTCCCACTTTACCACACTAATCCAGTCAGTTGGTTCGTTCCTGGAAGCATGTCGGTCCGCCAGACGCAGCTACGGCTGCTCTTCCGGCTTCGACCAGGTTGGACGCAGCGGGGCGGCCGTAGCTTAACGTCAGAGGAAGACGGTTAACTCAACGAGTTATGGATTAACGCACACCTTATTAAGGGTTAATAGGCCTTAATATCCGAAGGCACCTACTAACTACGACCTTAATAAAAGGACTTTCTACTTAGCGTTCCAAATCCAAACTGTTTATTTATCTTTTATTGCGGCTAGCCGCCTAAGGGGTAAATGTATGTGTTTAACTATATAACATAGTAAAACCAAGTATAATCTTACTTCAAATGCAAAACGTGTGGCTCTCAGCCACACACACTCCCTCGAGTGTCCGTACATCAAATATGTACCTTACACAAAGTGTATCCATGTGTGGAACACACCAGGTGTAAACCCGTGTAACCCCGTTACACCACCCCCTGGACACCCGTGTCCACGACACTTTCTCAGTGAGGTCTTTTCTTCTCAAGACGTTAGAGGTCACTTTACCTAATCACAAGTTCAAAGAACTTCGGCTCCCAGAGCCCATTATCGAAACTGCATTCCAAATGCTATACCTTTCGCCACGGTCATCTGACCCTTCTTCACCTTCGTCTAGTGGACACATGTCGGGGCGCGACAGCTCACGATCGCCACAGGCCACTGGCCATGACCCCGACAGGGATGCTTCTCCGCAGCGGCTCAGTGTACGACAGTACCACAATGAGCATCGACGACGTTATGGCTCCGGCTCCGCGAGCCAACATCCGGGTGAGAGCGGAGCTCCTAGCTCTCCTGAGCCATCTACACCGCGTACGCGTCAAAACGCCTGGCTCGACGAGCTTGAGCAGGGCGAGATCGTCCCTGACGATGACGAGGGAACTCCTACGCGCCAGGAGGCTGCCTCTCCGAGGCCTTCAAGCCCGGCGCCGCGCTCTCGCGAGCTGCGGACGCCTAATCCGTTTCCGAACCGTGATGGTTCCGCGAACGCCCTGCGCAATGCGCCTCCTCTCTCCTCGAGGTACGAGGACGAGCTCCCTGAGCCAGGTGTGGTCTCCAACGACCTGGACGGGGCTCAAAGCAGGCAGCTTGAGGCTGCATCTCGCGCCGGTCTAACAGACCTGTGGCCCGCCCCATTGTGGGCACGTCGCGTCGCGACTACGGTTATGACCGTCCCTCTCCTGCAGAGGTCGTTCGACGCGATGCTTCGCAGCTCTTAGACACGTATACGTGTGGGCCCGCGCCCGACACGACTGATGAAGTCGCCCAACGACGATCGCTCCGCGAGCGCTTCTTGACTCCACAAGTCACGACTCCTTTGGAGTACCGGGAGCGCCTGCGTCAGCATCTCCACGGCGAAGCCGTGCCGGTCATGCGGACGGTGCCAGTGGTCCTCTCAGAGGGTGAAACGATGGCCGCTTACGAAGCGCAGTTTCAGAATTGGGTGGAGCTAGCCCGACGGCTCCACTCCTATGATGCTCTCCGAGCTAGTTTCTCGGAACAGATATCCGCTTAGAGCGGCGCTTGCGCTTCGACTTCGCGAAGCGTCAAGCCAGGCAGCGTGCACCGGGACAACGTCCCTCACGCTATGAGGCACCCCGGCCTCCTGCTTCCGCTGTGAGCAGTCCTACCCATAGCCATGGGTCGGCTGTCACAGCCACTGGTCAGAGCCTGAGCTCAGCGCTTGACCTGTCGTCACCCCACTCTAGTAGCGGGAAGCGCGTTGCGCCCGGCGACTCCGTCGCACGCCCTTCGGGCGGTCCGTCACCGGGTGACGTTGATCATAAGCGTCAACGACGTCAGGGCAATCTTGCCGCAGTGGCACCTCGAACTCCCATGAGTTCTGGGAATAAGGGTAACCTCGCCACTTTACCAGATACTGGTTTTGACCTTGGCGCCGGCGCCGCGCCATCAGGCGCTCCACGTGATAGTGGAGATTACCATGCTCATCGAGCAGAGCAGGAGGAGGCCGAGCGGCCGATGGACTCTCGCGCTGCGAATAGGGACGAGCTGCTCCACTTGCAGACTCGTGTCCGTTCGGTGAACAACTACGTCGCCGACGTTGACCGCTCTTCACATCGCTTAGCGAATGGCCTCGAGGAGGTCGAGCGCCGCCTTGACTGGCTTGAGTCGCCTCAGGCGATGCAGCAGCGGGTCGTAGACCTTGAGCGTCAGGTTGCTCAGCTGCAGGGTCAACTCGACCTGTTGGTTCGGATGCAGCCGTACGGCTCTCGTCCCGTGGCGATGCCACCTCCGAGTTGCAGCCTCCTGTGCCTCCGCACCCTGCTGCTCTGCAGCTTCCTGCTGCCCCGCAGTATCCTGCACACTCGGACCCTGGTGCTGGGCCTCAGCACCCTGCTGTCCCGCAGCCTCCTGCTGCCTCGCAGCCTCTCGCTGCTTCGCAGCCTCTCGCTGCTTCGCAGCCCTTGTCCGACCCGGCGCTAGCGCCTCAGAGCTCACCCGAGCAGGGTCCCGGTATGGCTTAAGCAAGCCCACATAAAATACCGGGTGCGTATGCATCTTCTTCAGAAGATTGAGCGTGTACGCCAGGCCCTTCTTGGCCACGATCTTGAACGGTCCAATGAACCTAGGTCTCAACTTGGTCTTAAAGACCGCAGACACAGAGGTTTTTAGCGTTTAATAAAACAAGATCCCCGATCTCAAACCGTTCCATGTTACTTCTGCCTTTGGCATCTGCATACTCTTTTTGAAGATCCTGGCTTCAGCCATCGCGTCGCGAACATGGCGCATGACGCTCAGTCTCAAAGAGACAAAGTCATCGACTAGCTTGCGAACCGCAACTGGGCTGACATCAGCAAGCCGATCGGCTAACCCTCCCCCATCAAGCCCAGAGCCACACCGTGGCGGTGTTAGAGGGACGCGAGGGTCGACCAAGCCGTTCACATAGAACGGGGTGAAGCCTGTCGAGGCATGCACCGCATTGTTCATTGCGAACTCAACAAGGGGGAGCATCTCGCTCCAGCGTCGAGGCGCTTCAGCGCAGACGGAGGATATCCTCCACAACGCGATTCACGCGTTCACTATGACCATCGGTCTGCGGATGATCCGCCGTGGGCATGTCCAACTTGGTGCCGAGCACCCTGAACAAGGCCGTCCAGAACTTCGCTGTAAAGCGAGGGTCTCTATCAGAGACAATTGCCTCAGGCTAGCCATGTTGGCGAAAGACTCTGTCTAAGAACAGCTTCGCTGTATCCTCACCGTCAACGATGTCCGGCACAGCCGAAAGATGAGCCATCTTGCTCAGTCGGTCAACAAAGACCACGACACCCGTGTTGCCCGCCTTGTCCTTAGGAAGGCCAAACACAAAGTCCATACTAATGGACTGCCAACATCCCGAAGGGACTGGTAAACTCGCCAACGGCGCAGCCGCATGCGGCGCGGACTTGGTCCGTTGACATGTCTCGCATGTACGCACATAGGTGCTTGCCCACTTGT
Source organism: Phytophthora capsici (assembly GCA_030324255.1). Lineage (NCBI taxonomy): Eukaryota > Oomycota > Peronosporomycetes > Peronosporales > Peronosporaceae > Phytophthora > Phytophthora capsici. The sequence continues at coordinate 257,861 of JAFEIO010000022.1, read as the reverse complement.
ACATCTTGGGCCACCAGTACATCTTGCTCACCGAGCCATAGGTCTTCTCCCGACCAAGATGTCCACCGACAGGCGTATCATGCACCTCATAGAGGATGCGATACTTAAGATCCTCATCATGAGGGACGACCACTCGAGGAGTGTCCTCAGGGTCAGTGCTGTAATACAGCAGGCCATGATCAAGCGTATAACGCTGCAGCCTCGCGCGTAAGCGCGGTGACAATTCCTTGTCCGAGTCTTTAAACTCTTCGCTCCCAAGAGCGCGTAGCAGAGCTACACATGTGTCGTCTTGGGCGTATGCCCCCTGCGTATAAGGTCGGGGACCGACGACGTCACTGTAGTGACATGAGTCAGCTCGTAGTCCGGCCTGCGCGATAGCGCATCGGCCACTACGTTTAGCCGTCCCGGCTTATACTTCACCTCGAAGTTATACTCGGCAAAGAATGAAAGCCATCTTGCCATCCTCTGTGAGAGGTGAGGCGACTGAGTCGCGGTGCGTAAAGGCGCATGATCTGTATAGATTACAAAAGGCTTAGAGCCGAGTAAATGTACTCTAAATTTGAGTGGAGCATACTTCATTGCAAGTAGCTCTTTGTCATGAACTGGATAGTTCTTCCCAGCAGCTTTAAGCTGGCGAGACTCAAACGCGATAACGCGTTCACGCCCTTCGGTGTCTGCTTGTAGTAAAGTACAACCGATTGCGAAATCGGAGGCGTTGCAGACGACGCTAAACGGACGATCCGGGTCCGGAAGCGCCAAGATGGGCGCATGAAGGAGACTCTCCTTACCAGCCTTAAAGGCTTCGTCGTGAACGACATCCCAGCACCAAGGTGCATCCTTCTTAAGGAGATCGGACAATGGTCGAGCCATATCAGCGTAGTTCTCGCTATACTTGTGCAAGTAGTTGGCCAAGCCAAGCCACTTACGCAAGTCCTTCTGGTTCGATGGAACCGGCCAGTCCACAATGGCCTTAACCTTGGCAGGATCTGCCCTAAGGCCTCGCTTCCCAATGAAGCATCCGAAGAAAGGAATTTCCTCCGCACCAAAGACGCATTTATCTAAGTTGGCATACAACTTATTCGTGCGCATGCACTCGAGCACCGCTCGCAAATGGTCAAGGTGGTTCTCCACATCAGACCTCCAGTGCTCCGCGCGACTATGGACGAAAATGTCGTCGAAGTACGTCAGAGCGTACGCCCGATGGGGCCGGAACAACTGCGTCACTAGACGATTGAACGTCGCAGGCGCGTTCGACAGCCCTTGGGGCATCACCAACCACTCCCAGCGCATACCGCTCGGAGTACTCACTGCCGTGAGAGGTATATCGCTAGCTCTCATGAGCAACTGATAATACTCGTCGACCAAGCCGAGTGCGCTGTACAACGTACATCCCACCATGTTGTTCTGTAGAACATCCTTTCGAGGGAATGGTGGCTGCATTCAGCTTATTGAAAGCATGCACTATGCGCCACTTGCCGTTAGGCTTTCTGACACAGAGCGTAGGTGTCGAGTGCGGAGATGTGGTGAAGTGGGAATCTTGTTTGACGGAAAGGACCGGCTCGGGATCACTGTGCCACATTGGTGGTACACCGTCTCCGTGATCACGATGTGGCGCTACATGATCACGGTACCGTTTATATGGTACGGTCCGACGGGATCACGAACATGATCGTGGCCCAATCATTCCATCACAAGTCGAGTGCGATCATCGGGGTCCGTTACAATCATTTCGATACACCAGGGTGATCTCAAGGTCGAGATCGCGGTGATCCCCAGGGAATGGTGCAGTCATTCGAGTACACCAAGCGCGATCCCCAGGGAAGATCAAGGTACCATAATCATGGTACATGCTGTGATGATCGCGGTGTGTGGAGATCGCGGTGTGATCAAGGTACCGTCAAGGCTAAGTACGATTGTGGAGCCAGTTTGGCAACGTGTGGCAGAGAGGCGTCGAGGCTTGGGGGAGAGGTTTAGGGAATTGCATATCAGTGTATAATTTGCCGGCTAGCGAAGAAGTGTCTTTTTTGCCTTAAGAGAGTTAACACTCAACAACAAGAGAGGGAGTTCTTCTTATATCAAGCGTCCTACCTATTCCAGAGCTGGGAAGTATATTGGCCCCCTCTGACGACCAAGGACTGCTGCGATCTACAGGAGAAGCGCAAGAACGCCTGGATAGCTTGCCCAGGTCGCCCACGTTCCCTTCTCACCCCCTCAAGATCCCTGCCAGAAGGAGGCAGTCAAGCAACGTATTGGAATTATTGGCCTTTGGTGAACACACACTAGGACCCCCGTGGATCTACGTTACCCCGAGATCTACACCCTAACCGACGGCAAGTGAAGAGTTGCCACAAGCCGTCAAGCCGAAACCCAAGTGCCGTCCACACCCACTCAACTCAGATCAAGCCCGACATCTCTTCCGAGTCATCAAGAAGAGCGTAATCGTCCAACCCGACGGGTACACAAGGTGAGCAAGTCTTCAGAGCCCCCCACGGCAAGCGGAGTACCCCCTCCGTCAGTCGGGAGTCCGGACGCCAAGTGTGTGAGTGCCCCTCGCGTCGAGTTTCCTCGCGAGCCACTACGCCACAATGGTGCGCGTGCCCGGATCTTCTGGTGACTCCGGATATCACCGTGAGTCCGACCAGGAAGATGCCAAGATCAAAGTTGAGCCAGGAATCGGCGCGTCGACGGAAGGTGAATCGCCGTCGTCGCATCTGAAGAGTGAAGGATTCACCGACCGCCAGAGCACTGGGAGGAACTCTGGCGTGGAACAGGAGGCAGGTCCAGCAATGGATCTCGAAGAGAAGCCTCACCCTCCTCCCTTGGGCCCTTCGGGGGCCCCTGCGGATCGCGATGCGAATCGTGATCCGCCGGATGAAGATCCAACCGTGAAAACGGAAGGATCTTCACCCAAAACCACTCCCCCTACACCTCACATCTCCGCGAAGAAGTCGGCGTCGAAGCTTGGTAAGCCGAAGTTGAGAGCACCGGACGAGGAGGAGAGTGGAGACGTCAGGCTTTGGACCCCGGATCAGCTGCAGAAGATCTTCTACAGGAAGCAGCTCAACGCGTTCTTGTTAGAAGATCCCGTGATGATCGTGATGAAGCCGAAGCTGATTGGAGACCTCCAAGGCCCTGTGACCCCCTTTGCCAAGGCGTCTGACCTCATGGTTGCGATCACCAACCTGATGAACCTGTTGGAAGAAGCGGGGATTGTCGCCGGAGCCTTCGACGCTGAAGCTGTGTTCGAGCTCAGCCTAACCACCGTTGATGAGTCGGCCAAACGTCTGCTCAAGCTGCTGAAGGCGCTGGTAGGCGTATCCGCGTCATCGTCCAGCCTCGGGCGTACGGAATAATACCCGACCTCAGCTTCCTCACACTCTGGGTTCGCATCCGCGAAGGCGTCTGTGTCGTCAGACATCGGGTCAGATAGCCCCACCGGGCCAACGAGAATGACTCTTGGTCCATCGGGAGCTGCTATGATCCAGGCGAGGAAGATCAAGGAAGAGAAGGCACCTGTCAACCATGTGCCCGTAGCCAGAGCGTCGACCAACGCCCACAACCCGGATCGCATGCAGTCGTTCTTCGACTCGGCCATGGAACGTTTCTTGAAGGGGCAAGCCGAAGAGAAGAACCGCGGCGAGCCTAGAAAAGGGAGGCGTTCCGATGTCGACATGGAATCGGTGGGATCGGTCCACGCATCCCCGGATGAGTATGATCCCGACGACTTCAGCATTGACGTTCCCCACCGAGCAATCGTTGCTTCAGCAGAAGCGGCCGCCTCGGCCGAACATGTTGCCGCGATCCCGCGCGTCAGGATGTCGGCAATCTCCGAGCTGAAGGAGTTCTCCGGCAAAGACACTGACGAGGATCGTGCCCGCAGCTGGCTGGGCAAGGTGAAGTCTGCGTTCGTCTGTGATCAAGCCCCTGATAGCGAGAAGTGTATCGTCTTCGGGAACTTGTTAACTGGTCCGGCGCGGAACTGGTACCAGCAGTTGGGAAGAACGACGCGTGGCAAGTGGAAAGACCTGCTGGATGGCTTCAGGGCTGAATACTGTGGTCTGGGCGTGTCTCTCGCGAGGCAATATTACCACGCGAGGAAGAGATCTGACGAGTCGCCACTCGAGTATCTTCATCGCCTGACCGTGTTAGGACTCCGCGCGAAGTTGCCGATCAAGACTGGTCCGTCGTCTGCCCTCCGAGAACACGTGGAACACTTCATCGAAACCTTGGACGATCGCGATCTAGCGGACCAGCTGACGCTATTGCGCCTTGGAGATGGGGACGCACTGGCAGACGTATTGCGCCTACGCCAGCGTGCCAAATCCCGGCAAGGAAAGGCGTCCATGGGATCTTCGAAGTACCGCCAGAAGTCGTCATCGTCAACACCTCCACAAGCGTCCACCAAACATGCCCGAGCGATTCGCGCCATTCACATGGCCCATGACAGCGAGAGCTCGGGATCGGACTCGGACTCCGGAGGATCGGACCTCGAACGAAGTAGATCCCAGATCTATCTCGCTGCCGTCGCTGATCAGCGTAAGTCGGAAGATCAGCCTCAGCCACGCCGTGACGCTCAAGGACCAGCAAACAACCCGGAGCAACCTCATCGCCCTCGGAACGACGATCGCGTAGAGAGATGCTCCCACTGCGGGTCCACGCGGCACACGGACCTTGGATGCTGGAAGCGTTTGACTTGTCAGAAGTGCGGAAGAAGAGGCCACCCTGGTGATCACTGCCTGTACGTCTGTCGAGCGTGCGGGGAGGTGCATGAAGCCGGAGAATGCCCGATGGAGGAGTTCTATAACTTGATCCGTCAGTGGTATGATCCCACGCGCCATGCCGGGATGTTTCCCTCGAAGGCGGAGAAGATGTTAAACTAGGACGCTCGCCAGGTTGGAATCTGGTACGAGCCGAGCGTTCTAAGTTCTGCATATTTGCATACGTTGACAGGCAAGCACAGTCGAAGGTCAGTTCCCTGAGGGATCCTATCAACAATACACGTGGAATTCATGAGAAACGTACCGCGACGATCGCGAGCTTGCGAAGAGATGAATATGCGCGATCGGATGTTGTGATGGAACTGGACTTGGCTGGTGGAAAGACCCGTGGATACTGGAGAGATCATGCCCCGGACACAGAGCCCGGCGAACTCAAGACCGTGAACTCGCTGACGAGACCCCCGCCGGACATTGGATGGGAGCTCCGACCCGGGGAATCGCGAGGGTACTGGAAGTACTACGCGCCCGGCAAGTGGTTCAAGCAGGCGAAGATCACCGGGAAGATCAACAACTCGAAGGCGACCATGCTCTTGGACTCTGGCGCAGAAGTCTCAATTGTGGACACCACCTTTGCTCGTAAGGTTGGCTGTATCATAGACGAAAGTCAGAAACAAGAGTGTGTGGGAATTGGAGAGAACGCGTACTCAACGTTGGGACGTACCACCATCAAGGTCACGCTAGCTGGGTATCTGGTGTACTTCTTCGACGCCTGGGTTGGCCCGTTGTCGGGCCAAGACGTGATCTTGGGCATGGACTTCATGATCCCCGCCGGGATCCGCCTTGATCTCGCGGACGGCACGATGTGCCTGGCTGACGAAGTCCGAATCCAGTTGTCAGGACGGCGTCCACCATACGGTCGAAGCAGTCACTCGCTGCTGTTGGAAGATGACATCTTCATTCCCGTCGGAGGATCAGCCGAAGTTCCCCTGAAACCACCACGCGCGTTAGAACGAGAAAAGCTGTGGATCGTGCGTGGGGAGAAGTGGGTACCTACCGTGTCGAAGGGGCTTGGCCGCAGGCGCCACCTGAAGATCACCAACGTTAGCGATTGCGAGCTGCGCCTTGGACGAAACCTCGAACTGGGGATGTGGCTCGCCGAAGATCTTGTGCCTCGAGTACCTGGACACGTGTCGGTAGGATCGCGGCGGTACGCAGAGTGGCAAACTCTAGCGTTCGAAGCGACGACTGATCGCCAGGACGATGAAGACCTTCCCGCTGAGACGTCCGAACCGTTAGTGGAACGGCCGGAGTACGCCACCCCAACGCAGCTCTTGCGAAGGGGCGAAACGGCTCCTCGTCCAACGGTTGCTGCGACGACGGTTCGTTGGGCCGAGCCACTTGTGAATAGGCCGGAGACGACCGAGGCCAAGCTGGACTCCGAAGAACACAGGCCGGAACCGGAAGCTGCCCTCACCTTGGAAGCTGACACGAAGGAGCCTGATGTCGTGGAAGAACCGGCGGAGATCCAGGAAGACGCCGGAGGATACTACCATGACGGCGGGAATCTGTTCGCAGAGGACCTTGAAGGTCAGATGGCTGTCCTGCCGGAGATCGCGAACACCACAGAAGAAGTGAAGATCGAAAACATCCAAGCAGGAGATCCCCAGTTGAACACGCCGGAGGAGATTGACCGACTGAAGCGTATCATCTGGAAGCGGAAGCACCTTCTGATCGGGAAAGGGAATGCCTTGCCACCCGCAGCAGTCGGAGTAGTCTGTGACATCGACGTGGGAGGAGCAGCCCCGATCGCTCAACGCGTCCGCCGAGTTGCACCGCAGTATCGCGAGAAGCTCTCCGACCTGATCAAGGGCTTGCTGGCTGCGAAGATCATTGTTCCGTCAACATCTCCGTGGGCATCCCCGATCGTGATCATCATCAAGAAGAACGGGGTAGATATCCGGCTCTGCATCGATTACCGGCTTGTGAACTCCCTGACCCGGCTGATGGTGTATCCGATGCCCTTGATCAACGACCTCTTGGAGGATCTCGACAAGGTCCTCTGGTACTGTTCCTTGGACATGGCAAGCGGATTCTGGGTGGTGCAGATGACGGAACGCGCTCGGAAGATCTCGGCGTTCATTACACCTTTTGGCTTGTTCGAGTGGACTCGGATGCCGTTCGGCCTGAAGAACGCGCCACAGATCTATCAGCGGTTGCCTGACAACGCCCTCTATGGATTCCTCCGAATTGGGAACAAGGATGATGCTGAAGGTGAAGTCGACGTCTTCGAGTCTGGTGAACCCGAGCTGGATCACCAACCGTCTGTCCTTGGTCGACGATCGTATATCGACGACATCTTGGTCACGGCTGACTCGTGGGACAATCTCTGCGAGAAAGTGAAGCGGCTGCTGGACGCCTGCGATCGCTGGAACTTGTCGATCAGCGTGGTGAAGAGCTCCTGGGGCATGCGGAAGGTCGATTACCTCGGCCATCGAGTCTCGATTGAAGGGCTCGAAGCGCACCCGAAGGATCTTGAATCCTTGTGCGACTTGCCCTTCCCGCAGACCTTGCGCGCGATGCAGTCGTTCCTCGGCAGCCTGAATTACTACAGCCGCTTCATCGAGGACTTCGCCGTGTACGCCGCGATCTTGTATGAGCTCCGCGAGTCGGACTTCTTCGAGCTGCGTTGTCGAGCGGTGATCCCGGAGTATTCGGCGTATGCAGGGGACGTGGACCGCGAGAAGGCTGAGAACGAGCGCTGGACGAGAGCCACGGTAGCATTCACCATGCTGAAGGCCAAGATCATGTCGACTCCAATCTTGAAGCACTTCGATCCCGATCGCCCACCAGTGATCGTCATCTACGCGAACAAGTGGGCGATCTCGGCGGCTCTCATGCAGGATCATGATGGCGTGTATTGGCCAGTGACCTTCACCAGCCGCATCCTCAAGACGAACGAGCTCAATTACGGGATCGTCGAGAAGGAGGTCTTGGCCTTGCTGAGGATCTTGGATGTCTGCCACACGGCGCTTGTCGGTCGAGCGATCAAGGTGCTGACTCGGCACTCGACGTTGGCTTGGCTCCTCAAGTCTTCAGGCTTGCAAGGCCGGCTGGGATCATGGGCCGCTCTCCTGTCTCAGTGGACGTTGGAGATTGTGCGATGCACGAGAGGCGAAGACGAAGTCCTGGGGACGCTCGCCGCGAGCATCACTCCACGAGAAGAAGTCGACGAGGCCCTCATCGCTGTTGCGCCCAAGAAGCAGCCCCGCCAGGTGATCGTCGCGCCCACGCCGACTGTCGAACTTGATGAAGAGCTGATCGTCGTGAGTTTCGACGGATCTGCCCGAGTCAAACGCGGCGGTGGAGCGTACAGCGCTGTGGTCTGGAAGTTGCCCGAGTGGTCGATCATCACTGCGGCATCCTCGTACGCTGAGGAGATGACGGTGAACGAAGCCGAGTACCATGGATTGCTCTTGTGCCTGGATCTCCTTGCACCTCTAGACAGGGGACGCTTGGTGATCTGCGGAGACTCCAACTTGGTGATCCGGCAAATGCGCGGCGAGATCGCATGCAAGGCTCCGGCTCTGCAGCTTCTGCGTGAGAAGGCGATGGGGAAGCTCGCGGCCTGGCCTCAGCACGAGTTCGTGCACGTGAAACGCGAGTGGAACAGCAGCGCCGATCGACTCGCTAGCGAGGCCCTAAAGAACGAAGCCGGCACAGTCGTCACGTCCGCGGAAGTCATTGAGGACTTGATCACGCTCAACCGGTTGGGAGAGATCCTGAAGCCAGAAAACGAGAGCGAGATCGCCCAAGTAGCGGCTGTGACTCGGTCGTCCGTGCGCCGACGATCCCCACCAGAATGGCTGCAGGAACCTGTGGTCCAAAGCATGAGGATAGAGCGCATTGCTAAGGCACAGGGCGAAGATGAGTGGATCGCCGATCTGAGGACGTACCTGACTGGGGACGTGGCCGACCTGACGGCGAAGGACGCCCGGACGTGCGCGAAGATCGCCGACTCATATGAGGACAGGGATCATCTCCTCTGGTACTGCCCGCCCCCCACGAACAGCGTCGATGAAGAGCGCTATACGATCACCAAGCTGGTGATTCCTGAGCGACTTCGTCAGGATTTCCTGCATCACTATCACGCGAGCTTGGAAGGTGGTCACCAGGGAGTAGGAAGGACCTACGCGAAGATCAAGCAGCACTTCCACTGGAGGGGCCTGTTCAGGGACGTTCAACGTTACGTGAGTGAGTGTACCGATTGCGAGACTGGGAAAGGAAGGCCTACCGTTCAAGGGAGATCACCCGGAAATGTGCAGGCCACCTACCCGTTCCAGATCATCGCCATGGATCACATCCCTTCTCTTCCGAAGTCGCATAAGGGGAACACAGAACTTCTAGTCTGGGTCGATCTGTTTACCGGATATGTGATCGCTAAGGCGAGCAGCTCCCGAACCGCTCAGCAGATTGCTGAGAACTACGAGGAGAGTGTCTTCCGTCGCTTCGGTGCAAGTGAGGTCATCAGGCATGATCGCGAACCTGGGTTTATGGCTGATGTGTTCCGGGCGTTCAACCGAATAGTGGGCCAACGGCAGAGCCCCACAATGGCTTACAGACCTCAGGCCAATGGGTGGCGGAACGCATGGTGCAGACGCTGACGCGATCGATCAAGATGTATGTCGCCGACATGAACCAGAAGGATTGGGACGAGCATGCCGAGAGGTTGACCTTCGCATTGAACACAGCTCAGGATCGCGTTCGCGGAGACACGCCGTTCTTCCTCGTCCATGGCTGGGATCCCCGGTCAACGCTGGAAGCATCGCTACCTGTTGGGAACACACGTAGCCGTGATCGCGATCCCAGGAGATGGCGTAATCGGGTGCAAGGCCACTATCAGCGAGCGCGCGAAGAGGTGAACGAACGCCTACGGGAAGCCATCCAGAGTCGTGCAGAACGCCATAACGAAGATCTTCGTCCACATAACATTGTCGCCGGAGATCAGGTCTGGCTGTACTTGGATCGCGTCAAGGTTGGCTACGCTCGGAAGCTCGCACACCTGTGGCATGGGCCGTTCCGCGTTGCGGAGATGATTGATCAACACGCAGCGAAGCTGGAGATTGCGGGGACCGAATACCGGATCTTCCCGATTGTGCACGTGTCGAAGCTCAAGCTCGTGAAGCGCTTCCCTGATCGTCCGAAGACTGAGATCGTGATCGCCGAGGAAGATCGTGTGGACTTCGACGAAGCATTTCTACCAGAAGACAGTTGGGAACAAGAGTTAGACGAAGACGAGTACGAGGTGGAGAGGATTGCGGACGTACGATCATCTCGGAAGACGCGATATGGACGAAACCGTCGTGAGTTCTTGGTGCACTGGAAGGGGTATGACGAGCCGACTTGGGTGGACGAAATGGACTTGAATTGCGGAGCGCTGCTTCGCGAGTTCGAGAGGAGTCAGGTCAGCCGCAGTCGTTTTGGCGTCATACAGTCTCACGAAGAAGAAGTGGGAGGAACCCCGTCGCATTAAGTGCGAAAGGGGGAGTGATTCGTGTGGAAGGGACACACGAATGGAAGGAGGGGATATTTGTTTATGTGAGTATAAGAAGGGACACATCTCAAAACGAATCTCCGAACTCAAGTCGAGGAGCAACGCGTTACAAGGGTTAGCACCGCTGCTTAGCTGTTACCAGCTGCATTGAAGCACTTGCGGTCGAGAGACACAAGGTAACATTGTCCTCGAGACACCGGTTGACTCAAGTCAGATCGGTTGAGGCAGAGGTTCGTAGGTTTCGTGGAGGCAACCAGACTACAAGATTGGGCGGTGGTAGCCAGGAACCCGTTGCTGGCTCAAGATACCTAAGCCTGAAGGGCTTAGTACTCCTGCCAGTCATGGAGCTTCCTGAGCTAGCCTCATCGTCACCCCTGCTGCTGAGGTAGCCGTTGGTAACTGGATCGCCACCGCTGCCGAAGCCGTCTCTGTAATCGCCCACGGCTATTGCTCGAAGCGATTGCGGGACGCTCGTTGTCCGGAAGATCGTTTGTGTCCTCGGTACAGACTCTGACATCGAGGGGAAAGCCTAGTGGACCTTCGTGTTCTTTACGAATATCGTGATTTTCGCAGCCTTCGTAGTCTTCGCGTGCTTCGCAGTCTTCGCGTGCATCGAGATCTTCGAGTACTTCGCAGTCTTCGCGTACTTCACCGTCTACGTGTACTTCGCAGTGTTCGTGATTTTCGTAGTCTTCGCGTGCTTCGCAGTCTTCGTGTACTTCGGCGTCTTCGCAGTTTTCGTAGTCTTCGCGTACTTCACAGTACTTCGCAGTCTCCGCGTCTTTGGGATCTTCGTGACCTTTGCTGCTCTCACTTGTAGACTCCGAGATCACCGTGACTATCGTGTTCAGCGTGAACTTCGCCGTATTAGCGGTCTTCGTTATCTTCGCCATACCTGTGATATCGATGGGCTTCTAAATCATGTGATTTTAACGGGGAGAAGGAGTATGGCCGCAGAAGAGGGCGTGATTGAAGTGGTGGGGCACCTATGTGAAGATTGCCGAGGGGTTAAGCAACGGAGCAGAGTTCCAGTGCAGCAAAACAGGAGACGTACCATCTTCAGGACGGGCAGCAGCACCTGATCTCGTTTGTGAAGCTTGACCGGAGGGGGCAGGTGAAGTGTCACGAGCGGCTAAGTGGGGATCAACGACGACATGTGATAAGGAGGATGTTCAAGAAAGGTCGTATGGTTAATACGTACCAACGGCAGCACCGTAGATGAGATCGGAGAGCCACCAGGGGCAGGAGAGGCACCCGCGTCGGGAGAGTCAGACATGAGCAGGCGGATTCCAAGGGTGATGGCGACGCACGTGTCCCGATCGCTGTACGAGTCGTTCTCCATGCGGGGGACGATTGTGGTGAAGTGGGAATCTTGTTTGACGGAAAGGACCGGCTCGGGATCACTGTGCCACATTGGTGGTACACCGTCTCCGTGATCACGATGTGGCGCTACATGACCACGGTACCGTTTATATGGTACGGTCCGACAGGATCACGAACATGATCGTGGCCCAATCATTCCATCACAAGTCGAAAGCGATCATCGGGGTCCGGTACAATCATTTCGATACACCAGGGTGATCTCAAGGTCGAAGATCGCAGTGATCTCAAGGTCGAGATCGCGGTGATCCCCAGGGAATGGTGCAGTCATTCGAGTACACCAAGCGCGATCCCCAGGGAAGATCAAGGTACCATAATCATGGTACATGCTGTGATGATCGCGGTGTGTGGAGATCGCGGTGTGATCAAGGTACCGTCAAGGCTAAGTACGATTGTGGAGCCAGTTTGGCAACGTGTGGCAGAGAGGCGTCGAGGCTTGGGGGAGAGGTTTAGGGAATTGCATATCAGTGTATAATTTGCCGGCTAGCGAAGAAGTGTCTTTTTTGCCTTAAGAGAGTTAACACTCAACAACAAGAGAGGGAGTTCTTCTTATATCAAGCGTCCTACCTATTCCAGAGCTGGGAAGTATATTGGCCCCCTCTGACGACCAAGGACTGCTGCGATCTACAGGAGAAGCGCAAGAACGCCTGGATAGCTTGCCCAGGTCGCCCACGTTCCCTTCTCACCCCCTCAAGATCCCTGCCAGAAGGAGGCAGTCAAGCAACGTATTGGAATTATTGGCCTTTGGTGAACACACACTAGGACCCCCGTGGATCTACGTTACCCCGAGATCTACACCCTAACCGACGGCAAGTGAAGAGTTGCCACAAGCCGTCAAGCCGAAACCCAAGTGCCGTCCACACCCACTCAACCCAGACCAAGCCCGACATCTCTTCCGAGTCATCAAGAAGAGCGTAATCGTCCAACCCGACGGGTACACAAGGTGAGCAAGTCTTCAGAGCCCCCCACGGCAAGCGGAGTACCCCCTCCGTCAGTCGGGAGTCCGGACGCCAAGTGTGTGAGTGCCCCTCGCGTCGAGTTTCCTCGCGAGCCACTACGCCACAGAGACTTGCTCTCACGCACCAAGCCGGCTTCGTGCTTTGCACGGAAGAACGCGTCGATGACGTCACATTGCTCCCTTGGTAAGGGTCACTGCCGTGTTACGTAGTATTTGGTTCCAGGAACCAAGTCATGACGAACACCTCGATCCGGAGGCAGCCCTGACGGCGGGTCCTTCGACACCACATCGTGGTATTCCTTAATCAAAGGATAAAATGGATCCGAGGGATTTTTGAGGATCGAAGATCCGCTCCTAGCGCTTAGCACTCACTTCGTGTCCTCAATGACAGCTTCGTCCACGACGGACGAGAAGTTTAACTCCTCATTGGGTCGTATCATGACCACCTCGGCAAGCTCGCCGGTCTTTAAGGCCTCGCCAAACTCGGCGACGGACATCTCGTCCAGCTCTAACAGAGCATCAATCGGCGGGAGTCGCTCGAGACTTATGTCTCCGTCGACATCTCCTGTCACTCCATTCACGAGTGTGTATAACTGCTCACTGCAGTCGCGTGGAGCCTCACCGCTCAACACGCTGGACACCTCGTCCGACGTCATAGACATCACAGACGCTCTGCGTCTCTTCCTCCTCTCCCTCCTCGCCCGAGCACGGCCGGATGAGGGTTGCAGGGCGACATCACCGTCGCGCTGCCTAGGTGCCAACGCACTATGGCTCCTCGGAGAGGGAACAGTGTCATTTGAGATGCTGCGGTGGGTCAGCGACCCTACGAGCACCGCACAATGGTTTACGTGCCGTTCCACAATTGTCCTTAGGACACAGCGGCGCCTACAAACACCGCTCAACGGTTTACGTGCCGTTCCACGTTTGTCCTTAGGACACAGCGGCGGGTCAGCAACCCTTTAAACACCCCTCGGCGGATAACGCGCCACCCGGGCACGCCCTGTGAGTTACGCTCACGGCTAACAGCAACTTCGTTGCTCACCAACTCTGACATACTAATGTCCAGCACCATGACCGACTCGGTCTCGTGCTCGCGCCAATAGCGCTTCTATCTCCGAGCAGAGGTGGGTTCATGACTCGCCAATGCTCCACTAGGAGACGGGCGCATAGCGCCCAACGTCTTTGACTTCCAGTCGATCCATGGCTCGTGGCTCTCGAGCCACGCCATGCCAAGGATGAGGTCATACCTCTCATCCAGGTCTAAGACCAAGCAGCGTTCCACGCTATCGAAGTTTCACGTTCAGGTCAATGGAGACCTTCGACACTGTCACTAGTGTCCCCGTCGCAAGACGGACAGAGGCCTTATCGCTTCGAGGCTCCTTTAGAGCCTCAACATGTGGTTTGAAACCATCAACAGTGGAGCGCCGAACATAGTTGCCGGACGCTCCGGAGTCTATCAAGACTCTCCACGGCTTGTCGAAGCCCTTCACGTTCGCTTGAACGGCTAACAAGCCGGGCTTGCCCTCACTACGTGCGTTAGAGAGCTTAGCTCTCTGCGGGGCTGAGTCCCGTTCTCTCCTTCCGCCCAGAGGCCCAACAGAACCCAGTTCTTCCCCAGTAGGGCGCCCCGCGCCTACTGGGTTCCGTCGTTTCCCCGCGATTACCCTGTTTGAGGGTTCGAAGCGGTGCTTCGGCTCGATGGAGCCTGGGTCTTGTTGCGTAACGGGCAACTAGACCTCAAGTGGCGGGTACTCCCGCACGTATAACATCGACGGATGCTGAAGCGCTACTCAGCAGCATAGAGGTCAGCCTCGTCTTCAGCGTGGCTGAGGTCCATCGGTTAAGGACCGCTCGAAAGGCTCGCGCTACCAGCGCTCGAGCCAAGTCTCGCAGACTTGAAATTATATTCGGCATTTAATACCACGTTCACGGCCTCCTCAAATGAGGCAGGGTGAACACGGAAGACTTCCGTTCGGGCAGCACCCGTGCGCAGGCCCTCCATGAACACGGTCACGGCGACCACCTCTGGGAGAGGACTCGACGCCATACCGGCGATCAGAGTTCTCAACCCCTGGACATAGTCCAATAACTCCTTTTTACCCAGGCGGTAGCAAGGAACTTCGACCCACCGACGTGCCACACGTTAGTGCCCATTCTCTAGCTCGGCCACCGAGCTTCGAGATCGCCAGCGCTACGCGCTGTTGCTTAGTCTGGAGCAGGGCCGATCCCATGGCCATCTCAACCTCTCGAGTCCAGAGAAGAAGATACTCCCCTTCCTTCCCTTCGAAGGTCACCACGCTCAACATGAGCGGCTTCGGCCTATAAGACCACTCGTGCGTCGACGACGCTGCCGCGGACGATGCGGTGGACGCCGTTGCGCTCACGCGCTCTTGAACATTGTAATGGGTCTACTAAGACCTATTAGGTGGCGTACACGTGCGCTTACGTGTATGAGGAAGCGTGCAATTAGTTAGACTTAAATTAATTATACTTACGTCCGTAAATATAATTAAATTAAATATAACAATATTAAGACTGCAAAATACCGTAAAATGAGAACTGTTATTGAATTTGGCATAAGCCAATTATGGACCTCCTAAATCTGATTGCTATCTGTTTCTAAAGGTTCTGTCAATGTGTGGTTGACAGAATTCTGATTTATCCTAAGAGCACTGATTGGTAGAAATACGTCACTTTCTACCAATAACATGCGTAAATGCACGCGAGCCATCCAATGATATGGCCCGCCCATGTATCCATTGGTGTGCTCCACACACCAAGGCCTGAGGTCCGTTTCCAACCTCTAACAGTTAGCGCAACTGTTAGAGTTACAAGTGGTGTAACCACTTGTACGTGTAACCCTGTTACACCATCCCCCCCTTAAGACTTAACGTACCCATCCGGATACGTTAACCGACATAACTTGACAAGGCCGTCAAGTTTCAGGAAGAATCCACGAGTCCATTTCCGAATGAACTCGCCAACGCCCAAGACCACGTCCGCAGCCGCGGACGCGCAAGCCTCGCCTGCTGCCGCTGCAGCAAGCACAACAGCGGCAGTGCCCACTAGCACTGCTGCTTCCAGTCGTTCGACAGAGGGTAAACTCTCTGTCTCCGAGTACCATGCTCTCCTCAAGGAGAAGCATGCAGCGAAGAAGTCCGACTTCGCTGCCGACTCCGACGAGTATCCTCTCGACTACGAGGATTCTGAAGATGGGGAGCTCCATGAAGAGGAGGCTCCCGCCCACGTGTCTTCGTCCGAAGACACGCACGACCCACCCAAGGGGTCTCGACGCCCCCGCGAAGAGGCCTCGGACGCTTCCAGCTCGAAGCGTCCGCGCAATGATGACTTAGCGTCCCCCATGTCGAGGGCGCTCATCTCTCCGCGCACTGATCCACCGCCAGTGCGCGATGCATGGATGCCTACTGAGGCAGAGATCCATGATCGGTTCGGTGCTAGCTCACTACCGAACCCGATACTGTTGTACCACGACAACAGTATCAAAGACGACGAAGTCGCTGTTGGCATTGTCTTTGAGTCCCCGACTCAAAGACGCGACTACTACATCGGGCTCTTCCATGAGCTCCGATACTTCAGCGCGAAGAAGACTTCGCGCAAGAGCAAAGTGCCAGAGTGGCAGGCAATCTGCCAGTCGTGGAACGCCTTTGTTGAAAACTTCAACAAAGACCCGAAAGCCTATCGCGAGCGTGTGAAGCATGCTCGCGATCGCTACTACACTTACACCGTGCGCGGTAAGTGTGAACGCCTCCATGAAGCAAGCATGGAAGCGGGGATCCTGTGTGCCGTTCCCTTCGGCACACCTTGTCCGTGTTGCGCACCTCTGGCAACACGCATCTCCGAACGTGATCTACTGGGGTACACGACGACCCGTGTACCCGATCACATCAAGGAGCTCCGTGCTCGTCTCGAGTCACGTGAAGCTCCGAGTGCTGTGGGTGACCGCAGCACTCCTCGTGCAAGCCTTAGGCCTGCAGGTTATGGTGGGCTTCGTACGCCCTCACCATTTCCGGAACGTCCTCCATCAGGACGTTCCGTGGCTCCCATGTGTCTCGATGGGGAGGAAATCCTCTCCAACGAATACGAAAACGAACCTCTTGAGAGTTCGTTCTCTTATGAGCCACGATCCGCTCAACTATCCAGCGGATCGACCCAGTCGCGTCTCGCAACGGCGGCGGAGGGGCGGAAACACTCCTCCGTATGGTCAACGCTATGACCATGGCGATCGTGCCCTGCACGATCGTGTTGCGGCGCTCGAGCAGTCTCAGAGCGCCGAGATGGCTGCTCTGAAGCAGGAGGTTCGAGTCCTCCGTGCTGATGCTGCGCAGGCTGCGCAGACTGCCTCGAACATCTCGTCCGGTCTCGGGACGAGATTGAACGCTCTGGTCGCTCGCGTGAGCGATCTCGAGAAGGCCTTCCAGGCCTCTCAGGCGAGTCATCACCCGTAGATGACTCGTGCTGCACGTACGGCTTCAACCGCCCGACGTAGAACGTCGGATGGAGTCTCATGCTGGACGGTATGTCCAGCCGGTACGCGTTACCATGCCGTTCAAGGACTTTGAACGGCCCGATGAACCTTGGAGCAAGCTTACTTGCTCCAAAATCAGACACTGCATGTTTAGGCAGGTTTTGAGTAGCTAACAAAACCAATGAACCCTTTTTGAATACATTAATGTTGCCCCTACCAACATTGTCTGCGTTCAGCTTCTGTCGATCGACAGAAGCTGCGATAGCATCTTGCACAAACCGTATTACGGCTTGTCTTCGCTGGACAAAGTCTAGCGCATTCGAGCTGAACTCTTTCAGCTCGTCGCCTTCGTCCGCAGCAGGCCCTGCCTGCTCGCTATCATCCTCAATGTCTGTGCCCGGCACAGACATCTCGCGCTCGTCCCTGCTCGAACGAGACGCACCTCGCGTCACCGCAGCTGATAGTACGTCATCAGCTGTCCTCTGCGGTTGTTCAGACGCAACCGTAGATCCTCCCCCACTTAAGGAGGAAGCTACCCCACCGAGCATGCTCGGCAAACGTGGATGCCGCATGGCATTCACGTAGAACGGTGTATGCCCTGTCGAGGCATGCACCGAGTTGTTGATGGCAAACTCTGCCATCGGTAAACACTCGCTCCAATGCGGGAACGAGTGTGCGTAGCTCTTCAGCGCGTCAACCAGTACTCGGTTGACGCGTTCAGTCTGGCCGTCCGTCTGCGGATGATCCGCAGTCGACATTGATAACTGTGAACCAAGAAGTGTAAACACTTCTTGCCAGAACCGCGCTGTGAAGCGTGGATCACGGTCCGACACAATGTCGAGCGGCATGCCATGGTGTTTGAACACCATGTCAACAAACAGTCGCGCAGTCTGCGCGGCTGTAACAGTAGCCGGGACGGCAGCAAGATGGACCATCTTGCTGAATCGGTCCACAAAGACAACGATGCCTGTCCTCCGCTTGTTGTCGGGCGGAAGACCGAAGACAAAGTCCATGGACATGGACTGCCAACACTCCGACGGAGTCGGAAGTGATTGAAGAGGAGCCTGCGTAAACGGCGCAGGCTTCACGCACTGGCAAACCTCGCAAGCACGAACGTACTTGCGTACCCACTTGTACTGGTGGTGCCAGTAGAAGTCACGCGTGAGAAGAGTGTATGTCTTCTCACGACCCGGATGCCCTGCCGTAGGGGCATCGTGGTACTCGAACATGATCCGCAGCCGCAGATCATGATCATTCGGAACGACAATGCGATCCGCATTGTCGTCTACTGCACTGTATAGCAGTAGCCCTTCGTGTACACGATAGCGGTGTACACGAGCTCGAAGGTGAGGAGTTAGCTTCCGACGTGCCTCGTCGGAAGGTGCTGCGAGGAACTCCAGCAGCTCCTTCGCGTCTGCATCCCTTGCATACGCGTCCTTCACGTCGTCAATCAACGTTGACGACGGCACACTTGTCCTCACGACGCCAACACTGTTGACGTCGACTGTCTCCGCATAATCAGGTCGACGCGATAACGCGTCGGCCACTACGTTGAGTCTTCCGGGTTTGTACTCCACCCGGAAGTTGTACTCCGCGAAGAAGGACAACCATCTCGCCATACGTTGCGAGATGTGCGGCGATTTAATCGCCGTACGCAGTGATGCGTGGTCGGTGTAGACCACGAACGGTCTACTCCCAAGTAGATACACTCGGAACTTTGCGAGTGCATACTTCATGGCAAGGAGCTCCTTGTCATGCACGGGATAGTTACGCTCAGCTGGCTTCAGCTGACGCGACTGGTAGTAGACCACACGATCACGCCCCTCGTGATCGTGTTGCATCAATGCACATCCGATCGCGAAATCGGATGCATCACAAACTACGTGGAATGGACGATCTTGGTCGGCGACGGCCAAGATCGGAGCCTCAGTCAAGCCCTGCTTGACTGCATCGAACGCCCCCTGGCATTCGGTCGTCCAAATCCACTCAGCTTCCTTCTTAAGAAGCTGTGACAGCGGGCGAATCTTGCCCGCGTAGTTCTCCACGTACTTGCACAAGTACGTGGCAAGCCCAAGGAACTGCCTCAGTTCCTTCACATTGGATGGCGTGGGCCATTCATTGATCACTCTGACCTTCTCTGGGTCAGGGCGCACGCCGTCCTTCCCGACGAGACACCCCAGCACGGGTATATCTCGTTCGCCCCGAAGATACACTTCTTCAGGGTTCGCATAGAGCTTATGCTTCCTCATAAGCTCTAGCAGCTTCCGGAGATGCACCTTGTGCATCTCAATGTCCGTCTTCCCGTTCTGGCCGGTGTCTCGTGGACGGGAAGACGGATTATTGGATGCAGACAAGGTTATCGGAAGCTACTAAAATGAATGGCCCAGCTCTATGCGGTGAAGGAAGTGAGGCAGTATCTTCAGCGAGCAACGTACCCGTGCTGTCTCGTCGAGAGAGACGCAGAGCAAGGGGTGTCGCCCGCTATCACAGCTTCTTAAGAAGGAAGCTGAGTAGATTTGGACGACCGAATGCCAGGGGGCGTTCGATGCGGTCAAGCGGGGCTTGACTGAGGCTCCGATCTTGGCCGTCGCCGACCAAGATCGTCCGATCTACGTAGTTTGTGACCATCCGATTTCGCGATCGGATGTGCATTGATGACAACGCGATCACGAGGGCCGTGATCATTGTGGTCTACTACCAGTCGCGTCCTTTGAAGCCAGCTGAGCGCAGCTACCCTGTACATGACAAGGAGCTCCTTGCCATGCTGCATGGCTCGCAGAAATTCCGAGTGTATCTGCTTGGGAGTAGACCATTCGTGGCCCACGCCGGCCACGCATCACTGCGTGCCCGGCGGTGTCATCGCCGCACATCTCTGGCGTATGGCGAGATAATTGTCCTTCTTCGCGGAATTCTCTTTCCGGGTGAATTGCAGGCAGGGAGAACACTCAAGCAGCAGTGGCCGACAGCGATGTCGCGTCGGCCTGATTATGCGGAGACGAGTCGACGTCAGCAGTGTTAGTCGTGAGGACAGATGTGCAAAGTCGTCAGCGTTGATTGAGCGACGTGAAGGACGCGTATGCAAGGGATACGAACGCGAAGGAACTGCTAAAGGTTCCTCGCAGCGCCTTCCGACGAGGCGCGTCGGAAGCTAACTCCTCACCGCGAAATGAGCTCGTGTACGCACGCTATCGTGTACACGAAGGAGCTACTGCTTGCTACGAGTGCAGTAGACGACAATGCGGATCGCATTGTCGTTCCAGATGATCATGATCTGCGGCTGCGGATCAATTCGAGGACCACGATGCCCCTGCGGCGGGGCGTCCGGGTCGTGAGACATACACTTATAACTTCTCACGCGTGACTTCTGCTGAGCACCGCCAGTACAAGTGGGTACGCAAATACGTTCGTGCTTGCGAAGATTTGCCAGTGCGTGAAGCCTGCGCCGTTTACGCGGGCTCCTCTTCAATCACTTCCGACTCCGTCGGAATGTTGGCGCGTCCATGTCCATGGACTTTGTCTAGTGCTCCGCCCGACAACAAGCGGAGGACAGGCATCGTTGTATTTATGGACCGATTCAGCATGATGGTCCATCTTGCTGCGGGTCCAGCTGCTGTTACAGCCGCGCTTGGAACTGCGCAGCTGTTTGTTGACATGGTGTTCAAACACCATGGCATGCCGCTGACATTATGTCGGACCATGATCCACGCTTCACGGCACGGCTCTGGCAAGAAGTGTTTTACTTCTTGATTCACCGTTATCAGTAATCGACATGAGGATCATCCGCCGACGGAAGCGTAAACAAACGCGTCAACCGAGTACTGGTTGACGCGCCTGAAAGCTACGCACACTCATTACGCATGGAAACGAGTGTTTACCGATGGCAGGGATTGCCATCAACAACTCGGTAAATGCCTCGTCAAGAACTACACTGATTCTACGTGAATGCCATGCGGCATCCACGTTTGCCGAGCATGCTACGGGGAACCTTTTCCTCCTTAAGGGTGGGGGAGGATCTACGGTTGCCTGGGTACAACCGCCGGAAACAGCTGATGACGGCTACTATCAGCTGCGGTGACGCGAGGTGCGTCTCGTTCGGGCAGGGGCGAGCAGAGATGGCGGGTGCCGAACGCTCAGGCCGTGAGATGATAACGAGCAGGCAGGGCCTAACGCGGACGAAGGCGACGAATTGAAAGAGTTCAGCTCGAATACCTTAGACTTTGTCCAGCGAAGACAAGCCGTAATACGGGCGTGCAAGATATTATCGCAGCTTCCGCAAATCGATCGGCAGAAGCTGAACGCAGACAATGTTGGTAGGGGCAATATTAATGTATTCAAAAAAGGAATTCATTGTTTTTATTATGGTGCGCTACTCTGCCTAAACATGCAGTGTCTGACCCTGGAGCAAGTAAGCTTGCTCCAAGGTTCATCGGGCCGTTAAGAGTCGTTGAACGGCATGGTGCTGCGTACCGGCTGGACATACCGTCCAGCATGAGACTACATCCGACGTTCTGCGTCGGGCGGACAAGCCGTACCGCAGTACGAGTCATCTACGGGTGATGACTCGACTGAGAAGGAACGCCTTCTCGGGTAAACTCATGAGCGATCTGAGTATTCAATCTCGTCCCGAGACCGGACGAGATGTTCGAGGCGAGTCTGCGCAGCCTGCGCAGCGCAGCACGGCGGACTCGAAACCTCCTGCTTCCAGAGCAGCCATGCGGCGCTCTGGGACTGCTCGAGCGCCGCAACGCATTCGTGCAGGGCACATTCGCCATGATCATAGCGTTGACCCGCACGGAGAGAATGTTTCCGCCCACTCCCGCCGCCGTTGCGAGACGCGACTGGGTCGATCCGCTGGATAATTGAGCGGATCGTGGCACCATAAGAGAACCGAACTCTCAAGAGGTTCGTTTTCGTATTCATTGGAGAGGATTTCCTCCACATCGAGAACGCATGGGCACCACGGAAATCCTGATGGAAGAGCATTCCAGAAATGGTGAGGGCGTACGAAGCCCACCATGACTTCCTGGCCCGGCTTGCACTAGGAGTGCTGCGGTCACCCACAGCACTCGGAGCTTCACGTGACTCGAGACGAGCACGGAAGCTCATTGATGTGATCAGGTGCGGAGTCGTCGTGTACCCCAGTATATCACGTTCGGAGACCGTGGTGCCAGAGGTGGGCAACACGGACAGGTATTGCCGAAGGGAACGGCGCACAGAGATCCCCGCTTCCATGCTTACTTCATGGAGGCGTTCACACTACCGCGCACCGTGCCAAGTGTTGGGTAGCGATCGCGAGCATGCTTCACACGCTCTGATATAAGCTTTTCGAATAACTGTTGAAGTTTTCAACAAAGAGCGTTCCACGACTTGGCGGGTACCTGCCGCTCTGGCGCTTTGCTCTTGCGCGAAGTCTTCTTCGCGCTGAAGTATCGGAGCTCATGGAACGATGCCAGCTGTAGTCGCATGCTGAAGTCGGGGACTCCAAGACAATGCCACTGGCGGCTTCGTCGTCTTGTCAAGCGACCCCGATAAATTGTCGTGGTTTAACAGTATCGGGTTCGGTGGTGAACTAGCGCCGAACCGGTCATGGATCTCTGCCTCGGGCAAAAGACGTCGAGTACATCGCACGCTGGCGGTGGATCAGTATGCGCAGAAAGATGAGCGCCCTCGACATGGTGCTAAGTCATCGTTGCGCGGGCGCTTCGAGCTGGAGGCGTCCGAACTCTTCGCGGGGGCGTCGAGACCCCTTGGGTGGGTCGAGCGTGTCTTCGGACGAAGACACGTGGGCGGGAGCCTCCTCTTCACGGAGCTCCCCATCTTCAGAATCCTCGTAGTCGAGAGGATACTCGTCGGAGTCGGCAGCGAAGTCGGACTTCTTCGCTGCATGCTTCTCCTTGAGGAGAGCATGGTACTCGGAGACAGAGAGTTTACTCTCTGTCGAACGACTGGAAGCAGCAGTGCTAGTGGGCACTGCCGCTGTTGTGCTTGCTGCAGAGGCAGCAGGCGAGGCTTGCGCGTCCGCGGCTGCGGACGTGGACTTGTGCGTTGGCGAGTTCATTCGGAAATGGAATTCGTGGATTCTTCCTGTAACTTGACGGCCTTGTCAAGTTATGTCGGTTAACGTATCCGGATGGGTACGTTAAGTGTTAGGGGATGGTGTAACAGGGTTACGTACAAGTTACACCATTATGGACCTCTAAACTGATTGCGCTAACTGTTAGAGGGTTGAAACGGACCTCAGCCTTGGTGTGTGGAGCGAGGTGCTGAAAAAGTTGTCAGTGTCT
>JAFEIO010000022.1:104190-234384 GCA_030324255.1 Phytophthora capsici | reverse complement strand
ACATGACACAAGATGAAACACAAACATCCAGGCCGAATCAGACCTGCGCGTTTTAGCAGCATGTTTCCCTCGAGAAGTGCGTGCTGTAGCTCGTTTCCTGGTCAATTCCGAGCGCCCGAAAAAAATTCCTCTTCTGCTTGGAGACGGGCCGAGCTGAGCGCAGGGTCGGCTAGCCTTGTGCCGAATTTGAGAGCCTCTTGAATGCACATTGACGAGACATATGCAGACATTTTCGGACACAAGATGAAACACACCCAGGCCGAATCACCGTATGTTTATATAGGCAGCAGCATTTTCTAGCCCTCGAGAAGTGTGCAAAATAGTTTCTCGTTTCTTCGGTCAATTTCCCCGCGCCCGACAAAATTCGCTTGGAGATGGGCCGAGCGATAGCGCAGGGTCGGTTGCCTTGTGCGAACGAGAGCCTCTGACATTGCGTACAGACATCTCAACATGGACACAAGATGAAAACACACCCAGGCCGAATCAGACCGTACGTTTTACAGCATAGCTCCTCTCGAGAAGCGTGCCGTTTCTGTCAATTTCCCTGAGCGCCCGACAAAATTCGCTTGGAGATGGGCCGAGCTTGATAGCGCAGGGTCGGCTTGCGCCTTCAGGGCCGAACGAGCCTTCTGAATCGCAGTATTGACGAGATAGCAGACATCCAACATGGACACAAGATGCGCATCCCAGACCGTGTTTTGGCAGCACTCTAGCCCTCGAGGTTGTACGTTTTCAACTGAGCGCCTGACTCGCTTGGAGATGGGCCGAGCTGATAGCGCAGGGTCGGCCAGCTTTCGTGGCCGAACGGAGAGCCTCTGAATCGCGTATTGACGGAGATACAGACATCCCAAACATGGACACAAGATGAAATCACACTCCAGGCCGAATCAGACCGTACGTTTTGGCAGCAGCATTTTCTAGGCTTCTCGAGGCGTGCTGAAGCCGCCTCGGTCAATTCCGAGCGCCTCGACGTTCGCTTGGAGATGGGCCGAGCTGATAGCGCAGGGTGCCGGTTGCGCTTGTGGCCGAACGAGATTCTTTGAATGCAGGTATTGACGGAGATTTGGCAGACATCTCAACATGGACACAAGATGAAACACACTCCAGGCCGAATCAGACAAAATGTTTAGTAATTACATTTTTTCAGCCGAGATTTTCGAGCCTCTCGAGAGCGTCACGTACTGCTCTAATCTGAGCGCCTCGACAAAATTCCGGCTTGGAGATGGGCCGAGTGATAGCAGGTCTCGCCAGCCTGTGGCCTACGAGAGCCTTCTGAATCGCAGTATTGACGGAGATTACAGACATCCAACATGGACACAAGATGAAACATCTGCAGGCCGAATCAGACCGCATTGCTCGAGCAGCGCCCTCGAGGTGTTGTTAGCTCCTTGGTCAATAATTCTGAAGCGCCTCGACAAAATTCGCTTGGAGATGGGCCGAATAGCGCAGGGTCCGGTTGCTTGCATGAACGAGGGAACATCTTCGTAGTATTGACGGAGATACAGACATCCAACATGGACACAAGATGAAACACAATTCAGACCTTGTCTATTGCTCTGGCAGCGCATTTTCCGAGCTTTCGAGGCGTGTTGCAGTCAGCCTGCTCAACAATCCTGAGGCCCGACGGATGTGCAAAACCTGCTTGGAGATGGGCCGAGCTGCATGCAACGGCTTCTCCTTGCGTTGGCCGAACGAGCTTTGCATCTCTGAATCGCAGTATTGACGGAGATTAAGCAGATCCAACATGCTGACAGCAAGATGAAAGTCTACACCCAGGCCAGAATCTACGTGTTTGGCAGCAGCATTTTCTAGCCTTCGAGAGCGTGCTGTAGCCGTTTGGTCAACTCCGTCTGACCTTCGAGCGCTCGATTGGGGTTCGCTAGAGATGGGCCGCTGATAGCGCAGGGTCCGGTTGTGCTTGTGGCCGAATCGGAATCGCAGTATTGACGGAGATACAGACATCCAACATGGACACAAGATGAAACACAATTCAGGTCGAATCAGACCGAGCAGTGACTCTAGCCTCGAGAAGCGTGCTGAAGCTCGCCTTCCGAGCGTCGACAAATTCGCTTGAGATGGGCCGAGCTGATAGCGAGTCGCAGGTCGGTTGTGCCTGTGGCTGAACGAGAGATTTCGCAGTCATTGACGGAGATACAGACATCGACCATGGACACGGATGAAACACACAGGCCGAATCAGGCGTTTTGGCAGCAGCATTTTCTAGCCCTCGAGAAGCGCGCCGTTTCAACAATTCTGAAGCGCCCGACCCACGCTTGGAGATGGGCCGAAGTGGACAGGGTCGGTTGCTGCCTGTGGCCGAACGAGAGTTCTGGAATCGCAGTATTGACGGAGATACAGACATCCAACATGGAGAAGAAGATGAAACACACGAATCAGCCGACCAGACCGTGAAGAGTATTTTTCTAAGGCCCTCGAGAAGCGTACAGCCGAACCTTCGGTCAATCTGAGCGCCCGAGATAAAATTCGCTTGGAGATGGGCTTGAGCCGATGCGCGGTAGGTCGGTTGCAGCTCGCAGGCCGAACGAGAGCCTTCTTGAATGCAGCATTGACGGAGATACAGACATCCAATGGGCCGGTTGCGCACCCAGGGTATAGTAGTTCTTGGACATTCAGCATTTTCTAATCCAATCGAGAAGCGTGCCGCTGAAGCGAATAATCGGTCATGCGCCCGACAAAATTCAGCCCGTGCTTGGAGATGGGCCGAGGCGCGGATACAGGTCGGTTGTGCCTTGCGGGCCGAACGAGAGCCTCTGAATCGCAGTATTGAGAAGAGGTACAGACATCCCAATCATGACACAGATGATATAGGACACTCCAGGTCGAATCAGACCGTACGTTTACAGCATTTTTCAGCCCTCGCCGAGAAGCGCGCAGCTGCTTCGGTCAATTTCGAGCCGACTCGCCTGCTTGGAGATGGGCCGAGCTGATAGCGCAGGGTCGGTTGTGCCTTGTGTCGAACGAGAGCCTCTGAATCGCAGTATTGACGGAGATACAGACATCCAACATGGACAAAAGATGAAACACACCCAGGCCGAATCAGACCGCAATACCAACATTTTCTAGCCCCCGAGAAGCTGCCGCCCCGGTCGATTCGAGCGCCCGACAAAATTCGCCTGGAGATGGGCCGAGCCGATAGCGCAGTCGGTTGTGCCTTGTGGCCGAACGAGCCTCTGAATCGCAGACATCGGACATGAACAGGTCATACACACCCAGGCCGATCAGACCGCAAATTTACACCAACATTGCGCGCCGAGAAGCGGCTGCCTCGGTCGATCGTACCCGACAAAATTCGCTTGGAGCCGAATGATAGCGCAGGGTCGGTTGTGCCTTGTGGCCGAACGAGAGCCCGAATCGCAGCATTGACGGAGACAGACAGTAACATGGACCGAATAAGCACACCAGTGCCGGCCGTTTTAATGTTTGCAGCAATAGCAGCCCTGAGAAGCGCAGCGCTCTCGGTCAATTCCGAGCCCGACAAAATTCGCTTGAGAAGCCGACGTGCCGAGTTGTACTTCAGGCCGAACGAGAGCCTGAATCGCTATTGACGGAGAGACAGACCCAACATGACGCAAGATAAACACACAGGCCGAATCAGACCGTAATGTTGGCACCAACATTTTCAGTAGCCTCGAGAAGCGTGCTGAAGCCCGCCTGGTCAATTCCTGAGCGCCTCGACAAAATGCTTGAGATGGGCTGATAGCGCAGGCCGGTTGCCTGCGGCCGAACGAGTCTGAATGTATTGACGGAGATACAGACATCCAACATGGACACAAGATGAAACACACAGGCCGAATCAGACCGGCTTGGCAGCAGCAGTAGCGCTCGAGAAGGCTGTAGCCGTTTCGGTCAATTCCGAGCGCCCGACAAAATTCGCTTGGAGATGGGCCGAGCTAGCGCAGGCTCGGTTGCGCCTGTGGCCGAACGAGAGCCTCTGAATCGCAGTATCGGAGATACAGACATTCCAACATGACACAAGATGAAACACATATGCCGAATCAGACCGCATTTGGCACCAAGTAGCCCTCGAGAAGCGTAGCTGTAGCCGCCTGGTCGATCGCGCCGACAAAATTCGCTTGAGAGATGGGCCGAGCCGATGTTTTGCGGCCGCCTGAACGAGAAGCCTCTGAATCGCAGTACTGACGGAGATACAGACATCCAACATGGACACAAGATGAAACACTACCAGGCCGAATTCAGACCGGCAATTTGGCGACATTCAGCAAGCGCCGAGAAGCGTGCTGCCGCCCGGTGCGCTCCGACCCGCTTGGAGATGGGCCGAGCTGATAGCGCAGTTGTGCCGGGCCGAACGAGAGCCTCTGAATCGCAAAGTACCGACGGAGATATGACATGCAACATGACAAAGATGCACCACGGCCGAATCAGACCGTACTTTGGCACAACAGCTGTAAGCCCTCGAGAAGCGTGCTGCAAGGCCGTTTCGGTCGATCCATCGACACGGCCTCGCTTGGAGATGGCCGAGCTGATAGCGCAGGTTCAGCCTTGTGGCCGAACGAGAGCCTCTGAATCGCAAAGGTATTGACGGAGATACAGACATCCAACATGGACACAAGATGAAACACACCCAGGCCGAATCAGACCGCCCGGCAGACAGTATAGCGCTCGAGCAAGCGCTGAAGCCGTTCCGCCTGAGCGCCCGACAAAATCGCTTGGAGACGGGCCGAAGCGATAGCGCAGGGTCGTCTGTGCCTGTGGCTTCTTCTGAATCGCAGGTTGACGGAGATACAGACATCCAACATGGACACAAGATGAAACACACCCAGGCCGAATCAGACCGTACAAGGCACCAGCATTCCGTAGCTCCTCGAGAAGCGTGCTGTGCCGCCTCGTTAGCCCGAGCGCCCGACAAAATTGGCCCGCTTGGAGATGGGCCGAGCTGATAGCGCAGGGGTCGGTTGTGCCTGTGGCCGAACGAGAGCCTTCTGAATCGCAGTATTGACGGAGATACAGACATCCAACATGGACACAAGATGAAACACACACAGGCCGAATCAGACGTACGTTTTGGCACCGCACGAAGCGTTCTCGAGCTGGTCATCTGAGCGCTCGCTTGAGATGGGCCATTGAGCGCATGCAGCCAGGCCGAACGAGAGCCTTCTGAATCGCAGTATTGACGGAGATAGACATTCAACATGGACACAAGATGAAACCACCCAGCCGAATCAGACCGTTTTGGCAAAGTAGCAGTTTTTAGCGCTCGTAGCCGCTTCGGTCGATTCCGACACGCCGACAGCCGCTTGGAGATGGGCCGAGCTGATAGCGCAGGTCAGTTGTGCCTGTGGCCGAACGAGAGTTTCTGAATGCAGTATTGACGGAGACAGACATCCAACATGGACACAAGATGGAAACCGAATACCGTAGTTTTGCAGCATTTTCTAGCCTCGAGAAGCGTGCTTGCAGCCGCCTTTCGGTCAATTCGAGCGCCCCGCTTGAGATTTCGGCCGAGCTGATAGCGCAGGGTCAGCTGTGCCTTGTGGCCGAACGACAGCCTCTGAATCGCAATATTGACGGAGATAGCAGACATCCAACATGGACACAAGATGAAACACAGGCCGAATCAGACCGTACGATTTGGCACCAACATTTTCTAGCGCGTCGAGAAGCGTGCTGTAGCTGTTTCGACGATTCCGAGCACCTGACAAAAATTGCTTTGAGATGGGCGCAGCTGATAGCACAGGGTCAGTTGTGCCTTGTGGCCGAACGACGCGCGCCTCTCGAATCGCAATATTGACGGAGATACAGACATCCAACATGGACACAAGATGAAACACACATTAAGGTCGAATCAGGACCGCACGATTTGGCACCAACATTTTCAGCTGCTCTAGCGTGCTAGCCATGTTTCCGGACGATTCCGAGCACCGACAAAATCGCTTTAGATGGGCCGAGCATGAGATAACGATGGTCGGCTTGCCGCCTTTGTGGCCGAACGAGTTCTGAATCGCAGTATTCACGGAGATGGCAGATGAATCCAACATGGACACAATGATGAAACACACCAGGTCGAACTTCATATCCGTACGATTTTGGCACCAGCATTCACGATGCTCGTTCCGACAGCTTGGAGCCAGTGGGCCGCCCCGAGCTCCTGAATCCCGTATTGACGGAGATACAGCCTCGCACATGGAGATGCAGGCAAGCAGCATTTAGCCCTCGAGAAGCTCGCTGTGCTTGCGAGCCGACAAGCTCTTCGCTTGATAGGGAGATACAGCTGTCTGAACAGGTCACGGATACAGATGAACATGGACACAAGGTCGAATCAGACCGCCGAACACGCACGCAACATTTAGTAGCCCTCGAGAAGCGTATACAGCTTGGTGTCGGACGATTCCGAGCTCCCGACAAAATTCGCTTGAGATGGGCGCAGCTGATAGCGCAGGGTCAGTTGTTCTTCTCAGGAATCACAAACGACGCCTGAATCGCAATATTGACGGAGATACAGACATCCAACATGGACACAAGACAGCTATACAGGCCGAATCAGATCGTGATTTGGCACCAACATTCAGTTGCTGTCCGAGAAGCGTGCTGTAGCTGTTTCTGGACGATTCTGAGCACCCGACAAAATTGCATGGAGATGGGCGCAGCTGATAGCACAGGGTCAGTTGTGCCTTGTGGCCGAACGAGAGCCTCTGAATCGCAGTATTCATGCGGAGATACAGACATCCAACATGGACACGAAGATGGAACCCACAGGCCGAATCAGACCGTACAATTCGGCAACTCAACATTTTCTAGCTGTCGAGAAGGTGTGTACAGCTGCTTCCTGATGACACCCGAGCACCCGACAAAATCTGCTTGGAGATGGGCGCAGCTGATAGCACAGGGTCATACAGCCTTTGTACGAACGATGAGTTCTAGAATCGTAATATTGGACGCCTTGGAGATATCAGACATCCAACAGGGCGGACAAGATGAAACACACTAGGCCGAATCAGACCAAACGATTAATGGCACCAACATTTTCAGCCGTCGAGAAGCGTGTACAGAAGGCGCCGAGCGATTCGAGCAATCCGACAAAATTCGCTTGGAGATGGGCGCAGCTGATAGCACAGGGTCCAGTTGTGCCTTGTGGCCGAACGAGAGCCTCTTGAATCGCAATATTGACGGAGATACAGACATCCAACATGGACACAAGATGAAACACACACAGGCCGAATCGAGATCAAATGATTTGAACTCAACATTTTCTAGCTGCCGAGAAGCGTGCTGTAGCTGTTTCGGACGATTCCGAGCACCTGACAAAATTCGCTTGAGATGGGCGTTAGCCGTCGATATCATATCGTTGTGCCTTGTGGCCGAACGAGAATCTCTGAATCGCAGTATTCACGGAGATACAGATATCCAACAGCGGACACGGGCGATGAAACACACAGGCCGAATCAGACCAAATGATTTGGCAACTAACATTTCTAAAGCGTCGAGAAAGCGCAGCGTAGTCATTTCGGTCAATTCCGAGCACCTGACAAACTCGCTTGGAGATGGGCGCAGCTGATAGCACAGGGTCAGTTGTGCCTCTGTGGCCGAACGACAGCCTCTGAATCCCAGTATTCACGGAGACATACAGACATCCAAAGGCGGACACATGATGAAAACACACACAGGCCGAATCAGACCGTAACGATTTGGCAATTAACATTTTCTAGCTGTCGAGAAGTGCTGTAGCTGTTTCGGTCAATTCCTGAGCACCCGACAAAATTCGCTTGAGATGGCGCAGCTGAGCTAGCATGTGGGAACAGGTTGTACGTGCCAGGGAACAATCATATTTTCGAATCGCAGTATTCACGGAGATACAGACATCCACAGGCGGCAGCAGAAGAAACACACACAGGCCGAATCAGGACCGTACGATTTGGCACCAACATTTTAGCGCTAATGAGAAGCGTGCTGTATGCTGTTTCGGACGATTCCAGCACCTGAAGGAATTGCTTGGAGATGGGCGCAGTTGATATGCACAGGGTCAGTTGTGCCTTGTACCGAACCATTCTTCTGACCGCAGTATTCATGAGATAAGACAATCAACATGGACACAAGATGAAACACACACAGGCCGAATCAGACCGTATGATTTGGCACCAACATTTTGAGCAATGTCGAGAAGCGTGCTGTAGCGTGTTTCGGACGATTCCTCGAGCACTGATATAAAGGCCCCAGTTTCTGGAGATGGGCGCAGCTGATAGCACAGGGTCATACTGTGGGCTAGTGGCCGAACGACAGCTTCCTTGAATCGCAATATTGACGGAGATACAGACATCCAACATGGACACAAGATGTCATGTCGAATCAGACCGTACGATTTTGGCACCAACATTTTCTAGCCGTCGAGAAGCGATGCTGTAAGCTGTTTCGGTCAATTCCGAGCACCCGGACAAAATTCGCTTGGAGATGGCGCAGCTGATAGCGCAGGGTCGGTTGCTTGTGGCCGAACGAGAGTCTTCTGAATCGCAACGGAGATACAGACATCCAACATGGACACAAGATGAAACACCACCCAGGCCGAATCAGACCGTACTTTTGGCAGCAGCGATTTTCTAGCCCTCGAGAAGCGTGCTGTAGCCGTTTCGGTCGATTCGGTGCACCCGACAAAATTCGCTTGGAGATGGGCCGAGCTGATAGCGCAGGGTCAGTTGTGCCTTGTGGCCGAACGAGAGCCTTCGGAATCGCAAAATTGACGGAGATACAGACATGCAACATGGACACAAGATGGAACCCACACAGGCCGAATCAGACCGTACAATTTGGCACCAACATTCAGTAGCGCTCGAGAAGCGTGCTGTAGCCGTTTCGGTCGATTCGAGTGCACCCGACAAAATTCTGCTTCTGGAGATGGGCCGAGCTGATAGCGCAGGGTCAGTTGTGCCTTGTGGCCGAACGAGAGCCTCTGAATCGCAAAATTGACGGAGATACAGACATGCAACATGGACACAAGATGGAACCCACACAGGCCGAATCAGACCGTACAATTTGGCACCAACATTCAGTAGCGCTCGAGAAGCGTGCTGTAGCCGTTTCGGTCGATTCGGAGCACCCGACAAAATTCGCTTGGAGATGGGCCGAGCTGGATAGCGCAGGCTCCGCTGTGCCTTGTGGCCGAACGAGAGCCTCTGAATCGCAAAATTGACGGAGATACAGACATGCAACATGGACACAAGATGAAACCCACACAGGCCGAATCAGACCGTACAATTTAAGAACACCAACATTCAGTAGCGCTCGAGAAGCGTGCTGCAGCTGTTTCGGTCGATTCGGTGCACCCGACAAAATTCCAGCTTGGAGATGGGCCGAGCTGATAGCGCAGGGTCAGTTGTGCCTTGTGGCCGAACGAGAGCTCTGAATCGCAATATTGACGGAGATACAGACATGGAACATGGACACAAGATGAAACCTATACAGGCCGAATCAGACCGTACAATTTGGCACCAACATTCAGTGTTACCGAGAAGCGTGCTGTAGCTCGTTTAATGATCTCAAAAATCTGACAAAATTCGCTTGGAGATGGGCCGAGCTGATAGCGCAGGGTCAGTTGTGCCTTGTGGCCGAACGAGAGCTCTGAATCGCAAAATTGACGGAGATACAGACATGCAACATGGACACAAGATGAAACCCACACAGGCCGAATCAGACCGTACAATTTGGCACCAACATTTTCTAGTGAAGCGTCGAGAAGCGTGCTGTAGCCGTTTCGGTCGATTCGGTGCACCCGACAAAATCTTCGCTTGAGAGATGGGCCGAGCTGCTAGCGCAGGGTCACAGTTTTGTGGCCGAACGAGAGCCTCTGAATCGCAAAATTGACGGAGATACAGACATGCAACATGGACACAAGATGAAACCCACACAGGCCGAATCAGACCGTACAATTTGGTCTAACATTCCAACATTCAGTAGCGCCTCGAGAATGCGTGCTGTGCCGCCATCTCGGCACGATCGGTGTAACTTATCGTACCCGCTTACAACGGCTGACAGCCGCAGCTGATAGCGCAGGGGTCGTTGACGCTGCGGCCGAATGAGTCCTTAACCGTCTGTATCTCTGATATGCAGTATTGACGGAGATACAGACAAGGCACAACATGGACACAAGATTTATCATACCCTCCATTCACTAATCAGAATCGTGCACCGAATTTTGCAAGGCTACAACATTTCGAGCGCTACTGAGAAGCGTGGCTGCAAAATAGGCTACGGTCTGACTGGCCTGCATCTTGTGCCATGCTTGCATAGCCAGAGGCTGAATAGCGGCGTAGGCTCGGTTGAGCCAGGCCGAACTGAGCACCCTGTATCAGCTCGAATCGTCCAAGCGAATTGACGGAGCATACAGACACCGCAACATGGACACAAAGATGAAACTTACAATACACGCTTCTCGACCGCGCTACTGAATGTTGGCACCAACAAATTTTCTAGTAGCGTCTCGAGCAGCGCTGTGGGCCGCCTACCGATCTTCCGGTGCACCGACAAAACTCGTTGCATGAGATGGGCCGAGCCGTATCTCCGTCAATTTTGGGCTCGTTGCGGCCGAACGAGGCTCGTTCGAACGAGACAGTACAATTGACTTTATAGCTCGGACATGTAAACATAATGTCAGACACAAGACCGGGAAACACAGCACGCGCGATCAGAACCGCTACTGAATGTTGTTGGTGCAAGCTGTCTGAACGAGAAGCCCTCGAGAAGCGTGTTGTCATCCGTTCCTGGTCAGATCTCTTGCGCAACCCGACGATTGCGATTCCGCTTGATGAGATGAGCTGATAGCGCAGGGTCAGGTTGCGCTATCAGGCTCGAATCCCAGTTTCCTGAAAGGAAACTGACGGAGATACAGGGTGCACTGACATCGGCCGAAACATGGACACAAGATGCATACTCCACTTCGAATCAGAGCGCTGGACTGTAATACTTAAGGCACCAACATTTCGTAGCGCTGAGAAAATGAGTAGCTGCCGTCCTCTGGTCCATGGCACGTCTGCATTCCGACAATATTATTCAGAGGCTTGGAGATGGGCCGAGCTGGATAAGCGCAGGGTCAGTTGACCCTTGTGGCCGAACGAGAGCCCATCTGAATCGCAAGCGAATTTTATGTCGACGGAGATACAGATCATATCGCATTACATATCGACCGGAACGGCTACAGCACGCTTCTCGAGGGCTAGAAAATGCTGGTGCCAAAACGTACGGTCTGATTCGGCCTGGGTGTGTTTCATCTTGTGTCCATGTTGGATGTCTGTATCTCCGTCAATACTGCGATTCAGAGGCTCTCGTTCGGCCACAAGGCACAACCGACCCTGCGCTATCAGCTCGGCCCATCTCCAAGCGAATTTTGTCGGGCGCTCGGAATTGACCGAAACGGCTACAGCACGCTTCTCGAGGGCTAGAAAATGCTGGTGCCAAAACGTACGGTCTGATTCGGCCTGGGTGTGTTTCATCTTGTGTCCATGTTGGATGTCTGTATCTCCGTCAATACTGCGATTCAGAGGCTCTCGTTCGGCCACAAGGCACAACCGACCCTGCGCTATCAGCTCGGCCCATCTCCAAGCGAATTTTGTCGGGCGCTCGGAATTGACCGAAACGGCTACAGCACGCTTCTCGAGGGCTAGAAAATGCTGCTGCCAAAACGTACGGTCTGATTCGGCCTGGGTGTGTTTCATCTTGTGTCCATGTTGGATGTCTGTATCTCCGTCAATACTGCGATTCAGAGGCTCTCGTTCGGCCACAAGGCACAACCGACCCTGCGCTATCAGCTCGGCCCATCTCCAAGCGAATTTTGTCGGGCGCTCGGAATTGACCGAAACGGCTACAGCACGCTTCTCGAGGGCTAGAAAATGCTGCTGCCAAAACGTACGGTCTGATTCGGCCTGGGTGTGTTTCATCTTGTGTCCATGTTGGATGTCTGTATCTCCGTCAATACTGCGATTCAGAGGCTCTCGTTCGGCCACAAGGCACAACCGACCCTGCGCTATCAGCTCGGCCCATCTCCAAGCGAATTTTGTCGGGCGCTCGGAATTGACCGAAACGGCTACAGCACGCTTCTCGAGGGCTAGAAAATGCTGCTGCCAAAACGTACGGTCTGATTCGGCCTGGGTGTGTTTCATCTTGTGTCCATGTTGGATGTCTGTATCTCCGTCAATACTGCGATTCAGAGGCTCTCGTTCGGCCACAAGGCACAACCGACCCTGCGCTATCAGCTCGGCCCATCTCCAAGCGAATTTTGTCGGGTGCTCGGAATTGACCGAAACGGCTACAGCACGCTTCTCGAGGGCTAGAAAATGCTGCTGCCAAAACGTACGGTCTGATTCGGCCTGGGTGTGTTTCATCTTGTGTCCATGTTGGATGTCTGTATCTCCGTCAATACTGCGATTCAGAGGCTCTCGTTCGGCCACAAGGCACAACCGACCCTGCGCTATCAGCTCGGCCCATCTCCAAGCGAATTTTGTCGGGCGCTCGGAATTGACCGAAACGGCTACAGCACGCTTCTCGAGGGCTAGAAAATGCTGCTGCCAAAACGTACGGTCTGATTCGGCCTGGGTGTGTTTCATCTTGTGTCCATGTTGGATGTCTGTATCTCCGTCAATACTGCGATTCAGAGGCTCTCGTTCGGCCACAAGGCACAACCGACCCTGCGCTATCAGCTGTGTCCATCTCCAAGCGAATTTTGTCGGGTGCTCGGAATCGTCCGAAACGGCTTCAGCACGCTTCTCGAGGGCTAGAAAATGCTGCTGCCAAAACGTACGGTCTGATTCGGCCTGGGTGTGTTTCATCTTGTGTCCATGTTGGATGTCTGTATCTCCGTCAATACTGCGATTCAGAGGCTCTCGTTCGGCCACAAGGCACAACCGACCCTGCGCTATCAGCTCGGCCCATCTCCAAGCGAATTTTGTCGGGCGCTCGGAATTGACCGAAACGGCTACAGCACGCTTCTCGAGGGCTAGAAAATGCTGCTGCCAAAACGTACGGTCTGATTCGGCCTGGGTGTGTTTCATCTTGTGTCCATGTTGGATGTCTGTATCTCCGTCAATACTGCGATTCAGAGGCTCTCGTTCGGCCACAAGGCACAACCGACCCTGTGCTATCAGCTGTGTCCATCTCCAAGCGAATTTTGTCGGGTGCTCGGAATCGTCCGAAACGGCTTCAGCACGCTTCTCGAGGGCTAGAAAATGCTGCTGCCAAAACGTACGGTCTGATTCGGCCTGGGTGTGTTTCATCTAGTGTCCATGTTGGATGTCTGTATCTCCGTCAATACTGCGATTCAGAGGCTCTCGTTCGGCCACAAGGCACAACCGACCCTGCGCTATCAGCTCGGCCCATCTCCAAGCGAATTTTGTCGGGCGCTCGGAATTGACCGAAACGGCTACAGCACGCTTCTCGAGGGCTAGAAAATGCTGCTGCCAAAACGTACGGTCTGATTCGGCCTGGGTGTGTTTCATCTTGTGTCCATGTTGGATGTCTGTATCTCCGTCAATACTGCGATTCAGAGGCTCTCGTTCGGCCACAAGGCACAACCGACCCTGCGCTATCAGCTCGGCCCATCTCCAAGCGAATTTTGTCGGGCGCTCGGAATTGACCGAAACGGCTACAGCACGCTTCTCGAGGGCTAGAAAATGCTGCTGCCAAAACGTACGGTCTGATTCGGCCTGGGTGTGTTTCATCTTGTGTCCATGTTGGATGTCTGTATCTCCGTCAATACTGCGATTCAGAGGCTCTCGTTCGGCCACAAGGCACAACCGACCCTGCGCTATCAGCTCGGCCCATCTCCAAGCGAATTTTGTCGGGCGCTCGGAATTGACCGAAACGGCTTCAGCACGCTTCTCGAGGGCTAGAAAATGCTGCTGCCAAAACGTACGGTCTGATTCGGCCTGGGTGTGTTTCATCTTGTGTCCATGTTGGATGTCTGTATCTCCGTCAATACTGCGATTCAGAGGCTCTCGTTCGGCCACAAGGCACAACCGACCCTGCGCTATCAGCTCGGCCCATCTCCAAGCGAATTTTGTCGGGCGCTCGGAATTGACCGAAACGGCTACAGCACGCTTCTCGAGGGCTAGAAAATGCTGGTGCCAAAACGTACGGTCTGATTCGGCCTGGGTGTGTTTCATCTTGTGTCCATGTTGGATGTCTGTATCTCCGTCAATACTGCGATTCAGATGCTCTCGTTCGGCCACAAGGCACAACCGACCCTGCGCTATCAGCTCGGCCCATCTCCAAGCGAATTTTGTCGGGCGCTCGGAATTGACCGAAACGGCTTCAGCACGCTTCTCGAGGGCTAGAAAATGCTGCTGCCAAAACGTACGGTCTGATTCGGCCTGGGTGTGTTTCATCTTGTGTCCATGTTGGATGTCTGTATCTCCGTCAATACTGCGATTCAGAGGCTCTCGTTCGGCCACAAGGCACAACCGACCCTGCGCTATCAGCTCGGCCCATCTCCAAGCGAATTTTGTCGGGCGCTCGGAATTGACCGAAACGGCTACAGCACGCTTCTCGAGGGCTAGAAAATGCTGCTGCCAAAACGTACGGTCTGATTCGGCCTGGGTGTGTTTCATCTTGTGTCCATGTTGGATGTCTGTATCTCCGTCAATACTGCGATTCAGAGGCTCTCGTTCGGCCACAAGGCACAACCGACCCTGCGCTATCAGCTCGGCCCATCTCCAAGCGAATTTTGTCGGGCGCTCGGAATTGACCGAAACGGCTACAGCACGCTTCTCGAGGGCTAGAAAATGCTGCTGCCAAAACGTACGGTCTGATTCGGCCTGGGTGTGTTTCATCTTGTGTCCATGTTGGATGTCTGTATCTCCGTCAATACTG
The DNA here is from genome assembly GCA_030324255.1 of Phytophthora capsici. Classification (NCBI taxonomy): domain Eukaryota; phylum Oomycota; class Peronosporomycetes; order Peronosporales; family Peronosporaceae; genus Phytophthora; species Phytophthora capsici. The sequence goes on along the minus strand of JAFEIO010000022.1, from coordinate 219,558 downwards.
CGATTCAGAGGCTCTCGTTCGGCCACAAGGCACAACCGACCCTGCGCTATCAGCTCGGCCCATCTCCAAGCGAATTTTGTCGGGCGCTCGGAATTGACCGAAACGGCTACAGCACGCTTCTCGAGGGCTAGAAAATGCTGCTGCCAAAACGTACGGTCTGATTCGGCCTGGGTGTGTTTCATCTTGTGTCCATGTTGGATGTCTGTATCTCCGTCAATACTGCGATTCAGAGGCTCTCGTTCGGCCACAAGGCACAACCGACCCTGCGCTATCAGCTCGGCCCATCTCCAAGCGAATTTTGTCGGGCGCTCGGAATTGACCGAAACGGCTACAGCACGCTTCTCGAGGGCTAGAAAATGCTGCTGCCAAAACGTACGGTCTGATTCGGCCTGGGTGTGTTTCATCTTGTGTCCATGTTGGATGTCTGTATCTCCGTCAATACTGCGATTCAGAGGCTCTCGTTCGGCCACAAGGCACAACCGACCCTGCGCTATCAGCTCGGCCCATCTCCAAGCGAATTTTGTCGGGCGCTCGGAATTGACCGAAACGGCTTCAGCACGCTTCTCGAGGGCTAGAAAATGCTGGTGCCAAAACGTACGGTCTGATTCGGCCTGGGTGTGTTTCATCTTGTGTCCATGTTGGATGTCTGTATCTCCGTCAATACTGCGATTCAGAGGCTCTCGTTCGGCCACAAGGCACAACCGACCCTGCGCTATCAGCTCGGCCCATCTCCAAGCGAATTTTGTCGGGCGCTCGGAATTGACCGAAACGGCTTCAGCACGCTTCTCGAGGGCTAGAAAATGCTGGTGCCAAAACGTACGGTCTGATTCGGCCTGGGTGTGTTTCATCTTGTGTCCATGTTGGATGTCTGTATCTCCGTCAATACTGCGATTCAGAGGCTCTCGTTCGGCCACAAGGCACAACCGACCCTGCGCTATCAGCTCGGCCCATCTCCAAGCGAATTTTGTCGGGCGCTCGGAATTGACCGAAACGGCTACAGCACGCTTCTCGAGGGCTAGAAAATGCTGCTGCCAAAACGTACGGTCTGATTCGGCCTGGGTGTGTTTCATCTTGTGTCCATGTTGGATGTCTGTATCTCCGTCAATACTGCGATTCAGAGGCTCTCGTTCGGCCACAAGGCACAACCGACCCTGCGCTATCAGCTCGGCCCATCTCCAAGCGAATTTTGTCGGGCGCTCGGAATTGACCGAAACGGCTACAGCACGCTTCTCGAGGGCTAGAAAATGCTGCTGCCAAAACGTACGGTCTGATTCGGCCTGGGTGTGTTTCATCTTGTGTCCATGTTGGATGTCTGTATCTCCGTCAATACTGCGATTCAGAGGCTCTCGTTCGGCCACAAGGCACAACCGACCCTGCGCTATCAGCTCGGCCCATCTCCAAGCGAATTTTGTCGGGCGCTCGGAATTGACCGAAACGGCTTCAGCACGCTTCTCGAGGGCTAGAAAATGCTGCTGCCAAAACGTACGGTCTGATTCGGCCTGGGTGTGTTTCATCTTGTGTCCATGTTGGATGTCTGTATCTCCGTCAATACTGCGATTCAGAGGCTCTCGTTCGGCCACAAGGCACAACCGACCCTGCGCTATCAGCTCGGCCCATCTCCAAGCGAATTTTGTCGGGCGCTCGGAATTGACCGAAACGGCTTCAGCACGCTTCTCGAGGGCTAGAAAATGCTGGTGCCAAAACGTACGGTCTGATTCGGCCTGGGTGTGTTTCATCTTGTGTCCATGTTGGATGTCTGTATCTCCGTCAATACTGCGATTCAGAGGCTCTCGTTCGGCCACAAGGCACAACCGACCCTGCGCTATCAGCTCGGCCCATCTCCAAGCGAATTTTGCCGGGCGCTCGGAATTGACCGAAACGGCTACAGCACGCTTCTCGAGGGCTAGAAAATGCTGCTGCCAAAACGTACGGTCTGATTCGGCCTGGGTGTGTTTCATCTTGTGTCCATGTTGGATGTCTGTATCTCCGTCAATACTGCGATTCAGAGGCTCTCGTTCGGCCACAAGGCACAACCGACCCTGCGCTATCAGCTCGGCCCATCTCCAAGCGAATTTTGTCGGGCGCTCGGAATTGACCGAAACGGCTACAGCACGCTTCTCGAGGGCTAGAAAATGCTGCTGCCAAAACGTACGGTCTGATTCGGCCTGGGTGTGTTTCATCTTGTGTCCATGTTGGATGTCTGTATCTCCGTCAATACTGCGATTCAGAGGCTCTCGTTCGGCCACAAGGCACAACCGACCCTGCGCTATCAGCTCGGCCCATCTCCAAGCGAATTTTGTCGGGCGCTCGGAATTGACCGAAACGGCTACAGCACGCTTCTCGAGGGCTAGAAAATGCTGCTGCCAAAACGTACGGTCTGATTCGGCCTGGGTGTGTTTCATCTTGTGTCCATGTTGGATGTCTGTATCTCCGTCAATACTGCGATTCAGAGGCTCTCGTTCGGCCACAAGGCACAACCGACCCTGCGCTATCAGCTCGGCCCATCTCCAAGCGAATTTTGTCGGGCGCTCGGAATTGACCGAAACGGCTTCAGCACGCTTCTCGAGGGCTAGAAAATGCTGGTGCCAAAACGTACGGTCTGATTCGGCCTGGGTGTGTTTCATCTTGTGTCCATGTTGGATGTCTGTATCTCCGTCAATACTGCGATTCAGAGGCTCTCGTTCGGCCACAAAGCACAACCGACCCTGCGCTATCAGCTCGGCCCATCTCCAAGCGAATTTTGTCGGGCGCTCGGAATTGACCGAAACGGCTACAGCACGCTTCTCGAGGGCTAGAAAATGCTGCTGCCAAAACGTACGGTCTGATTCGGCCTGGGTGTGTTTCATCTTGTGTCCATGTTGGATGTCTGTATCTCCGTCAATACTGCGATTCAGAGGCTCTCGTTCGGCCACAAGGCACAACCGACCCTGCGCTATCAGCTCGGCCCATCTCCAAGCAAATTTTGTCGGGCGCTCGGAATTGACCGAAACGGCTTCAGCACGCTTCTCGAGGGCTAGAAAATGCTGGTGCCAAAACGTACGGTCTGATTCGGCCTGGGTGTGTTTCATCTTGTGTCCATGTTGGAGGTCTGTATCTCCGTCAATACTGCGATTCAGAGGCTCTCGTTCGGCCACAAGGCACAACCGACCCTGCGCTATCAGCTCGGCCCATCTCCAAGCGAATTTTGTCGGGCGCTCGGAATTGACCGAAACGGCTACAGCACGCTTCTCGAGGGCTAGAAAATGCTGGTGCCAAAACGTACGGTCTGATTCGGCCTGGGTGTGTTTCATCTTGTGTCCATGTTGGATGTCTGTATCTCCGTCAATACTGCGATTCAGAGGCTCTCGTTCGGCCACAAGGCACAACCGACCCTGCGCTATCAGCTCGGCCCATCTCCAAGCGAATTTTGTCGGGCGCTCGGAATTGACCGAAACGGCTACAGCACGCTTCTCGAGGGCTAGAAAATGCTGCTGCCAAAACGTACGGTCTGATTCGGCCTGGGTGTGTTTCATCTTGTGTCCATGTTGGATGTCTGTATCTCCGTCAATACTGCGATTCAGAGGCTCTCGTTCGGCCACAAGGCACAACCGACCCTGCGCTATCAGCTCGGCCCATCTCCAAGCAAATTTTGTCGGGCGCTCGGAATTGACCGAAACGGCTACAGCACGCTTCTCGAGGGCTAGAAAATGCTGCTGCCAAAACGTACGGTCTGATTCGGCCTGGGTGTGTTTCATCTTGTGTCCATGTTGGATGTCTGTATCTCCGTCAATACTGCGATTCAGAGGCTCTCGTTCGGCCACAAGGCTCAACCGACCCTGCGCTATCAGCTCGGCCCATCTCCAAGCGAATTTTGTCGGGCGCTCGGAATTGACCGAAACGGCTACAGCACGCTTCTCGAGGGCTAGAAAATGCTGCTGCCAAAACGTACGGTCTGATTCGGCCTGGGTGTGTTTCATCTTGTGTCCATGTTGGATGTCTGTATCTCCGTCAATACTGCGATTCAGAGGCTCTCGTTCGGCCACAAGGCACAACCGACCCTGCGCTATCAGCTCGGCCCATCTCCAAGCGAATTTTGTCGGGCGCTCGGAATTGACCGAAACGGCTACAGCACGCTTCTCGAGGGCTAGAAAATGCTGCTGCCAAAACGTACGGTCTGATTCGGCCTGGGTGTGTTTCATCTTGTGTCCATGTTGGATGTCTGTATCTCCGTCAATACTGCGATTCAGAGGCTCTCGTTCGGCCACAAGGCACAACCGACCCTGCGCTATCAGCTCGGCCCATCTCCAAGCGAATTTTGTCGGGCGCTCGGAATTGACCGAAACGGCTACAGCACGCTTCTCGAGGGCTAGAAAATGCTGCTGCCAAAACGTACGGTCTGATTCGGCCTGGGTGTGTTTCATCTTGTGTCCATGTTGGATGTCTGTATCTCCGTCAATACTGCGATTCAGAGGCTCTCGTTCGGCCACAAGGCACAACCGACCCTGCGCTATCAGCTCGGCCCATCTCCAAGCAAATTTTGTCGGGCGCTCGGAATTGACCGAAACGGCTTCAGCACGCTTCTCGAGGGCTAGAAAATGCTGCTGCCAAAACGTACGGTCTGATTCGGCCTGGGTGTGTTTCATCTTGTGTCCATGTTGGATGTCTGTATCTCCGTCAATACTGCGATTCAGAGGCTCTCGTTCGGCCACAAGGCTCAACCGACCCTGCGCTATCAGCTCGGCCCATCTCCAAGCGAATTTTGTCGGGCGCTCGGAATTGACCGAAACGGCTACAGCACGCTTCTCGAGGGCTAGAAAATGCTGCTGCCAAAACGTACGGTCTGATTCGGCCTGGGTGTGTTTCATCTTGTGTCCATGTTGGATGTCTGTATCTCCGTCAATACTGCGATTCAGAGGCTCTCGTTCGGCCACAAGGCACAACCGACCCTGCGCTATCAGCTCGGCCCATCTCCAAGCGAATTTTGTCGGGCGCTCGGAATTGACCGAAACGGCTACAGCACGCTTCTCGAGGGCTAGAAAATGCTGCTGCCAAAACGTACGGTCTGATTCGGCCTGGGTGTGTTTCATCTTGTGTCCATGTTGGATGTCTGTATCTCCGTCAATACTGCGATTCAGAGGCTCTCGTTCGGCCACAAGGCACAACCGACCCTGCGCTATCAGCTCGGCCCATCTCCAAGCGAATTTTGTCGGGCGCTCGGAATTGACCGAAACGGCTACAGCACGCTTCTCGAGGGCTAGAAAATGCTGCTGCCAAAACGTACGGTCTGATTCGGCCTGGGTGTGTTTCATCTTGTGTCCATGTTGGATGTCTGTATCTCCGTCAATACTGCGATTCAGAGGCTCTCGTTCGGCCACAAGGCACAACCGACCCTGCGCTATCAGCTCGGCCCATCTCCAAGCAAATTTTGTCGGGCGCTCGGAATTGACCGAAACGGCTTCAGCACGCTTCTCGAGGGCTAGAAAATGCTGCTGCCAAAACGTACGGTCTGATTCGGCCTGGGTGTGTTTCATCTTGTGTCCATGTTGGAGGTCTGTATCTCCGTCAATACTGCGATTCAGAGGCTCTCGTTCGGCCACAAGGCACAACCGACCCTGCGCTATCAGCTCGGCCCATCTCCAAGCGAATTTTGTCGGGCGCTCGGAATTGACCGAAACGGCTACAGCACGCTTCTCGAGGGCTAGAAAATGCTGCTGCCAAAACGTACGGTCTGATTCGGCCTGGGTGTGTTTCATCTTGTGTCCATGTTGGATGTCTGTATCTCCGTCAATACTGCGATTCAGAGGCTCTCGTTCGGCCACAAGGCACAACCGACCCTGCGCTATCAGCTCGGCCCATCTCCAAGCAAATTTTGTCGGGCGCTCGGAATTGACCGAAACGGCTTCAGCACGCTTCTCGAGGGCTAGAAAATGCTGCTGCCAAAACGTACGGTCTGATTCGGCCTGGGTGTGTTTCATCTTGTGTCCATGTTGGAGGTCTGTATCTCCGTCAATACTGCGATTCAGAGGCTCTCGTTCGGCCACAAGGCACAACCGACCCTGCGCTATCAGCTCGGCCCATCTCCAAGCGAATTTTGTCGGGCGCTCGGAATTGACCGAAACGGCTACAGCACGCTTCTCGAGGGCTAGAAAATGCTGCTGCCAAAACGTACGGTCTGATTCGGCCTGGGTGTGTTTCATCTTGTGTCCATGTTGGATGTCTGTATCTCCGTCAATACTGCGATTCAGAGGCTCTCGTTCGGCCACAAGGCACAACCGACCCTGCGCTATCAGCTCGGCCCATCTCCAAGCGAATTTTGTCGGGCGCTCGGAATTGACCGAAACGGCTACAGCACGCTTCTCGAGGGCTAGAAAATGCTGCTGCCAAAACGTACGGTCTGATTCGGCCTGGGTGTGTTTCATCTTGTGTCCATGTTGGATGTCTGTATCTCCGTCAATACTGCGATTCAGAGGCTCTCGTTCGGCCACAAGGCACAACCGACCCTGCGCTATCAGCTCGGCCCATCTCCAAGCGAATTTTGTCGGGCGCTCGGAATTGACCGAAACGGCTACAGCACGCTTCTCGAGGGCTAGAAAATGCTGCTGCCAAAACGTACGGTCTGATTCGGCCTGGGTGTGTTTCATCTTGTGTCCATGTTGGATGTCTGTATCTCCGTCAATACTGCGATTCAGAGGCTCTCGTTCGGCCACAAGGCTCAACCGACCCTGCGCTATCAGCTCGGCCCATCTCCAAGCGAATTTTGCCGGGCGCTCGGAATTGACCGAAACGGCTACAGCACGCTTCTCGAGGGCTAGAAAATGCTGGTGCCAAAACGTACGGTCTGATTCGGCCTGGGTGTGTTTCATCTTGTGTCCATGTTGGATGTCTGTATCTCCGTCAATACTGCGATTCAGAGGCTCTCGTTCGGCCACAAGGCACAACCGACCCTGCGCTATCAGCTCGGCCCATCTCCAAGCGAATTTTGTCGGGCGCTCGGAATTGACCGAAACGGCTACAGCACGCTTCTCGAGGGCTAGAAAATGCTGCTGCCAAAACGTACGGTCTGATTCGGCCTGGGTGTGTTTCATCTTGTGTCCATGTTGGATGTCTGTATCTCCGTCAATACTGCGATTCAGAGGCTCTCGTTCGGCCACAAGGCACAACCGACCCTGCGCTATCAGCTCGGCCCATCTCCAAGCGAATTTTGTCGGGCGCTCGGAATTGACCGAAACGGCTACAGCACGCTTCTCGAGGGCTAGAAAATGCTGCTGCCAAAACGTACGGTCTGATTCGGCCTGGGTGTGTTTCATCTTGTGTCCATGTTGGATGTCTGTATCTCCGTCAATACTGCGATTCAGAGGCTCTCGTTCGGCCACAAGGCACAACCGACCCTGCGCTATCAGCTCGGCCCATCTCCAAGCAAATTTTGTCGGGCGCTCGGAATTGACCGAAACGGCTTCAGCACGCTTCTCGAGGGCTAGAAAATGCTGCTGCCAAAACGTACGGTCTGATTCGGCCTGGGTGTGTTTCATCTTGTGTCCATGTTGGATGTCTGTATCTCCGTCAATACTGCGATTCAGAGGCTCTCGTTCGGCCACAAGGCACAACCGACCCTGCGCTATCAGCTCGGCCCATCTCCAAGCGAATTTTGTCGGGCGCTCGGAATTGACCGAAACGGCTACAGCACGCTTCTCGAGGGCTAGAAAATGCTGCTGCCAAAACGTACGGTCTGATTCGGCCTGGGTGTGTTTCATCTTGTGTCCATGTTGGATGTCTGTATCTCCGTCAATACTGCGATTCAGAGGCTCTCGTTCGGCCACAAGGCACAACCGACCCTGCGCTATCAGCTCGGCCCATCTCCAAGCAAATTTTGTCGGGCGCTCGGAATTGACCGAAACGGCTTCAGCACGCTTCTCGAGGGCTAGAAAATGCTGCTGCCAAAACGTACGGTCTGATTCGGCCTGGGTGTGTTTCATCTTGTGTCCATGTTGGATGTCTGTATCTCCGTCAATACTGCGATTCAGAGGCTCTCGTTCGGCCACAAGGCTCAACCGACCCTGCGCTATCAGCTCGGCCCATCTCCAAGCGAATTTTGTCGGGCGCTCGGAATTGACCGAAACGGCTACAGCACGCTTCTCGAGGGCTAGAAAATGCTGCTGCCAAAACGTACGGTCTGATTCGGCCTGGGTGTGTTTCATCTTGTGTCCATGTTGGATGTCTGTATCTCCGTCAATACTGCGATTCAGAGGCTCTCGTTCGGCCACAAGGCACAACCGACCCTGCGCTATCAGCTCGGCCCATCTCCAAGCGAATTTTGTCGGGCGCTCGGAATTGACCGAAACGGCTACAGCACGCTTCTCGAGGGCTAGAAAATGCTGCTGCCAAAACGTACGGTCTGATTCGGCCTGGGTGTGTTTCATCTTGTGTCCATGTTGGATGTCTGTATCTCCGTCAATACTGCGATTCAGAGGCTCTCGTTCGGCCACAAGGCACAACCGACCCTGCGCTATCAGCTCGGCCCATCTCCAAGCGAATTTTGTCGGGCGCTCGGAATTGACCGAAACGGCTACAGCACGCTTCTCGAGGGCTAGAAAATGCTGCTGCCAAAACGTACGGTCTGATTCGGCCTGGGTGTGTTTCATCTTGTGTCCATGTTGGATGTCTGTATCTCCGTCAATACTGCGATTCAGAGGCTCTCGTTCGGCCACAAGGCACAACCGACCCTGCGCTATCAGCTCGGCCCATCTCCAAGCGAATTTTGTCGGGCGCTCGGAATTGACCGAAACGGCTACAGCACGCTTCTCGAGGGCTAGAAAATGCTGCTGCCAAAACGTACGGTCTGATTCGGCCTGGGTGTGTTTCATCTTGTGTCCATGTTGGATGTCTGTATCTCCGTCAATACTGCGATTCAGAGGCTCTCGTTCGGCCACAAGGCACAACCGACCCTGCGCTATCAGCTCGGCCCATCTCCAAGCAAATTTTGTCGGGCGCTCGGAATTGACCGAAACGGCTACAGCACGCTTCTCGAGGGCTAGAAAATGCTGCTGCCAAAACGTACGGTCTGATTCGGCCTGGGTGTGTTTCATCTTGTGTCCATGTTGGATGTCTGTATCTCCGTCAATACTGCGATTCAGATGCTCTCGTTCGGCCACAAGGCACAACCGACCCTGCGCTATCAGCTCGGCCCATCTCCAAGCGAATTTTGTCGGGCGCTCGGAATTGACCGAAACGGCTTCAGCACGCTTCTCGAGGGCTAGAAAATGCTGCTGCCAAAACGTACGGTCTGATTCGGCCTGGGTGTGTTTCATCTTGTGTCCATGTTGGATGTCTGTATCTCCGTCAATACTGCGATTCAGAGGCTCTCGTTCGGCCACAAGGCACAACCGACCCTGCGCTATCAGCTCGGCCCATCTCCAAGCGAATTTTGTCGGGCGCTCGGAATTGACCGAAACGGCTACAGCACGCTTCTCGAGGGCTAGAAAATGCTGCTGCCAAAACGTACGGTCTGATTCGGCCTGGGTGTGTTTCATCTTGTGTCCATGTTGGATGTCTGTATCTCCGTCAATACTGCGATTCAGAGGCTCTCGTTCGGCCACAAGGCACAACCGACCCTGCGCTATCAGCTCGGCCCATCTCCAAGCAAATTTTGTCGGGCGCTCGGAATTGACCGAAACGGCTACAGCACGCTTCTCGAGGGCTAGAAAATGCTGCTGCCAAAACGTACGGTCTGATTCGGCCTGGGTGTGTTTCATCTTGTGTCCATGTTGGATGTCTGTATCTCCGTCAATACTGCGATTCAGATGCTCTCGTTCGGCCACAAGGCACAACCGACCCTGCGCTATCAGCTCGGCCCATCTCCAAGCGAATTTTGTCGGGCGCTCGGAATTGACCGAAACGGCTTCAGCACGCTTCTCGAGGGCTAGAAAATGCTGCTGCCAAAACGTACGGTCTGATTCGGCCTGGGTGTGTTTCATCTTGTGTCCATGTTGGATGTCTGTATCTCCGTCAATACTGCGATTCAGAGGCTCTCGTTCGGCCACAAGGCACAACCGACCCTGCGCTATCAGCTCGGCCCATCTCCAAGCGAATTTTGTCGGGCGCTCGGAATTGACCGAAACGGCTACAGCACGCTTCTCGAGGGCTAGAAAATGCTGCTGCCAAAACGTACGGTCTGATTCGGCCTGGGTGTGTTTCATCTTGTGTCCATGTTGGATGTCTGTATCTCCGTCAATACTGCGATTCAGAGGCTCTCGTTCGGCCACAAGGCACAACCGACCCTGCGCTATCAGCTCGGCCCATCTCCAAGCGAATTTTGTCGGGCGCTCGGAATTGACCGAAACGGCTTCAGCACGCTTCTCGAGGGCTAGAAAATGCTGCTGCCAAAACGTACGGTCTGATTCGGCCTGGGTGTGTTTCATCTTGTGTCCATGTTGGATGTCTGTATCTCCGTCAATACTGCGATTCAGAGGCTCTCGTTCGGCCACAAGGCACAACCGACCCTGCGCTATCAGCTCGGCCCATCTCCAAGCAAATTTTGTCGGGCGCTCGGAATTGACCGAAACGGCTACAGCACGCTTCTCGAGGGCTAGAAAATGCTGCTGCCAAAACGTACGGTCTGATTCGGCCTGGGTGTGTTTCATCTTGTGTCCATGTTGGATGTCTGTATCTCCGTCAATACTGCGATTCAGATGCTCTCGTTCGGCCACAAGGCACAACCGACCCTGCGCTATCAGCTCGGCCCATCTCCAAGCGAATTTTGTCGGGCGCTCGGAATTGACCGAAACGGCTTCAGCACGCTTCTCGAGGGCTAGAAAATGCTGCTGCCAAAACGTACGGTCTGATTCGGCCTGGGTGTGTTTCATCTTGTGTCCATGTTGGATGTCTGTATCTCCGTCAATACTGCGATTCAGAGGCTCTCGTTCGGCCACAAGGCACAACCGACCCTGCGCTATCAGCTCGGCCCATCTCCAAGCGAATTTTGTCGGGCGCTCGGAATTGACCGAAACGGCTACAGCACGCTTCTCGAGGGCTAGAAAATGCTGCTGCCAAAACGTACGGTCTGATTCGGCCTGGGTGTGTTTCATCTTGTGTCCATGTTGGATGTCTGTATCTCCGTCAATACTGCGATTCAGAGGCTCTCGTTCGGCCACAAGGCACAACCGACCCTGCGCTATCAGCTCGGCCCATCTCCAAGCGAATTTTGTCGGGCGCTCGGAATTGACCGAAACGGCTTCAGCACGCTTCTCGAGGGCTAGAAAATGCTGGTGCCAAAACGTACGGTCTGATTCGGCCTGGGTGTGTTTCATCTTGTGTCCATGTTGGATGTCTGTATCTCCGTCAATACTGCGATTCAGAGGCTCTCGTTCGGCCACAAGGCACAACCGACCCTGCGCTATCAGCTCGGCCCATCTCCAAGCGAATTTTGTCGGGCGCTCGGAATTGACCGAAACGGCTACAGCACGCTTCTCGAGGGCTAGAAAATGCTGCTGCCAAAACGTACGGTCTGATTCGGCCTGGGTGTGTTTCATCTTGTGTCCATGTTGGATGTCTGTATCTCCGTCAATACTGCGATTCAGAGGCTCTCGTTCGGCCACAAGGCACAACCGACCCTGCGCTATCAGCTCGGCCCATCTCCAAGCGAATTTTGTCGGGCGCTCGGAATTGACCGAAACGGCTACAGCACGCTTCTCGAGGGCTAGAAAATGCTGCTGCCAAAACGTACGGTCTGATTCGGCCTGGGTGTGTTTCATCTTGTGTCCATGTTGGATGTCTGTATCTCCGTCAATACTGCGATTCAGAGGCTCTCGTTCGGCCACAAGGCACAACCGACCCTGCGCTATCAGCTCGGCCCATCTCCAAGCGAATTTTGTCGGGCGCTCGGAATTGACCGAAACGGCTACAGCACGCTTCTCGAGGGCTAGAAAATGCTGCTGCCAAAACGTACGGTCTGATTCGGCCTGGGTGTGTTTCATCTTGTGTCCATGTTGGATGTCTGTATCTCCGTCAATACTGCGATTCAGAGGCTCTCGTTCGGCCACAAGGCACAACCGACCCTGCGCTATCAGCTCGGCCCATCTCCAAGCGAATTTTGTCGGGCGCTCGGAATTGACCGAAACGGCTTCAGCACGCTTCTCGAGGGCTAGAAAATGCTGGTGCCAAAACGTACGGTCTGATTCGGCCTGGGTGTGTTTCATCTTGTGTCCATGTTGGATGTCTGTATCTCCGTCAATACTGCGATTCAGAGGCTCTCGTTCGGCCACAAGGCACAACCGACCCTGCGCTATCAGCTCGGCCCATCTCCAAGCGAATTTTGTCGGGCGCTCGGAATTGACCGAAACGGCTACAGCACGCTTCTCGAGGGCTAGAAAATGCTGGTGCCAAAACGTACGGTCTGATTCGGCCTGGGTGTGTTTCATCTTGTGTCCATGTTGGATGTCTGTATCTCCGTCAATACTGCGATTCAGAGGCTCTCGTTCGGCCACAAGGCACAACCGACCCTGCGCTATCAGCTCGGCCCATCTCCAAGCGAATTTTGTCGGGCGCTCGGAATTGACCGAAACGGCTACAGCACGCTTCTCGAGGGCTAGAAAATGCTGCTGCCAAAACGTACGGTCTGATTCGGCCTGGGTGTGTTTCATCTTGTGTCCATGTTGGATGTCTGTATCTCCGTCAATACTGCGATTCAGAGGCTCTCGTTCGGCCACAAGGCACAACCGACCCTGCGCTATCAGCTCGGCCCATCTCCAAGCGAATTTTGTCGGGCGCTCGGAATTGACCGAAACGGCTTCAGCACGCTTCTCGAGGGCTAGAAAATGCTGGTGCCAAAACGTACGGTCTGATTCGGCCTGGGTGTGTTTCATCTTGTGTCCATGTTGGATGTCTGTATCTCCGTCAATACTGCGATTCAGAGGCTCTCGTTCGGCCACAAGGCACAACCGACCCTGCGCTATCAGCTCGGCCCATCTCCAAGCGAATTTTGTCGGGCGCTCGGAATTGACCGAAACGGCTACAGCACGCTTCTCGAGGGCTAGAAAATGCTGGTGCCAAAACGTACGGTCTGATTCGGCCTGGGTGTGTTTCATCTTGTGTCCATGTTGGATGTCTGTATCTCCGTCAATACTGCGATTCAGAGGCTCTCGTTCGGCCACAAGGCACAACCGACCCTGCGCTATCAGCTCGGCCCATCTCCAAGCGAATTTTGTCGGGCGCTCGGAATTGACCGAAACGGCTACAGCACGCTTCTCGAGGGCTAGAAAATGCTGCTGCCAAAACGTACGGTCTGATTCGGCCTGGGTGTGTTTCATCTTGTGTCCATGTTGGATGTCTGTATCTCCGTCAATACTGCGATTCAGAGGCTCTCGTTCGGCCACAAGGCACAACCGACCCTGCGCTATCAGCTCGGCCCATCTCCAAGCGAATTTTGTCGGGCGCTCGGAATTGACCGAAACGGCTACAGCACGCTTCTCGAGGGCTAGAAAATGCTGGTGCCAAAACGTACGGTCTGATTCGGCCTGGGTGTGTTTCATCTTGTGTCCATGTTGGATGTCTGTATCTCCGTCAATACTGCGATTCAGAGGCTCTCGTTCGGCCACAAGGCACAACCGACCCTGCGCTATCAGCTCGGCCCATCTCCAAGCGAATTTTGTCGGGCGCTCGGAATTGACCGAAACGGCTACAGCACGCTTCTCGAGGGCTAGAAAATGCTGCTGCCAAAACGTACGGTCTGATTCGGCCTGGGTGTGTTTCATCTTGTGTCCATGTTGGATGTCTGTATCTCCGTCAATACTGCGATTCAGAGGCTCTCGTTCGGCCACAAGGCACAACCGACCCTGCGCTATCAGCTCGGCCCATCTCCAAGCGAATTTTGTCGGGCGCTCGGAATTGACCGAAACGGCTACAGCACGCTTCTCGAGGGCTAGAAAATGCTGGTGCCAAAACGTACGGTCTGATTCGGCCTGGGTGTGTTTCATCTTGTGTCCATGTTGGATGTCTGTATCTCCGTCAATACTGCGATTCAGAGGCTCTCGTTCGGCCACAAGGCACAACCGACCCTGCGCTATCAGCTCGGCCCATCTCCAAGCGAATTTTGTCGGGCGCTCGGAATTGACCGAAACGGCTACAGCACGCTTCTCGAGGGCTAGAAAATGCTGCTGCCAAAACGTACGGTCTGATTCGGCCTGGGTGTGTTTCATCTTGTGTCCATGTTGGATGTCTGTATCTCCGTCAATACTGCGATTCAGAGGCTCTCGTTCGGCCACAAGGCACAACCGACCCTGCGCTATCAGCTCGGCCCATCTCCAAGCGAATTTTGTCGGGCGCTCGGAATTGACCGAAACGGCTACAGCACGCTTCTCGAGGGCTAGAAAATGCTGCTGCCAAAACGTACGGTCTGATTCGGCCTGGGTGTGTTTCATCTTGTGTCCATGTTGGATGTCTGTATCTCCGTCAATACTGCGATTCAGAGGCTCTCGTTCGGCCACAAGGCACAACCGACCCTGCGCTATCAGCTCGGCCCATCTCCAAGCGAATTTTGTCGGGCGCTCGGAATTGACCGAAACGGCTTCAGCACGCTTCTCGAGGGCTAGAAAATGCTGCTGCCAAAACGTACGGTCTGATTCGGCCTGGGTGTGTTTCATCTAGTGTCCATGTTGGATGTCTGTATCTCCGTCAATACTGCGATTCAGAGGCTCTCGTTCGGCCACAAGGCACAACCGACCCTGCGCTATCAGCTCGGCCCATCTCCAAGCGAATTTTGTCGGGCGCTCGGAATTGACCGAAACGGCTTCAGCACGCTTCTCGAGGGCTAGAAAATGCTGGTGCCAAAACGTACGGTCTGATTCGGCCTGGGTGTGTTTCATCTTGTGTCCATGTTGGATGTCTGTATCTCCGTCAATACTGCGATTCAGAGGCTCTCGTTCGGCCACAAGGCACAACCGACCCTGCGCTATCAGCTCGGCCCATCTCCAAGCGAATTTTGTCGGGCGCTCGGAATTGACCGAAACGGCTACAGCACGCTTCTCGAGGGCTAGAAAATGCTGCTGCCAAAACGTACGGTCTGATTCGGCCTGGGTGTGTTTCATCTAGTGTCCATGTTGGATGTCTGTATCTCCGTCAATACTGCGATTCAGAGGCTCTCGTTCGGCCACAAGGCACAACCGACCCTGCGCTATCAGCTCGGCCCATCTCCAAGCGAATTTTGTCGGGCGCTCGGAATTGACCGAAACGGCTACAGCACGCTTCTCGAGGGCTAGAAAATGCTGCTGCCAAAACGTACGGTCTGATTCGGCCTGGGTGTGTTTCATCTTGTGTCCATGTTGGATGTCTGTATCTCCGTCAATACTGCGATTCAGAGGCTCTCGTTCGGCCACAAGGCACAACCGACCCTGCGCTATCAGCTCGGCCCATCTCCAAGCGAATTTTGTCGGGCGCTCGGAATTGACCGAAACGGCTACAGCACGCTTCTCGAGGGCTAGAAAATGCTGGTGCCAAAACGTACGGTCTGATTCGGCCTGGGTGTGTTTCATCTTGTGTCCATGTTGGATGTCTGTATCTCCGTCAATACTGCGATTCAGAGGCTCTCGTTCGGCCACAAGGCACAACCGACCCTGCGCTATCAGCTCGGCCCATCTCCAAGCGAATTTTGTCGGGCGCTCGGAATTGACCGAAACGGCTACAGCACGCTTCTCGAGGGCTAGAAAATGCTGGTGCCAAAACGTACGGTCTGATTCGGCCTGGGTGTGTTTCATCTTGTGTCCATGTTGGATGTCTGTATCTCCGTCAATACTGCGATTCAGAGGCTCTCGTTCGGCCACAAGGCACAACCGACCCTGCGCTATCAGCTCGGCCCATCTCCAAGCGAATTTTGTCGGGCGCTCGGAATTGACCGAAACGGCTTCAGCACGCTTCTCGAGGGCTAGAAAATGCTGGTGCCAAAACGTACGGTCTGATTCGGCCTGGGTGTGTTTCATCTTGTGTCCATGTTGGATGTCTGTATCTCCGTCAATACTGCGATTCAGAGGCTCTCGTTCGGCCACAAAGCACAACCGACCCTGCGCTATCAGCTCGGCCCATCTCCAAGCGAATTTTGTCGGGCGCTCGGAATTGACCGAAACGGCTTCAGCACGCTTCTCGAGGGCTAGAAAATGCTGGTGCCAAAACGTACGGTCTGATTCGGCCTGGGTGTGTTTCATCTTGTGTCCATGTTGGATGTCTGTATCTCCGTCAATACTGCGATTCAGAGGCTCTCGTTCGGCCACAAGGCACAACCGACCCTGCGCTATCAGCTCGGCCCATCTCCAAGCGAATTTTGTCGGGCGCTCGGAATTGACCGAAACGGCTTCAGCACGCTTCTCGAGGGCTAGAAAATGCTGCTGCCAAAACGTACGGCCTGATTCGGCCTGGGTGTGTTTCATCTTGTGTCCATGTTGGATGTCTGTATCTCCGTCAATACTGCGATTCAGAGGCTCTCGTTCGGCCACAAAGCACAACCGACCCTGCGCTATCTGCTCGGCCCATCTCCAAGCGAATTTTGTCGGGCGCTCGGAATTGACCGAAACGGCTTCAGCACGCTTCTCGAGGGCTAGAAAATGCTGGTGCCAAAACGTACGGTCTGATTCGGCCTGGGTGTGTTTCATCTTGTGTCCATGTTGGATGTCTGTATCTCCGTCAATACTGCGATTCAGAGGCTCTCGTTCGGCCACAAAGCACAACCGACCCTGCGCTATCAGCTCGGCCCATCTCCAAGCGAATTTTGTCGGGCGCTCGGAATTGACCGAAACGGCTTCAGCACGCTTCTCGAGGGCTAGAAAATGCTGCTGCCAAAACGTACGGTCTGATTCGGCCTGGGTGTGTTTCATCTTGTGTCCATGTTGGAGGTCTGTATCTCCGTCAATACTGCGATTCAGAGGCTCTCGTTCGGCCACAAGGCACAACCGACCCTGCGCTATCAGCTCGGCCCATCTCCAAGCGAATTTTGTCGGGCGCTCGGAATTGACCGAAACGGCTACAGCACGCTTCTCGAGGGCTAGAAAATGCTGGTGCCAAAACGTACGGTCTGATTCGGCCTGGGTGTGTTTCATCTTGTGTCCATGTTGGATGTCTGTATCTCCGTCAATACTGCGATTCAGAGGCTCTCGTTCGGCCACAAGGCACAACCGACCCTGCGCTATCAGCTCGGCCCATCTCCAAGCGAATTTTGTCAGGCGCTCGGAATTGACCGAAACGGCTTCAGCACGCTTCTCGAGGGCTAGAAAATGCTGCTGCCAAAACGTACGGTCTGATTCGGCCTGGGTGTGTTTCATCTAGTGTCCATGTTGGATGTCTGTATCTCCGTCAATACTGCGATTCAGAGGCTCTCGTTCGGCCACAAGGCACAACCGACCCTGCGCTATCAGCTCGGCCCATCTCCAAGCGAATTTTGTCGGGCGCTCGGAATTGACCGAAACGGCTTCAGCACGCTTCTCGAGGGCTAGAAAATGCTGCTGCCAAAACGTACGGTCTGATTCGGCCTGGGTGTGTTTCATCTTGTGTCCATGTTGGATGTCTGTATCTCCGTCAATACTGCGATTCAGAGGCTCTCGTTCGGCCACAAGGCACAACCGACCCTGCGCTATCAGCTCGGCCCATCTCCAAGCGAATTTTGTCGGGCGCTCGGAATTGACCGAAACGGCTTCAGCACGCTTCTCGAGGGCTAGAAAATGCTGCTGCCAAAACGTACGGTCTGATTCGGCCTGGGTGTGTTTCATCTAGTGTCCATGTTGGATGTCTGTATCTCCGTCAATACTGCGATTCAGAGGCTCTCGTTCGGCCACAAGGCACAACCGACCCTGCGCTATCAGCTCGGCCCATCTCCAAGCGAATTTTGTCGGGCGCTCGGAATTGACCGAAACGGCTTCAGCACGCTTCTCGAGGGCTAGAAAATGCTGCTGCCAAAACGTACGGTCTGATTCGGCCTGGGTGTGTTTCATCTAGTGTCCATGTTGGATGTCTGTATCTCCGTCAATACTGCGATTCAGAGGCTCTCGTTCGGCCACAAGGCACAACCGACCCTGCGCTATCAGCTCGGCCCATCTCCAAGCGAATTTTGTCGGGCGCTCGGAATTGACCGAAACGGCTTCAGCACGCTTCTCGAGGGCTAGAAAATGCTGCTGCCAAAACGTACGGTCTGATTCGGCCTGGGTGTGTTTCATCTTGTGTCCATGTTGGATGTCTGTATCTCCGTCAATACTGCGATTCAGAGGCTCTCGTTCGGCCACAAGGCACAACCGACCCTGCGCTATCAGCTCGGCCCATCTCCAAGCGAATTTTGTCGGGCGCTCGGAATTGACCGAAACGGCTTCAGCACGCTTCTCGAGGGCTAGAAAATGCTGGTGCCAAAACGTACGGTCTGATTCGGCCTGGGTGTGTTTCATCTAGTGTCCATGTTGGATGTCTGTATCTCCGTCAATACTGCGATTCAGAGGCTCTCGTTCGGCCACAAGGCACAACCGACCCTGCGCTATCAGCTCGGCCCATCTCCAAGCGAATTTTGTCGGGCGCTCGGAATTGACCGAAACGGCTTCAGCACGCTTCTCGAGGGCTAGAAAATGCTGCTGCCAAAACGTACGGTCTGATTCGGCCTGGGTGTGTTTCATCTTGTGTCCATGTTGGATGTCTGTATCTCCGTCAATACTGCGATTCAGAGGCTCTCGTTCGGCCACAAGGCACAACCGACCCTGCGCTATCAGCTCGGCCCATCTCCAAGCGAATTTTGTCGGGCGCTCGGAATTGACCGAAACGGCTTCAGCACGCTTCTCGAGGGCTAGAAAATGCTGCTGCCAAAACGTACGGTCTGATTCGGCCTGGGTGTGTTTCATCTAGTGTCCATGTTGGATGTCTGTATCTCCGTCAATACTGCGATTCAGAGGCTCTCGTTCGGCCACAAGGCACAACCGACCCTGCGCTATCAGCTCGGCCCATCTCCAAGCGAATTTTGTCGGGCGCCCGGAATTGACCGAAACGGCTTCAGCACGCTTCTCGAGGGCTAGAAAATGCTGGTGCCAAAACGTACGGTCTGATTCGGCCTGGGTGTGTTTCATCTTGTGTCCATGTTGGATGTCTGTATCTCCGTCAATACTGCGATTCAGAGGCTCTCGTTCGGCCACAAGGCACAACCGACCCTGCGCTATCAGCTCGGCCCATCTCCAAGCGAATTTTGTCGGGCGCTCGGAATTGACCGAAACGGCTTCAGCACGCTTCTCGAGGGCTAGAAAATGCTGCTGCCAAAACGTACGGTCTGATTCGGCCTGGGTGTGTTTCATCTAGTGTCCATGTTGGATGTCTGTATCTCCGTCAATACTGCGATTCAGAGGCTCTCGTTCGGCCACAAGGCACAACCGACCCTGCGCTATCAGCTCGGCCCATCTCCAAGCGAATTTTGTCGGGCGCTCGGAATTGACCGAAACGGCTTCAGCACGCTTCTCGAGGGCTAGAAAATGCTGCTGCCAAAACGTACGGTCTGATTCGGCCTGGGTGTGTTTCATCTTGTGTCCATGTTGGATGTCTGTATCTCCGTCAATACTGCGATTCAGAGGCTCTCGTTCGGCCACAAGGCACAACCGACCCTGCGCTATCAGCTCGGCCCATCTCCAAGCGAATTTTGTCGGGCGCTCGGAATTGACCGAAACGGCTTCAGCACGCTTCTCGAGGGCTAGAAAATGCTGCTGCCAAAACGTACGGTCTGATTCGGCCTGGGTGTGTTTCATCTAGTGTCCATGTTGGATGTCTGTATCTCCGTCAATACTGCGATTCAGAGGCTCTCGTTCGGCCACAAGGCACAACCGACCCTGCGCTATCAGCTCGGCCCATCTCCAAGCGAATTTTGTCGGGCGCTCGGAATTGACCGAAACGGCTTCAGCACGCTTCTCGAGGGCTAGAAAATGCTGCTGCCAAAACGTACGGTCTGATTCGGCCTGGGTGTGTTTCATCTAGTGTCCATGTTGGATGTCTGTATCTCCGTCAATACTGCGATTCAGAGGCTCTCGTTCGGCCACAAGGCACAACCGACCCTGCGCTATCAGCTCGGCCCATCTCCAAGCGAATTTTGTCGGGCGCTCGGAATTGACCGAAACGGCTTCAGCACGCTTCTCGAGGGCTAGAAAATGCTGGTGCCAAAACGTACGGTCTGATTCGGCCTGGGTGTGTTTCATCTAGTGTCCATGTTGGATGTCTGTATCTCCGTCAATACTGCGATTCAGAGGCTCTCGTTCGGCCACAAGGCACAACCGACCCTGCGCTATCAGCTCGGCCCATCTCCAAGCGAATTTTGTCGGGCGCTCGGAATTGACCGAAACGGCTTCAGCACGCTTCTCGAGGGCTAGAAAATGCTGCTGCCAAAACGTACGGTCTGATTCGGCCTGGGTGTGTTTCATCTAGTGTCCATGTTGGATGTCTGTATCTCCGTCAATACTGCGATTCAGAGGCTCTCGTTCGGCCACAAGGCACAACCGACCCTGCGCTATCAGCTCGGCCCATCTCCAAGCGAATTTTGTCGGGCGCTCGGAATTGACCGAAACGGCTTCAGCACGCTTCTCGAGGGCTAGAAAATGCTGCTGCCAAAACGTACGGTCTGATTCGGCCTGGGTGTGTTTCATCTTGTGTCCATGTTGGATGTCTGTATCTCCGTCAATACTGCGATTCAGAGGCTCTCGTTCGGCCACAAGGCACAACCGACCCTGCGCTATCAGCTCGGCCCATCTCCAAGCGAATTTTGTCGGGCGCTCGGAATTGACCGAAACGGCTTCAGCACGCTTCTCGAGGGCTAGAAAATGCTGCTGCCAAAACGTACGGTCTGATTCGGCCTGGGTGTGTTTCATCTTGTGTCCATGTTGGATGTCTGTATCTCCGTCAATACTGCGATTCAGAGGCTCTCGTTCGGCCACAAGGCACAACCGACCCTGCGCTATCAGCTCGGCCCATCTCCAAGCGAATTTTGTCGGGCGCTCGGAATTGACCGAAACGGCTTCAGCACGCTTCTCGAGGGCTAGAAAATGCTGGTGCCAAAACGTACGGTCTGATTCGGCCTGGGTGTGTTTCATCTAGTGTCCATGTTGGATGTCTGTATCTCCGTCAATACTGCGATTCAGAGGCTCTCGTTCGGCCACAAGGCACAACCGACCCTGCGCTATCAGCTCGGCCCATCTCCAAGCGAATTTTGTCGGGCGCTCGGAATTGACCGAAACGGCTTCAGCACGCTTCTCGAGGGCTAGAAAATGCTGCTGCCAAAACGTACGGTCTGATTCGGCCTGGGTGTGTTTCATCTAGTGTCCATGTTGGATGTCTGTATCTCCGTCAATACTGCGATTCAGAGGCTCTCGTTCGGCCACAAGGCACAACCGACCCTGCGCTATCAGCTCGGCCCATCTCCAAGCGAATTTTGTCGGGCGCTCGGAATTGACCGAAACGGCTTCAGCACGCTTCTCGAGGGCTAGAAAATGCTGCTGCCAAAACGTACGGTCTGATTCGGCCTGGGTGTGTTTCATCTTGTGTCCATGTTGGATGTCTGTATCTCCGTCAATACTGCGATTCAGAGGCTCTCGTTCGGCCACAAGGCACAACCGACCCTGCGCTATCAGCTCGGCCCATCTCCAAGCGAATTTTGTCGGGCGCTCGGAATTGACCGAAACGGCTTCAGCACGCTTCTCGAGGGCTAGAAAATGCTGCTGCCAAAACGTACGGTCTGATTCGGCCTGGGTGTGTTTCATCTTGTGTCCATGTTGGATGTCTGTATCTCCGTCAATACTGCGATTCAGAGGCTCTCGTTCGGCCACAAGGCACAACCGACCCTGCGCTATCAGCTCGGCCCATCTCCAAGCGAATTTTGTCGGGCGCTCGGAATTGACCGAAACGGCTTCAGCACGCTTCTCGAGGGCTAGAAAATGCTGGTGCCAAAACGTACGGTCTGATTCGGCCTGGGTGTGTTTCATCTTGTGTCCATGTTGGATGTCTGTATCTCCGTCAATACTGCGATTCAGAGGCTCTCGTTCGGCCACAAGGCACAACCGACCCTGCGCTATCAGCTCGGCCCATCTCCAAGCGAATTTTGTCGGGCGCTCGGAATTGACCGAAACGGCTTCAGCACGCTTCTCGAGGGCTAGAAAATGCTGCTGCCAAAACGTACGGTCTGATTCGGCCTGGGTGTGTTTCATCTTGTGTCCATGTTGGATGTCTGTATCTCCGTCAATACTGCGATTCAGAGGCTCTCGTTCGGCCACAAGGCACAACCGACCCTGCGCTATCAGCTCGGCCCATCTCCAAGCGAATTTTGTCGGGCGCTCGGAATTGACCGAAACGGCTTCAGCACGCTTCTCGAGGGCTAGAAAATGCTGCTGCCAAAACGTACGGTCTGATTCGGCCTGGGTGTGTTTCATCTTGTGTCCATGTTGGATGTCTGTATCTCCGTCAATACTGCGATTCAGAGGCTCTCGTTCGGCCACAAGGCACAACCGACCCTGCGCTATCAGCTCGGCCCATCTCCAAGCGAATTTTGTCGGGCGCTCGGAATTGACCGAAACGGCTTCAGCACGCTTCTCGAGGGCTAGAAAATGCTGCTGCCAAAACGTACGGTCTGATTCGGCCTGGGTGTGTTTCATCTTGTGTCCATGTTGGATGTCTGTATCTCCGTCAATACTGCGATTCAGAGGCTCTCGTTCGGCCACAAGGCACAACCGACCCTGCGCTATCAGCTCGGCCCATCTCCAAGCGAATTTTGTCGGGCGCTCGGAATTGACCGAAACGGCTTCAGCACGCTTCTCGAGGGCTAGAAAATGCTGCTGCCAAAACGTACGGTCTGATTCGGCCTGGGTGTGTTTCATCTTGTGTCCATGTTGGATGTCTGTATCTCCGTCAATACTGCGATTCAGAGGCTCTCGTTCGGCCACAAGGCACAACCGACCCTGCGCTATCAGCTCGGCCCATCTCCAAGCGAATTTTGTCGGGCGCTCGGAATTGACCGAAACGGCTTCAGCACGCTTCTCGAGGGCTAGAAAATGCTGCTGCCAAAACGTACGGTCTGATTCGGCCTGGGTGTGTTTCATCTTGTGTCCATGTTGGATGTCTGTATCTCCGTCAATACTGCGATTCAGAGGCTCTCGTTCGGCCACAAGGCACAACCGACCCTGCGCTATCAGCTCGGCCCATCTCCAAGCGAATTTTGTCGGGCGCTCGGAATTGACCGAAACGGCTTCAGCACGCTTCTCGAGGGCTAGAAAATGCTGCTGCCAAAACGTACGGTCTGATTCGGCCTGGGTGTGTTTCATCTTGTGTCCATGTTGGATGTCTGTATCTCCGTCAATACTGCGATTCAGAGGCTCTCGTTCGGCCACAAGGCACAACCGACCCTGCGCTATCAGCTCGGCCCATCTCCAAGCGAATTTTGTCGGGCGCTCGGAATTGACCGAAACGGCTTCAGCACGCTTCTCGAGGGCTAGAAAATGCTGCTGCCAAAACGTACGGTCTGATTCGGCCTGGGTGTGTTTCATCTAGTGTCCATGTTGGATGTCTGTATCTCCGTCAATACTGCGATTCAGAGGCTCTCGTTCGGCCACAAGGCACAACCGACCCTGCGCTATCAGCTCGGCCCATCTCCAAGCGAATTTTGTCGGGCGCTCGGAATTGACCGAAACGGCTTCAGCACGCTTCTCGAGGGCTAGAAAATGCTGCTGCCAAAACGTACGGTCTGATTCGGCCTGGGTGTGTTTCATCTAGTGTCCATGTTGGATGTCTGTATCTCCGTCAATACTGCGATTCAGAGGCTCTCGTTCGGCCACAAGGCACAACCGACCCTGCGCTATCAGCTCGGCCCATCTCCAAGCGAATTTTGTCGGGCGCTCGGAATTGACCGAAACGGCTTCAGCACGCTTCTCGAGGGCTAGAAAATGCTGCTGCCAAAACGTACGGTCTGATTCGGCCTGGGTGTGTTTCATCTAGTGTCCATGTTGGATGTCTGTATCTCCGTCAATACTGCGATTCAGAGGCTCTCGTTCGGCCACAAGGCACAACCGACCCTGCGCTATCAGCTCGGCCCATCTCCAAGCGAATTTTGTCGGGCGCTCGGAATTGACCGAAACGGCTTCAGCACGCTTCTCGAGGGCTAGAAAATGCTGGTGCCAAAACGTACGGTCTGATTCGGCCTGGGTGTGTTTCATCTAGTGTCCATGTTGGATGTCTGTATCTCCGTCAATACTGCGATTCAGAGGCTCTCGTTCGGCCACAAGGCACAACCGACCCTGCGCTATCAGCTCGGCCCATCTCCAAGCGAATTTTGTCGGGCGCTCGGAATTGACCGAAACGGCTTCAGCACGCTTCTCGAGGGCTAGAAAATGCTGCTGCCAAAACGTACGGTCTGATTCGGCCTGGGTGTGTTTCATCTTGTGTCCATGTTGGATGTCTGTATCTCCGTCAAAACTGCGATTCAGAGGCTCTCGTTCGGCCACAAGGCACAACCGACCCTGCGCTATCAGCTCGGCCCATCTCCAAGCGAATTTTGTCGGGCGCTCGGAATTGACCGAAACGGCTACAGCACGCTTCTCGAGGGCTAGAAAATGCTGCTGCCAAAACGTACGGTCTGATTCGGCCTGGGTGTGTTTCATCTTGTGTCCATGTTGGATGTCTGTATCTCCGTCAATACTGCGATTCAGAGGCTCTCGTTCGGCCACAAGGCACAACCGACCCTGTGCTATCAGCTGTGTCCATCTCCAAGCGAATTTTGTCGGGTGCTCGGAATCGTCCGAAACGGCTTCAGCACGCTTCTCGAGGGCTAGAAAATGCTGCTGCCAAAACGTACGGTCTGATTCGGCCTGGGTGTGTTTCATCTAGTGTCCATGTTGGATGTCTGTATCTCCGTCAATACTGCGATTCAGAGGCTCTCGTTCGGCCACAAGGCACAACCGACCCTGCGCTATCAGCTCGGCCCATCTCCAAGCGAATTTTGTCGGGCGCTCGGAATTGACCGAAACGGCTTCAGCACGCTTCTCGAGGGCTAGAAAATGCTGCTGCCAAAACGTACGGTCTGATTCGGCCTGGGTGTGTTTCATCTTGTGTCCATGTTGGATGTCTGTATCTCCGTCAAAACTGCGATTCAGAGGCTCTCGTTCGGCCACAAGGCACAACCGACCCTGCGCTATCAGCTCGGCCCATCTCCAAGCGAATTTTGTCGGGCGCTCGGAATTGACCGAAACGGCTACAGCACGCTTCTCGAGGGCTAGAAAATGCTGGTGCCAAAACGTACGGTCTGATTCGGCCTGGGTGTGTTTCATCTTGTGTCCATGTTGGATGTCTGTATCTCCGTCAATACTGCGATTCAGAGGCTCTCGTTCGGCCACAAGGCACAACCGACCCTGCGCTATCAGCTCGGCCCATCTCCAAGCGAATTTTGTCGGGCGCTCGGAATTGACCGAAACGGCTACAGCACGCTTCTCGAGGGCTAGAAAATGCTGCTGCCAAAACGTACGGTCTGATTCGGCCTGGGTGTGTTTCATCTTGTGTCCATGTTGGATGTCTGTATCTCCGTCAATACTGCGATTCAGAGGCTCTCGTTCGGCCACAAGGCACAACCGACCCTGCGCTATCAGCTCGGCCCATCTCCAAGCGAATTTTGTCGGGCGCTCGGAATTGACCGAAACGGCTACAGCACGCTTCTCGAGGGCTAGAAAATGCTTCTGCCAAAACGTACGGTCTGATTCGGCCTGGGTGTGTTTCATCTTGTGTCCATGTTGGATGTCTGTATCTCCGTCAATACTGCGATTCAGAGGCTCTCGTTCGGCCACAAGGCACAACCGACCCTGCGCTATCAGCTCGGCCCATCTCCAAGCGAATTTTGTCGGGCGCTCGGAATTGACCGAAACGGCTACAGCACGCTTCTCGAGGGCTAGAAAATGCTGGTGCCAAAACGTACGGTCTGATTCGGCCTGGGTGTGTTTCATCTTGTGTCCATGTTGGATGTCTGTATCTCCGTCAATACTGCGATTCAGAGGCTCTCGTTCGGCCACAAGGCACAACCGACCCTGCGCTATCAGCTCGGCCCATCTCCAAGCGAATTTTGTCGGGCGCTCGGAATTGACCGAAACGGCTACAGCACGCTTCTCGAGGGCTAGAAAATGCTGCTGCCAAAACGTACGGTCTGATTCGGCCTGGGTGTGTTTCATCTTGTGTCCATGTTGGATGTCTGTATCTCCGTCAATACTGCGATTCAGAGGCTCTCGTTCGGCCACAAGGCACAACCGACCCTGCGCTATCAGCTCGGCCCATCTCCAAGCGAATTTTGTCGGGCGCTCGGAATTGACCGAAACGGCTACAGCACGCTTCTCGAGGGCTAGAAAATGCTGCTGCCAAAACGTACGGTCTGATTCGGCCTGGGTGTGTTTCATCTTGTGTCCATGTTGGATGTCTGTATCTCCGTCAATACTGCGATTCAGAGGCTCTCGTTCGGCCACAAGGCACAACCGACCCTGCGCTATCAGCTCGGCCCATCTCCAAGCGAATTTTGTCGGGCGCTCGGAATTGACCGAAACGGCTACAGCACGCTTCTCGAGGGCTAGAAAATGCTGCTGCCAAAACGTACGGTCTGATTCGGCCTGGGTGTGTTTCATCTTGTGTCCATGTTGGATGTCTGTATCTCCGTCAATACTGCGATTCAGAGGCTCTCGTTCGGCCACAAGGCACAACCGACCCTGCGCTATCAGCTCGGCCCATCTCCAAGCGAATTTTGTCGGGCGCTCGGAATTGACCGAAACGGCTACAGCACGCTTCTCGAGGGCTAGAAAATGCTGCTGCCAAAACGTACGGTCTGATTCGGCCTGGGTGTGTTTCATCTTGTGTCCATGTTGGATGTCTGTATCTCCGTCAATACTGCGATTCAGAGGCTCTCGTTCGGCCACAAGGCACAACCGACCCTGCGCTATCAGCTCGGCCCATCTCCAAGCGAATTTTGTCGGGCGCTCGGAATTGACCGAAACGGCTACAGCACGCTTCTCGAGGGCTAGAAAATGCTGGTGCCAAAACGTACGGTCTGTTTCGGCCTGGGTGTGTTTCATCTTGTGTCCATGTTGGATGTCTGTATCTCCGTCAATACTGCGATTCAGAGGCTCTCGTTCGGCCACAAGGCACAACCGACCCTGCGCTATCAGCTCGGCCCATCTCCAAGCGAATTTTGTCGGGCGCTCGGAATTGACCGAAACGGCTACAACACGCTTCTCGAGGGCTAGAAAATGCTGCTGCCAAAACGTACGGTCTGATTCGGCCTGGGTGTGTTTCATCTAGTGTCCATGTTGGATGTCTGTATCTCCGTCAATACTGCGATTCAGAGGCTCTCGTTCGGCCACAAGGCACAATCGACCCTGCGCTATCAGCTCCGCCCATCTCCAAGCGAATTTTGTCGGGCGCTCGGAATTGACCGAAACGGCTTCAGCACGCTTCTCGAGGGCTAGAAAATGCTGCTGCCAAAACGTACGGTCTGATTCGGCCTGGGTGTGTTTCATCTTGTGTCCATGTTGGATGTCTGTATCTCCGTCAATACTGCGATTCAGAGGCTCTCGTCCGGCCCACAAGGCACAACCGACCCTGCGCTATCAGCTCGGCCCATCTCCAAGCGAATTTTGTCGGGCGCTCGGAATTGACCGAAACGGCTTCAGCACGCTTCTCGAGGGCTAGAAAATGCTGGTGCCAAAACGTACGGTCTGATTCGGCCTGGGTGTGTTTCATCTAGTGTCCATGTTGGATGTCTGTATCTCCGTCAATACTGCGATTCAGAGGCTCTCGTTCGGCCACAAGGCACAACCGACCCTGCGCTATCAGCTCGGCCCATCTCCAAGCGAATTTTGTCGGGCGCTCGGAATTGACCGAAACGGCTTCAGCACGCTTCTCGAGGGCTAGAAAATGCTGGTGCCAAAACGTACGGTCTGATTCGGCCTGGGTGTGTTTCATCTAGTGTCCATGTTGGATGTCTGTATCTCCGTCAATACTGCGATTCAGAGGCTGTCGTTCGGCCACAAGGCACAACCGACCCTGCGCTATCAGCTCGGCCCATCTCCAAGCGAATTTTGTCGGGCGCTCGGAATTGACCGAAACGGCTTCAGCACGCTTCTCGAGGGCTAGAAAATGCTGGTGCCAAAACGTACGGTCTGATTCGGCCTGGGTGTGTTTCATCTTGTGTCCATGTTGGATGTCTGTATCTCCGTCAATACTGCGATTCAGAGGCTCTCGTTCGGCCACAAGGCACAATCGACCCTGCGCTATCAGCTCCGCCCATCTCCAAGCGAATTTTGTCGGGCGCTCGGAATTGACCGAAACGGCTTCAGCACGCTTCTCGAGGGCTAGAAAATGCTGGTGCCAAAACGTACGGTCTGATTCGGCCTGGGTGTGTTTCATCTTGTGTCCATGTTGGATGTCTGTATCTCCGTCAATACTGCGATTCAGAGGCTCTCGTCCGGCCCACAAGGCACAACCGACCCTGCGCTATCAGCTCGGCCCATCTCCAAGCGAATTTTGTCGGGCGCTCGGAATTGACCGAAACGGCTTCAGCACGCTTCTCGAGGGCTAGAAAATGCTGCTGCCAAAACGTACGGTCTGATTCGGCCTGGGTGTGTTTCATCTTGTGTCCATGTTGGATGTCTGTATCTCCGTCAATACTGCGATTCAGAGGCTCTCGTCCGGCCTACAAGGCACAACCGACCCTGCGCTATCAGCTCGGCCCATCTCCAAGCGAATTTTGTCGGGCGCTCGGAATTGACCGAAACGGCTTCAGCACGCTTCTCGAGGGCTAGAAAATGCTGCTGCCAAAACGTACGGTCTGATTCGGCCTGGGTGTGTTTCATCTTGTGTCCATGTTGGATGTCTGTATCTCCGTCAATACTGCGATTCAGAGGCTCTCGTTCGGCCACAAGGCACAACCGACCCTGCGCTATCAGCTCGGCCCATCTCCAAGCGAATTTTGTCGGGCGCTCGGAATTGACCGAAACGGCTTCAGCACGCTTCTCGAGGGCTAGAAAATGCTGCTGCCAAAACGTACGGTCTGATTCGGCCTGGGTGTGTTTCATCTTGTGTCCATGTTGGATGTCTGTATCTCCGTCAATACTGCGATTCAGAGGCTCTCGTTCGGCCACAAGGCACAACCGACCCTGCGCTATCAGCTCGGCCCATCTCCAAGCGAATTTTGTCGGGCGCTCGGAATTGACCGAAACGGCTTCAGCACGCTTCTCGAGGGCTAGAAAATGCTGCTGCCAAAACGTACGGTCTGATTCGGCCTGGGTGTGTTTCATCTTGTGTCCATGTTGGATGTCTGTATCTCCGTCAATACTGCGATTCAGAGGCTCTCGTTCGGCCACAAGGCACAACCGACCCTGCGCTATCAGCTCGGCCAATCTCCAAGCGAATTTTGTCGGGCGCTCGGAATTGACCGAAACGGCTTCAGCACGCTTCTCGAGGGCTAGAAAATGCTGCTGCCAAAACGTACGGTCTGATTCGGCCTGGGTGTGTTTCATCTTGTGTCCATGTTGGATGTCTGTATCTCCGTCAATACTGCGATTCAGAGGCTCTCGTCCGGCCCACAAGGCACAACCGACCCTGCGCTATCAGCTCGGCCCATCTCCAAGCGAATTTTGTCGGGCGCTCGGAATTGACCGAAACGGCTTCAGCACGCTTCTCGAGGGCTAGAAAATGCTGCTGCCAAAACGTACGGTCTGATTCGGCCTGGGTGTGTTTCATCTTGTGTCCATGTTGGATGTCTGTATCTCCGTCAATACTGCGATTCAGAGGCTCTCGTCCGGCCCACAAGGCACAACCGACCCTGCGCTATCAGCTCGGCCCATCTCCAAGCGAATTTTGTCGGGCGCTCGGAATTGACCGAAACGGCTTCAGCACGCTTCTCGAGGGCTAGAAAATGCTGGTGCCAAAACGTACGGTCTGATTCGGCCTGGGTGTGTTTCATCTAGTGTCCATGTTGGATGTCTGTATCTCCGTCAATACTGCGATTCAGAGGCTCTCGTTCGGCCACAAGGCACAATCGACCCTGCGCTATCAGCTCCGCCCATCTCCAAGCGAATTTTGTCGGGCGCTCGGAATTGACCGAAACGGCTTCAGCACGCTTCTCGAGGGCTAGAAAATGCTGCTGCCAAAACGTACGGTCTGATTTGGCCTGGGTGTGTTTCATCTTGTGTCCATGTTGGATGTCTGTATCTCCGTCAATACTGCGATTCAGAGGCTCTCGTCCGGCCCACAAGGCACAACCGACCCTGCGCTATCAGCTCGGCCCATCTCCAAGCGAATTTTGTCGGGCGCTCGGAATTGACCGAAACGGCTTCAGCACGCTTCTCGAGGGCTAGAAAATGCTGGTGCCAAAACGTACGGTCTGATTCGGCCTGGGTGTGTTTCATCTAGTGTCCATGTTGGATGTCTGTATCTCCGTCAATACTGCGATTCAGAGGCTCTCGTTCGGCCACAAGGCACAACCGACCCTGCGCTATCAGCTCGGCCAATCTCCAAGCGAATTTTGTCGGGCGCTCGGAATTGACCGAAACGGCTTTAGCACGCTTCTCGAGGGCTAGAAAATGCTGCTGCCAAAACGTACGGTCTGATTCGGCCTGGGTGTGTTTCATCTAGTGTCCATGTTGGATGTCTGTATCTCCGTCAATACTGCGATTCAGAGGCTCTCGTTCGGCCACAAGGCACAATCGACCCTGCGCTATCAGCTCGGCCCATCTCCAAGCGAATTTTGTCGGGCGCTCGGAATTGACCGAAACGGCTTCAGCACGCTTCTCGAGGGCTAGAAAATGCTGGTGCCAAAACGTACGGTCTGATTCGGCCTGGGTGTGTTTCATCTTGTGTCCATGTTGGATGTCTGTATCTCCGTCAATACTGCGATTCAGAGGCTCTCGTTCGGCCACAAGGCACAATCGACCCTGCGCTATCAGCTCCGCCCATCTCCAAGCGAATTTTGTCGGGCGCTCGGAATTGACCGAAACGGCTTCAGCACGCTTCTCGAGGGCTAGAAAATGCTGCTGCCAAAACGTACGGTCTGATTCGGCCTGGGTGTGTTTCATCTTGTGTCCATGTTGGATGTCTGTATCTCCGTCAATACTGCGATTCAGAGGCTCTCGTCCGGCCTACAAGGCACAACCGACCCTGCGCTATCAGCTCGGCCCATCTCCAAGCGAATTTTGTCGGGCGCTCGGAATTGACCGAAACGGCTTCAGCACGCTTCTCGAGGGCTAGAAAATGCTGGTGCCAAAACGTACGGTCTGATTCGGCCTGGGTGTGTTTCATCTTGTGTCCATGTTGGATGTCTGTATCTCCGTCAATACTGCGATTCAGAGGCTCTCGTTCGGCCACAAGGCACAACCGACCCTGCGCTATCAGCTCGGCCCATCTCCAAGCGAATTTTGTCGGGCGCTCGGAATTGACCGAAACGGCTTCAGCACGCTTCTCGAGGGCTAGAAAATGCTGCTGCCAAAACGTACGGTCTGATTCGGCCTGGGTGTGTTTCATCTTGTGTCCATGTTGGATGTCTGTATCTCCGTCAATACTGCGATTCAGAGGCTCTCGTTCGGCCACAAGGCACAACCGACCCTGCGCTATCAGCTCGGCCCATCTCCAAGCGAATTTTGTCGGGCGCTCGGAATTGACCGAAACGGCTTCAGCACGCTTCTCGAGGGCTAGAAAATGCTGCTGCCAAAACGTACGGTCTGATTCGGCCTGGGTGTGTTTCATCTTGTGTCCATGTTGGATGTCTGTATCTCCGTCAATACTGCGATTCAGAGGCTCTCGTCCGGCCTACAAGGCACAACCGACCCTGCGCTATCAGCTCGGCCCATCTCCAAGCGAATTTTGTCGGGCGCTCGGAATTGACCGAAACGGCTTCAGCACGCTTCTCGAGGGCTAGAAAATGCTGGTGCCAAAACGTACGGTCTGATTCGGCCTGGGTGTGTTTCATCTTGTGTCCATGTTGGATGTCTGTATCTCCGTCAATACTGCGATTCAGAGGCTCTCGTTCGGCCACAAGGCACAACCGACCCTGCGCTATCAGCTCGGCCCATCTCCAAGCGAATTTTGTCGGGCGCTCGGAATTGACCGAAACGGCTACAGCACGCTTCTCGAGGGCTAGAAAATGCTGCTGCCAAAACGTACGGTCTGATTCGGCCTGGGTGTGTTTCATCTTGTGTCCATGTTGGATGTCTGTATCTCCGTCAATACTGCGATTCAGAGGCTCTCGTCCGGCCCACAAGGCACAACCGACCCTGCGCTATCAGCTCGGCCCATCTCCAAGCGAATTTTGTCGGGCGCTCGGAATTGACCGAAACGGCTTCAGCACGCTTCTCGAGGGCTAGAAAATGCTGCTGCCAAAACGTACGGTCTGATTCGGCCTGGGTGTGTTTCATCTTGTGTCCATGTTGGATGTCTGTATCTCCGTCAATACTGCGATTCAGAGGCTCTCGTTCGGCCACAAGGCACAACCGACCCTGCGCTATCAGCTCGGCCAATCTCCAAGCGAATTTTGTCGGGCGCTCGGAATTGACCGAAACGGCTTCAGCACGCTTCTCGAGGGCTAGAAAATGCTGCTGCCAAAACGTACGGTCTGATTCGGCCTGGGTGTGTTTCATCTTGTGTCCATGTTGGATGTCTGTATCTCCGTCAATACTGCGATTCAGAGGCTCTCGTCCGGCCCACAAGGCACAACCGACCCTGCGCTATCAGCTCGGCCCATCTCCAAGCGAATTTTGTCGGGCGCTCGGAATTGACCGAAACGGCTTCAGCACGCTTCTCGAGGGCTAGAAAATGCTGCTGCCAAAACGTACGGTCTGATTCGGCCTGGGTGTGTTTCATCTAGTGTCCATGTTGGATGTCTGTATCTCCGTCAATACTGCGATTCAGAGGCTCTCGTTCGGCCACAAGGCACAATCGACCCTGCGCTATCAGCTCCGCCCATCTCCAAGCGAATTTTGTCGGGCGCTCGGAATTGACCGAAACGGCTTCAGCACGCTTCTCGAGGGCTAGAAAATGCTGGTGCCAAAACGTACGGTCTGATTCGGCCTGGGTGTGTTTCATCTAGTGTCCATGTTGGATGTCTGTATCTCCGTCAATACTGCGATTCAGAGGCTCTCGTCCGGCCCACAAGGCACAACCGACCCTGCGCTATCAGCTCCGCCCATCTCCAAGCGAATTTTGTCGGGCGCTCGGAATTGACCGAAACGGCTTCAGCACGCTTCTCGAGGGCTAGAAAATGCTGGTGCCAAAACGTACGGTCTGATTCGGCCTGGGTGTGTTTCATCTAGTGTCCATGTTGGATGTCTGTATCTCCGTCAATACTGCGATTCAGAGGCTCTCGTTCGGCCACAAGGCACAACCGACCCTGCGCTATCAGCTCGGCCAATCTCCAAGCGAATTTTGTCGGGCGCTCGGAATTGACCGAAACGGCTTTAGCACGCTTCTCGAAGGCTAACAAATGTAATATCAATTAGAAGTGTACGAAATAATCTTTGTGTTACTAACATATGTTACCCGTGGGTGCTCTTTCGGCTTCGGCCAGGTTGGAGGTCTGCTGGTATGGCCTACGCTCTGGCTGGGATCGGAATATAGCAGCAGGCTTAGTCGATGGAGACGCGGAATTGCAGGACTTGGTGTGGACTTGGCTTTGGGAGCGTCTCCTGTAACGTCCCTGGTTAAAGGGACGGGCCGTGCGGGCTAATGCAGTCAGTCGGTTCGGTCCTGGAAGCATGTCGGTCCGCCAGACGCAGCTATGGCTGCTCTTCCGGCTTCGGCCAGGTTGGAGGTCTGCTGGTATGGCCTACGCTCTGGCTGGGATCGGAATATAGCAGCAGGCTTAGTCGATGGAGACGCGGAATTGCAGGACTTGGTGTGGACTTGGCTTTGGGAGCGTCTCCTGTAACGTCCCTGGTTAAAGGGACGGGCCGTGCGGGCTAATGCAGTCAGTCGGTTCGGTCCTGGAAGCATGTCGGTCCGCCAGACGCAGCTATGGCTGCTCTTCCGGCTTCGGCCAGGTTGGAGGTCTGCTGGTATGGCCTACGCTCTGGCTGGGATCGGAATATAGCAGCAGGCTTAGTCGATGGAGACGCGGAATTGCAGGACTTGGTGTGGACTTGGCTTTGGGAGCGTCTCCTGTAACGTCCCTGGTTAAAGGGACGGGCCGTGTGGGCTAATGCAGTCAGTCGGTTCGGTCCTGGAAGCATGTCGGTCCGCCAGACGCAGCTATGGCTGCTCTTCCGGCTTCGGCCAGGTTGGAGGTCTGCTGGTATGGCCTACGCTCTGGCTGGGATCGGAATATAGCAGCAGGCTTAGTCGATGGAGACGCGGAATTGCAGGACTTGGTGTGGACTTGGCTTTGGGAGCGTCTCCTGTAACGTCCCTGGTTAAAGGGACGGGCCGTGCGGGCTAATGCAGTCAGTCGGTTCGGTCCTGGAAGCATGTCGGTCCGCCAGACGCAGCTATGGCTGCTCTTCCGGCTTCGGCCAGGTTGGAGGTCTGCTGGTATGGCCTACGCTCTGGCTGGGATCGGAATATAGCAGCAGGCTTAGTCGATGGAGACGCGGAATTGCAGGACTTGGTGTGGACTTGGCTTTGGGAGCGTCTCCTGTAACGTCCCTGGTTAAAGGGACGGGCCGTGTGGGCTAATGCAGTCAGTCGGTTCGGTCCTGGAAGCATGTCGGTCCGCCAGACGCAGCTATGGCTGCTCTTCCGGCTTCGGCCAGGTTGGAGGTCTGCTGGTATGGCCTACGCTCTGGCTGGGATCGGAATATAGCAGCAGGCTTAGTCGATGGAGACGCGGAATTGCAGGACTTGGTGTGGACTTGGCTTTGGGAGCGTCTCCTGTAACGTCCCTGGTTAAAGGGACGGGCCGTGCGGGCTAATGCAGTCAGTCGGTTCGGTCCTGGAAGCATGTCGGTCCGCCAGACGCAGCTATGGCTGCTCTTCCGGCTTCGGCCAGGTT
This sequence comes from Phytophthora capsici, assembly GCA_030324255.1. Taxonomy (NCBI): domain Eukaryota; phylum Oomycota; class Peronosporomycetes; order Peronosporales; family Peronosporaceae; genus Phytophthora; species Phytophthora capsici. Next base: position 184,610 of record JAFEIO010000022.1, on the reverse strand, counting down.
GGAGGTCTGCTGGTATGGCCTACGCTCTGGCTGGGATCGGAATATAGCAGCAGGCTTAGTCGATGGAGACGCGGAATTGCAGGACTTGGTGTGGACTTGGCTTTGGGAGCGTCTCCTGTAACGTCCCTGGTTAAAGGGACGGGCCGTGTGGGCTAATGCAGTCAGTCGGTTCGGTCCTGGAAGCATGTCGGTCCGCCAGACGCAGCTATGGCTGCTCTTCCGGCTTCGGCCAGGTTGGAGGTCTGCTGGTATGGCCTACGCTCTGGCTGGGATCGGAATATAGCAGCAGGCTTAGTCGATGGAGACGCGGAATTGCAGGACTTGGTGTGGACTTGGCTTTGGGAGCGTCTCCTGTAACGTCCCTGGTTAAAGGGACGGGCCGTGCGGGCTAATGCAGTCAGTCGGTTCGGTCCTGGAAGCATGTCGGTCCGCCAGACGCAGCTATGGCTGCTCTTCCGGCTTCGGCCAGGTTGGAGGTCTGCTGGTATGGCCTACGCTCTGGCTGGGATCGGAATATAGCAGCAGGCTTAGTCGATGGAGACGCGGAATTGCAGGACTTGGTGTGGACTTGGCTTTGGGAGCGTCTCCTGTAACGTCCCTGGTTAAAGGGACGGGCCGTGCGGGCTAATGCAGTCAGTCGGTTCGGTCCTGGAAGCATGTCGGTCCGCCAGACGCAGCTATGGCTGCTCTTCCGGCTTCGGCCAGGTTGGAGGTCTGCTGGTATGGCCTACGCTCTGGCTGGGATCGGAATATAGCAGCAGGCTTAGTCGATGGAGACGCGGAATTGCAGGACTTGGTGTGGACTTGGCTTTGGGAGCGTCTCCTGTAACGTCCCTGGTTAAAGGGACGGGCCGTGCGGGCTAATGCAGTCAGTCGGTTCGGTCCTGGAAGCATGTCGGTCCGCCAGACGCAGCTATGGCTGCTCTTCCGGCTTCGGCCAGGTTGGAGGTCTGCTGGTATGGCCTACGCTCTGGCTGGGATCGGAATATAGCAGCAGGCTTAGTCGATGGAGACGCGGAATTGCAGGACTTGGTGTGGACTTGGCTTTGGGAGCGTCTCCTGTAACGTCCCTGGTTAAAGGGACGGGCCGTGCGGGCTAATGCAGTCAGTCGGTTCGGTCCTGGAAGCATGTCGGTCCGCCAGACGCAGCTATGGCTGCTCTTCCGGCTTCGGCCAGGTTGGAGGTCTGCTGGTATGGCCTACGCTCTGGCTGGGATCGGAATATAGCAGCAGGCTTAGTCGATGGAGACGCGGAATTGCAGGACTTGGTGTGGACTTGGCTTTGGGAGCGTCTCCTGTAACGTCCCTGGTTAAAGGGACGGGCCGTGCGGGCTAATGCAGTCAGTCGGTTCGGTCCTGGAAGCATGTCGGTCCGCCAGACGCAGCTATGGCTGCTCTTCCGGCTTCGGCCAGGTTGGAGGTCTGCTGGTATGGCCTACGCTCTGGCTGGGATCGGAATATAGCAGCAGGCTTAGTCGATGGAGACGCGGAATTGCAGGACTTGGTGTGGACTTGGCTTTGGGAGCGTCTCCTGTAACGTCCCTGGTTAAAGGGACGGGCCGTGTGGGCTAATGCAGTCAGTCGGTTCGGTCCTGGAAGCATGTCGGTCCGCCAGACGCAGCTATGGCTGCTCTTCCGGCTTCGGCCAGGTTGGAGGTCTGCTGGTATGGCCTACGCTCTGGCTGGGATCGGAATATAGCAGCAGGCTTAGTCGATGGAGACGCGGAATTGCAGGACTTGGTGTGGACTTGGCTTTGGGAGCGTCTCCTGTAACGTCCCTGGTTAAAGGGACGGGCCGTGCGGGCTAATGCAGTCAGTCGGTTCGGTCCTGGAAGCATGTCGGTCCGCCAGACGCAGCTATGGCTGCTCTTCCGGCTTCGGCCAGGTTGGAGGTCTGCTGGTATGGCCTACGCTCTGGCTGGGATCGGAATATAGCAGCAGGCTTAGTCGATGGAGACGCGGAATTGCAGGACTTGGTGTGGACTTGGCTTTGGGAGCGTCTCCTGTAACGTCCCTGGTTAAAGGGACGGGCCGTGTGGGCTAATGCAGTCAGTCGGTTCGGTCCTGGAAGCATGTCGGTCCGCCAGACGCAGCTATGGCTGCTCTTCCGGCTTCGGCCAGGTTGGAGGTCTGCTGGTATGGCCTACGCTCTGGCTGGGATCGGAATATAGCAGCAGGCTTAGTCGATGGAGACGCGGAATTGCAGGACTTGGTGTGGACTTGGCTTTGGGAGCGTCTCCTGTAACGTCCCTGGTTAAAGGGACGGGCCGTGCGGGCTAATGCAGTCAGTCGGTTCGGTCCTGGAAGCATGTCGGTCCGCCAGACGCAGCTATGGCTGCTCTTCCGGCTTCGGCCAGGTTGGAGGTCTGCTGGTATGGCCTACGCTCTGGCTGGGATCGGAATATAGCAGCAGGCTTAGTCGATGGAGACGCGGAATTGCAGGACTTGGTGTGGACTTGGCTTTGGGAGCGTCTCCTGTAACGTCCCTGGTTAAAGGGACGGGCCGTGCGGGCTAATGCAGTCAGTCGGTTCGGTCCTGGAAGCATGTCGGTCCGCCAGACGCAGCTATGGCTGCTCTTCCGGCTTCGGCCAGGTTGGAGGTCTGCTGGTATGGCCTACGCTCTGGCTGGGATCGGAATATAGCAGCAGGCTTAGTCGATGGAGACGCGGAATTGCAGGACTTGGTGTGGACTTGGCTTTGGGAGCGTCTCCTGTAACGTCCCTGGTTAAAGGGACGGGCCGTGCGGGCTAATGCAGTCAGTCGGTTCGGTCCTGGAAGCATGTCGGTCCGCCAGACGCAGCTATGGCTGCTCTTCCGGCTTCGGCCAGGTTGGAGGTCTGCTGGTATGGCCTACGCTCTGGCTGGGATCGGAATATAGCAGCAGGCTTAGTCGATGGAGACGCGGAATTGCAGGACTTGGTGTGGACTTGGCTTTGGGAGCGTCTCCTGTAACGTCCCTGGTTAAAGGGACGGGCCGTGTGGGCTAATGCAGTCAGTCGGTTCGGTCCTGGAAGCATGTCGGTCCGCCAGACGCAGCTATGGCTGCTCTTCCGGCTTCGGCCAGGTTGGAGGTCTGCTGGTATGGCCTACGCTCTGGCTGGGATCGGAATATAGCAGCAGGCTTAGTCGATGGAGACGCGGAATTGCAGGACTTGGTGTGGACTTGGCTTTGGGAGCGTCTCCTGTAACGTCCCTGGTTAAAGGGACGGGCCGTGCGGGCTAATGCAGTCAGTCGGTTCGGTCCTGGAAGCATGTCGGTCCGCCAGACGCAGCTATGGCTGCTCTTCCGGCTTCGGCCAGGTTGGAGGTCTGCTGGTATGGCCTACGCTCTGGCTGGGATCGGAATATAGCAGCAGGCTTAGTCGATGGAGACGCGGAATTGCAGGACTTGGTGTGGACTTGGCTTTGGGAGCGTCTCCTGTAACGTCCCTGGTTAAAGGGACGGGCCGTGCGGGCTAATGCAGTCAGTCGGTTCGGTCCTGGAAGCATGTCGGTCCGCCAGACGCAGCTATGGCTGCTCTTCCGGCTTCGGCCAGGTTGGAGGTCTGCTGGTATGGCCTACGCTCTGGCTGGGATCGGAATATAGCAGCAGGCTTAGTCGATGGAGACGCGGAATTGCAGGACTTGGTGTGGACTTGGCTTTGGGAGCGTCTCCTGTAACGTCCCTGGTTAAAGGGACGGGCCGTGCGGGCTAATGCAGTCAGTCGGTTCGGTCCTGGAAGCATGTCGGTCCGCCAGACGCAGCTATGGCTGCTCTTCCGGCTTCGGCCAGGTTGGAGGTCTGCTGGTATGGCCTACGCTCTGGCTGGGATCGGAATATAGCAGCAGGCTTAGTCGATGGAGACGCGGAATTGCAGGACTTGGTGTGGACTTGGCTTTGGGAGCGTCTCCTGTAACGTCCCTGGTTAAAGGGACGGGCCGTGTGGGCTAATGCAGTCAGTCGGTTCGGTCCTGGAAGCATGTCGGTCCGCCAGACGCAGCTATGGCTGCTCTTCCGGCTTCGGCCAGGTTGGAGGTCTGCTGGTATGGCCTACGCTCTGGCTGGGATCGGAATATAGCAGCAGGCTTAGTCGATGGAGACGCGGAATTGCAGGACTTGGTGTGGACTTGGCTTTGGGAGCGTCTCCTGTAACGTCCCTGGTTAAAGGGACGGGCCGTGCGGGCTAATGCAGTCAGTCGGTTCGGTCCTGGAAGCATGTCGGTCCGCCAGACGCAGCTATGGCTGCTCTTCCGGCTTCGGCCAGGTTGGAGGTCTGCTGGTATGGCCTACGCTCTGGCTGGGATCGGAATATAGCAGCAGGCTTAGTCGATGGAGACGCGGAATTGCAGGACTTGGTGTGGACTTGGCTTTGGGAGCGTCTCCTGTAACGTCCCTGGTTAAAGGGACGGGCCGTGCGGGCTAATGCAGTCAGTCGGTTCGGTCCTGGAAGCATGTCGGTCCGCCAGACGCAGCTATGGCTGCTCTTCCGGCTTCGGCCAGGTTGGAGGTCTGCTGGTATGGCCTACGCTCTGGCTGGGATCGGAATATAGCAGCAGGCTTAGTCGATGGAGACGCGGAATTGCAGGACTTGGTGTGGACTTGGCTTTGGGAGCGTCTCCTGTAACGTCCCTGGTTAAAGGGACGGGCCGTGTGGGCTAATGCAGTCAGTCGGTTCGGTCCTGGAAGCATGTCGGTCCGCCAGACGCAGCTATGGCTGCTCTTCCGGCTTCGGCCAGGTTGGAGGTCTGCTGGTATGGCCTACGCTCTGGCTGGGATCGGAATATAGCAGCAGGCTTAGTCGATGGAGACGCGGAATTGCAGGACTTGGTGTGGACTTGGCTTTGGGAGCGTCTCCTGTAACGTCCCTGGTTAAAGGGACGGGCCGTGCGGGCTAATGCAGTCAGTCGGTTCGGTCCTGGAAGCATGTCGGTCCGCCAGACGCAGCTATGGCTGCTCTTCCGGCTTCGGCCAGGTTGGAGGTCTGCTGGTATGGCCTACGCTCTGGCTGGGATCGGAATATAGCAGCAGGCTTAGTCGATGGAGACGCGGAATTGCAGGACTTGGTGTGGACTTGGCTTTGGGAGCGTCTCCTGTAACGTCCCTGGTTAAAGGGACGGGCCGTGTGGGCTAATGCAGTCAGTCGGTTCGGTCCTGGAAGCATGTCGGTCCGCCAGACGCAGCTATGGCTGCTCTTCCGGCTTCGGCCAGGTTGGAGGTCTGCTGGTATGGCCTACGCTCTGGCTGGGATCGGAATATAGCAGCAGGCTTAGTCGATGGAGACGCGGAATTGCAGGACTTGGTGTGGACTTGGCTTTGGGAGCGTCTCCTGTAACGTCCCTGGTTAAAGGGACGGGCCGTGCGGGCTAATGCAGTCAGTCGGTTCGGTCCTGGAAGCATGTCGGTCCGCCAGACGCAGCTATGGCTGCTCTTCCGGCTTCGGCCAGGTTGGAGGTCTGCTGGTATGGCCTACGCTCTGGCTGGGATCGGAATATAGCAGCAGGCTTAGTCGATGGAGACGCGGAATTGCAGGACTTGGTGTGGACTTGGCTTTGGGAGCGTCTCCTGTAACGTCCCTGTTTAAAGGGACGGGCCGTGCGGGCTAATGCAGTCAGTCGGTTCGGTCCTGGAAGCATGTCGGTCCGCCAGACGCAGCTATGGCTGCTCTTCCGGCTTCGGCCAGGTTGGAGGTCTGCTGGTATGGCCTACGCTCTGGCTGGGATCGGAATATAGCAGCAGGCTTAGTCGATGGAGACGCGGAATTGCAGGACTTGGTGTGGACTTGGCTTTGGGAGCGTCTCCTGTAACGTCCCTGGTTAAAGGGACGGGCCGTGCGGGCTAATGCAGTCAGTCGGTTCGGTCCTGGAAGCATGTCGGTCCGCCAGACGCAGCTATGGCTGCTCTTCCGGCTTCGGCCAGGTTGGAGGTCTGCTGGTATGGCCTACGCTCTGGCTGGGATCGGAATATAGCAGCAGGCTTAGTCGATGGAGACGCGGAATTGCAGGACTTGGTGTGGACTTGGCTTTGGGAGCGTCTCCTGTAACGTCCCTGGTTAAAGGGACGGGCCGTGCGGGCTAATGCAGTCAGTCGGTTCGGTCCTGGAAGCATGTCGGTCCGCCAGACGCAGCTATGGCTGCTCTTCCGGCTTCGGCCAGGTTGGAGGTCTGCTGGTATGGCCTACGCTCTGGCTGGGATCGGAATATAGCAGCAGGCTTAGTCGATGGAGACGCGGAATTGCAGGACTTGGTGTGGACTTGGCTTTGGGAGCGTCTCCTGTAACGTCCCTGGTTAAAGGGACGGGCCGTGCGGGCTAATGCAGTCAGTCGGTTCGGTCCTGGAAGCATGTCGGTCCGCCAGACGCAGCTATGGCTGCTCTTCCGGCTTCGGCCAGGTTGGAGGTCTGCTGGTATGGCCTACGCTCTGGCTGGGATCGGAATATAGCAGCAGGCTTAGTCGATGGAGACGCGGAATTGCAGGACTTGGTGTGGACTTGGCTTTGGGAGCGTCTCCTGTAACGTCCCTGGTTAAAGGGACGGGCCGTGCGGGCTAATGCAGTCAGTCGGTTCGGTCCTGGAAGCATGTCGGTCTGCCAGACGCAGCTATGGCTGCTCTTCCGGCTTCGGCCAGGTTGGAGGTCTGCTGGTATGGCCTACGCTCTGGCTGGGATCGGAATATAGCAGCAGGCTTAGTCGATGGAGACGCGGAATTGCAGGACTTGGTGTGGACTTGGCTTTGGGAGCGTCTCCTGTAACGTCCCTGGTTAAAGGGACGGGCCGTGTGGGCTAATGCAGTCAGTCGGTTCGGTCCTGGAAGCATGTCGGTCCGCCAGACGCAGCTATGGCTGCTCTTCCGGCTTCGGCCAGGTTGGAGGTCTGCTGGTATGGCCTACGCTCTGGCTGGGATCGGAATATAGCAACAGGCTTAGTCGATGGAGACGCGGAATTGCAGGACTTGGTGTGGACTTGGCTTTGGGAGCGTCTCCTGTAACGTCCCTGGTTAAAGGGACGGGCCGTGCGGGCTAATGCAGTCAGTCGGTTCGGTCCTGGAAGCATGTCGGTCCGCCAGACGCAGCTATGGCTGCTCTTCCGGCTTCGGCCAGGTTGGAGGTCTGCTGGTATGGCCTACGCTCTGGCTGGGATCGGAATATAGCAGCAGGCTTAGTCGATGGAGACGCGGAATTGCAGGACTTGGTGTGGACTTGGCTTTGGGAGCGTCTCCTGTAACGTCCCTGGTTAAAGGGACGGGCCGTGTGGGCTAATGCAGTCAGTCGGTTCGGTCCTGGAAGCATGTCGGTCCGCCAGACGCAGCTATGGCTGCTCTTCCGGCTTCGGCCAGGTTGGAGGTCTGCTGGTATGGCCTACGCTCTGGCTGGGATCGGAATATAGCAACAGGCTTAGTCGATGGAGACGCGGAATTGCAGGACTTGGTGTGGACTTGGCTTTGGGAGCGTCTCCTGTAACGTCCCTGGTTAAAGGGACGGGCCGTGCGGGCTAATGCAGTCAGTCGGTTCGGTCCTGGAAGCATGTCGGTCCGCCAGACGCAGCTATGGCTGCTCTTCCGGCTTCGGCCAGGTTGGAGGTCTGCTGGTATGGCCTACGCTCTGGCTGGGATCGGAATATAGCAACAGGCTTAGTCGATGGAGACGCGGAATTGCAGGACTTGGTGTGGACTTGGCTTTGGGAGCGTCTCCTGTAACGTCCCTGGTTAAAGGGACGGGCCGTGCGGGCTAATGCAGTCAGTCGGTTCGGTCCTGGAAGCATGTCGGTCCGCCAGACGCAGCTATGGCTGCTCTTCCGGCTTCGGCCAGGTTGGAGGTCTGCTGGTATGGCCTACGCTCTGGCTGGGATCGGAATATAGCAGCAGGCTTAGTCGATGGAGACGCGGAATTGCAGGACTTGGTGTGGACTTGGCTTTGGGAGCGTCTCCTGTAACGTCCCTGGTTAAAGGGACGGGCCGTGCGGGCTAATGCAGTCAGTCGGTTCGGTCCTGGAAGCATGTCGGTCCGCCAGACGCAGCTATGGCTGCTCTTCCGGCTTCGGCCAGGTTGGAGGTCTGCTGGTATGGCCTACGCTCTGGCTGGGATCGGAATATAGCAGCAGGCTTAGTCGATGGAGACGCGGAATTGCAGGACTTGGTGTGGACTTGGCTTTGGGAGCGTCTCCTGTAACGTCCCTGGTTAAAGGGACGTGCGTGCGGGCTAATGCAGTCAGTCGGTTCGGTCCTGGAAGCATGTCGGTCCGCCAGACGCAGCTATGGCTGCTCTTCCGGCTTCGGCCAGGTTGGAGGTCTGCTGGTATGGCCTACGCTCTGGCTGGGATCGGAATATAGCAGCAGGCTTAGTCGATGGAGACGCGGAATTGCAGGACTTGGTGTGGACTTGGCTTTGGGAGCGTCTCCTGTAACGTCCCTGGTTAAAGGGACGGGCCGTGTGGGCTAATGCAGTCAGTCGGTTCGGTCCTGGAAGCATGTCGGTCCGCCAGACGCAGCTATGGCTGCTCTTCCGGCTTCGGCCAGGTTGGAGGTCTGCTGGTATGGCCTACGCTCTGGCTGGGATCGGAATATAGCAACAGGCTTAGTCGATGGAGACGCGGAATTGCAGGACTTGGTGTGGACTTGGCTTTGGGAGCGTCTCCTGTAACGTCCCTGGTTAAAGGGACGGGCCGTGCGGGCTAATGCAGTCAGTCGGTTCGGTCCTGGAAGCATGTCGGTCCGCCAGACGCAGCTATGGCTGCTCTTCCGGCTTCGGCCAGGTTGGAGGTCTGCTGGTATGGCCTACGCTCTGGCTGGGATCGGAATATAGCAGCAGGCTTAGTCGATGGAGACGCGGAATTGCAGGACTTGGTGTGGACTTGGCTTTGGGAGCGTCTCCTGTAACGTCCCTGGTTAAAGGGACGGGCCGTGTGGGCTAATGCAGTCAGTCGGTTCGGTCCTGGAAGCATGTCGGTCCGCCAGACGCAGCTATGGCTGCTCTTCCGGCTTCGGCCAGGTTGGAGGTCTGCTGGTATGGCCTACGCTCTGGCTGGGATCGGAATATAGCAACAGGCTTAGTCGATGGAGACGCGGAATTGCAGGACTTGGTGTGGACTTGGCTTTGGGAGCGTCTCCTGTAACGTCCCTGGTTAAAGGGACGGGCCGTGCGGGCTAATGCAGTCAGTCGGTTCGGTCCTGGAAGCATGTCGGTCCGCCAGACGCAGCTATGGCTGCTCTTCCGGCTTCGGCCAGGTTGGAGGTCTGCTGGTATGGCCTACGCTCTGGCTGGGATCGGAATATAGCAACAGGCTTAGTCGATGGAGACGCGGAATTGCAGGACTTGGTGTGGACTTGGCTTTGGAGCGTCTCCTGTAACGTCCCTGGTTAAAGGGACGGGCCGTGCGGGCTAATGCAGTCAGTCGGTTCGGTCCTGGAAGCATGTCGGTCCGCCAGACGCAGCTATGGCTGCTCTTCCGGCTTCGGCCAGGTTGGAGGTCTGCTGGTATGGCCTACGCTCTGGCTGGGATCGGAATATAGCAGCAGGCTTAGTCGATGGAGACGCGGAATTGCAGGACTTGGTGTGGACTTGGCTTTGGGAGCGTCTCCTGTAACGTCCCTGGTTAAAGGGACGGGCCGTGCGGGCTAATGCAGTCAGTCGGTTCGGTCCTGGAAGCATGTCGGTCCGCCAGACGCAGCTATGGCTGCTCTTCCGGCTTCGGCCAGGTTGGAGGTCTGCTGGTATGGCCTACGCTCTGGCTGGGATCGGAATATAGCAGCAGGCTTAGTCGATGGAGACGCGGAATTGCAGGACTTGGTGTGGACTTGGCTTTGGGAGCGTCTCCTGTAACGTCCCTGGTTAAAGGGACGGGCCGTGCGGGCTAATGCAGTCAGTCGGTTCGGTCCTGGAAGCATGTCGGTCCGCCAGACGCAGCTATGGCTGCTCTTCCGGCTTCGGCCAGGTTGGAGGTCTGCTGGTATGGCCTACGCTCTTGTGGTGAAGCGCGAGGGAGAAAAGTCGCTGGATGATGTGGATTGATCGATTGTGATCAAGGTGGGCATGTGATTTGATCTGCTGAGCGCCTCAGATCTGATTCGATCTGAGCCTGATTCTGACGGAGTACCAAATTTTGGGTACTGATCGATGGATCGAAGTGGATTGTGGAAGTGTACCGAAATTCGGGTACTGATCAAGGTGGATCGAAAGGTGCAAACTTTTCGATACACGGGCCCGATCGTGATCGAGAAGTGGATCGACATGGTGCGATCATTCCAGTACGCTGCCTGATCAAGAGCCACATGTACCGATTTAGGGGTACATCGGTTGAAGTTCAAGGTAGCCAGTCAGCTGCGAAGGGGATGGGCAGATGATGGGAGGAAAAGGAAAGGATAGGCAAGATTTAAGATGGTTAACAGAGAGAGAGATTTTCCTTGTAGCACGCAAGTGGTCTTCCGAAGAATTCCAAGGCTGGGAAGTATATTGGCCCCCCTTGACGAAGGAACCCAAGACGCTCAAGAAGAATAAACGCACCAACACCTGGGAAGCTTGGCCAGGTCTACGCTTCTCTCTCCACCCCCCTCAACTCCACCGCTAACAGTAGGCGGCCCAAGCATCGACATTGGAACACATTGGCCCCCCCTTTGGAACAACACAAGCCCGAAGGACAACCCAAGAGAAGATCAAGTTTATTCAAGCCTCGATCTACTCTACCCTACGGACGATCAAGTGAAGAAGTATCCACAAGATCGTCAACCGACTACCCCTGAGTGCCGTCCACACTCCAGCTCAGCCAAGAACAAACCACCGCTTGGCCCCTTCCAGGTCACCCAGGAAGAGCGCTAACCCCGCCAGGTCAACGGGTACACAAGGTGAGAAGATCTTCAGACCCCACGGTCGATCGGAGTACCCCCTCCGTTAGTTGGCAGTCCGGCCCCCTGTGTGTGAGTGCCCCTCGCGTCGAATTTCTTCGCGGACCACTACACCACAATGGTGCGCGTGCCCGGATCTTCTGGTGACCTTGGATATCACCGTGAGTCCAGTCAAGAAGAGGCCAAGATCAAGGTTGAGCCAGGAAGTATCGGCGCGTCGACGGAAGGTGTATCGCCGTCGTCGCATCTGAAGAGTGAAGAGTACACCGAACGTCAGAGCCCTGGGAGGAGCTCTGGCGGGGTCAAGGAGGAAGGTTCAGCGATGGACCTTGAAGAAAAACCTCACCCTCCTCCCTTGGGCCCTTCGGGGCCCCCCGCGGAACGCGACGCGAGTCGTAATCCGCCGGATGAAGATCCATCCGTGAAAACGGAAGGACCTTCACCCAAAACCACCACCCCCACTCCGCTCCCCTCCTCGAAGAAGTCGAAGAAGGTGACGCCGAAGCCCGCGAAGATGAAGCTGAAGGCACCCGATGCGGACGAGAGTGGTGATGCCAAGACTTGGACGGAAGACGAGCTGCGCGTCGTCCTCTACCGGAAGAAACTCCGCGCGTTCTTGGTCGACGACCCAGTCATGAAGATGATGAAGCCAAAGTTGATCGGCGATCTTCAAGGCCCGGTGACCAAGCCAGCCAAGCCGGTGGATCAAGCGGCTGCGATCAGCGCCCTGATGCGCATGCTGAAGGAAGCGGGAATTGTCGCCGGGAACTTCAACGCCGAAGAACTGCTCGAGCTTGATCTCCCCATACTTGAAGGATCCACCCGACACTTGGTGAAGCTGCTCACACCGTTGGTAGGCGCCGTCATCTCGACCGCCGATCAGGGGCTGACGACGACGTACTCGAGTCAGTCCGGGTCACCTCACTCCTCGTTCGCGTCTGCGAAGACATCGGCGAGGGTGTCGGAGGCGGGATCCGATAGCTCGACCGAGCTAAGCAGGATGACGCTTGGACCAGCCGGAGCAGCCTTGTTGGAAGCCAGAAAGAATGACGCCGTGCCGGAGTCGACCGCCGCGTCCAGTCCTGGTAGTCTTCAATCATTCTTCAATGCCGCGATGGATCGTTACCAGAAGGAGCAAGGAGCTGCTGTTGTCCCAGCGCCACGTGTGTCCGAAGAACATCGGCGCTCAAGACGTCGACATGGAGTCGGTTGGATCGCACAACGATCATCCAGACGAGTATGACCCCGATGACTTGAGTATCGAAGTCCCGCGTGTCAATGCTGTGTCGTCCGCAGAAGCCTCGTCGTCAGCGGACACATCTTCAGTTCCTCGAGTCAGGATCTCCGCGATCTCCGAGCTGAAGGAGTTCTCCGGCAAAGACTTCGACGAAGAGAAGGCCAGAAGCTGGCTGAGCAAAGTGAGGTTGGCGTTCGCCCGTGATCAAGCAACCGACAGCGAGAAGTGCATCGTCTTCAGCAACCTTCTCGTTGGTCCAGCACGAAACTGGTACCAACAGTTGGGGAGAACCACCCGTAGCAAGTGGAACGACTTGCTAGGCGACTTCCGAGTCGAGTATTGCGGCCTGGGTGTGTCACTCACGAGGCAGTATTACCACGCGAGGAAGCGATCGGACGAGAAGCCGTTGGAGTACCTTCACCGGCTCACCGTGTTGGGTCTGCGTGCGAAGCTGGAGATCAAGACTGGTCCAGCGTCTGTGAAGCGTGAGCATGTCGAACACTTCATCGAGACCCTTGATGATCGCGAGTTGGCTGATCAGCTGACCCTGTTGCGCATCACCGATGGAGACTCCCTCGCTGAGATTCTTCGTGCACGTCAGCGTGCCAAGGCCCGCCAGAGCAAAGCCGCCGCCGGGTCGAGCGAGTTCCGCCAGAAGGCACCAAGTGGTCCACCGCAAGCCGCCTCGAAGCCCACCCGCGCCGTTCGCGCAATTCGCGCCTCATATGACAGCGCTGGATCGGGGTCCGAGCTAGATTCGAGTGGATCGGAAGATGATCGAGCTCCATCGCAGGTTTACCTTGCCGCTGCAGCTGATCACCGGAAGCAGGAAGGTCAGCGCTCGAGTCGTTGGGAGGACAGCAAGTCGCCCGCCCGCGCTGACCGTGAAGATGGGCAGCGTACGGATGATCGCCAACCGCCGTGCTCACACTGTGGATCCACGAGGCACTCCGACCTTGGATGCTGGAAACGCCTGACCTGCGAGAAGTGTGGTCGCCGTGGTCACCCTGCTGATCACTGCCTGTACGTGTGTCGCGCCTGCGGCAAGCTTCACGAAGACGGCAAATGCCCGATGGAAGAGTTTTACAACTTGATCCGCCAATGGTACAACCCGACGCAACACGCTGGGATGCTGCCGTCCAACGCGAAGAAGATGTTAAACTAGGACGCTCGCCAGGTTTGAATCTGGTACGAGCCGAGCGTTCTAAGTTCTGTATTTTTGCATACGTTGAAAGGCAGCCGAAGGCAAGAGTCAGTGAAACGACAACCCCGATCAACAATACACGTGGAATTCATGGAAGACGTACCGCTACGATAGCGAGCTTGCGGAATGATGAGTTCTCTCGATCGGATGTTGTGATGGAACTTGACCTAGCAGACGGCGAATTCCGTGGATACTGGAAAGATCACCTGCCTGATGTGGAGCATGGAAGACCAGCGTTAGTCAGCAATACCAGGATGCCTTTATCTGATTCAGGTGGGGATCTCTTACCTGGTGAGTCGCGCGGCTACTGGAAATATCACGCTCCTGGCAAGTGGTTCAAGCAGGCCAAGGCCACTGGCAAGATCAACAACTCCAGAGCGACACTGCTTCTGGATTCCGGCGCTGAAGTCTCGATCGTTAGCACCGCCTTTGCTCGTAAGGTTGGCTGCATCATTGACGAGAGTCAGAGACAAGATTGCATCGGGATCGGAGAGAACGTGTACGCAACCTTGGGACGTACCACGATCAAGATCACGCTTGCCGGTTTCTTGGTTTACTTCTTCGACGCGTGGGTTGGCGACATGGTCGGACAGGACGTGATCCTGGGCATGGATTTCATGATCCCAGCCGGTATCCGTCTTGATCTGGCCGACGGGACTATGTGCCTCCCCAACGAAGTGCGGGTCCAGTTGACAGGCCGTCGCCCTCCGTATGGTCGCAGCAGCCACGACATCATGCTCGACGACAGCGTTCACGTGGGAGTCGGAGAATCTGTAGAGATACCGATACGAAAGCCCCGAGCGTTAGAGCGAGAGAAGTTGTGGATTGCCCGTGGAGAAAGATGGGTGCCTACCTTGGTGAAGGGCCTTGGCCGGACGCAGTTCTTGAAGATCACGAACATCAGCGACAAGAAGCTGATGCTGCAGAGACTTACACGACTGGGACTGTGGTTGGCTGAAGATCTCGTTCCGCGGATGCCTGGACTCATCTCCGTGGGATCGCGTCGCTATGCTGAGTGGCAGAATCTCGCGTACGAAGCCACCACTGATCAGCAGGAGGAGGCGGAGCCTGAGCCGATGTACTTGGGACCAATGGTGGATCGACCAACGTACGACATTCCGAAGGGTATCCTGAAGCGTGAAAGGTCCGGTCCGAAGCCCGAAGTAGCTGCTGTGGCGGTAAAGTGGGCTGATCCAGTTGACCCGAAGCAAAAGCAACAGGAACAAAAACCGGAGTTGGCGGTCGATCAGGAGTTTAAGATCGAACATCCATTGAACTCCGATGATCGGAAGCTGATCAGCCCGATGATCGACGATCCGAAACCGGAGCGGGAGAGTGAAGTCGGCGGGACGCCTGAAGACGACGAAGTCTGCTACCATGAAGGGAAGGACCTGATCGTCGAAGATCTGGAGAATCAGATGGCCATACTCCCGGAGGTAAGCGCCACCACGGAGGAAGTCAAGATTGAAGATATCCAGATCGAGGAAGCAGAAGGGAAAACGCCGGAGCAGATCGAACGCTTGAGGCAGATCATCTGGAAACGCCGACACCTTCTGATCGGAGAAGGAAACGCCCTCCCTCCAGCTGCGCGCGGTGCCGTTTGTGACATCGATGTTGGTAACGCGACCCCTGTTGCCCAGCGTGTGCGCCGTGTCGCTCCACAGTTTCGGGAGAAGCTATCGGACCTGATCAAGGGACTGCTGTCGGCGGGAATCATCACGCATTCGACCTCACCTTGGGCATCTCCAATCGTTGTGATCATCAAGAAGAATGGGGTCGACATCCGTCTCTGCATCGACTATCGGTTGGTGAACAGCTTGACGAAGTTGATGGTGTACCCCATGCCGCTGATCAATGATCTCTTGGACGATCTGGATAAGGTCCTCTGGTATTGCTCACTGGATATGGCGAGTGGATTCTGGGTAGTCAGTATGACGGAACGAGCCAGGCTGATCTCTGCGTTCATCACCCCTTTCGGACTCTTCGAGTGGACACGCATGCCCTTCGGGCTGAAGAACGCCCCGCAGATCTACCAGCGTTTGATCGACAACGCGCTGTACGAACATCTTCGTATCAGAGCTGATCACGAGTCGACGAAGCTGATCGACGTGTTTGAAGACGGGGAGCCTGAACCTGAGCTGAAGCCATCTGTCCTTGGCCGACGATCGTACATCGACGATATCTTGGTGACCAGCTCCGACTGGGATGGTCTCTGCGAGAAAGTCGAGCGGCTCCTAGACACCTGTGATCGATGGAATCTGTCAATCAGTGTGGTCAAAAGTTTTTGGGGCTACAGCAAGGTGGCGTACCTGGGACACCAAGTGTCAGCGGAAGGTCTGGAGGCGAGCCCGAAGGATCTGGAAGCACTGGGGAACTTACCTTTCCCGACTTCGCTTCGATCGATGCAGTCGTTCCTTGGAAGCTTGAACTACTACAGTCGGTTCATCGAGGATTTCTCGATCTACGCTGCGATCTTGTACGAGCTACGCGAGGTGGATTTCCATGAGTATCGGCTGAGGAACGAGAGAGCCGGGGTACATCAGACCGGGGGCGACGAGTCGCCAGAAGACGATCGGTGGGCGAGAGCGATCACCGCGTTCACTCTGTTGAAAGCCAAGATCGTGGCCACGCCGATCCTCCGACACTTCGATCCTGATCGAGAACCTGTGGTCGTGCTGTACGCGAGCCAGTGGGCGATCTCCGCCGCGCTCATGCAGGAACATGATGGCGTGTACTGGCCAGTGACCTTCACCAGTCGCACCTTGAAGACCAACGAGCTGAATTACAGCACGGTCGACAAGGAGGTCTTGGCGCTGCTCCGAATGCTGGATGTGTGTTACACCCAACTGGTTGGCCGATCCATCAAGGTGTTGTCTCGACACTCCACGCTTGCTTGGTTGTTGAACTCGTCAGGACTTGATGGACGGTTGGGCAAGTGGGCTGCATTGCTGTCAGGATGGACGCTGGAGATCGTGAAGTGTTCCAGAGGCGAGGACGAGATCCTGGGCGCTCTTGCGGCCAGTATCACGCCCCGATCAGAGATGGACGACGCCTTGATCGCTATCGCTCCGAGGAAGCAGCCACGCAAGCTGATCATCACGCCGCCGCCAACGGTGGAGCCGGATGAAGACCTGCTGGTCGTCTCCTTTCATGGATCCGCGAGCGTCAAGCGGAAAGTCGGCGCGTTCAGTGCTGTGATCTGGAAACTCCCTGAGTGGACGGTCGTTTCTGCGGCGTCGAAATTCGCACCAGCGATCACTGTCAACGAAGCGGAGTATCGTGGCCTCTTGCTTGGACTTGATCTCCTCCCGACATCAGACCGGGGCCGGATCGTGATCTGTGGTGACTCGAACTTGATCGTCCGCCAGATGCGTGGCGAGATTGACTGCAAGGCGCCCAAGCTCCAACTGCTGAGACAGAAGGCGATGGATCAATTGAGGGTCTGGCCGAAGCACGAGTTCCTACACGTCAAGCGGGAGTGGAATCAAAGTGCAGACAAGTTAGCCAACGCAGCCCTACAACAAGAGTCAGGCGAGATCGTTACCTTGGAAGATGATCGGCAGGACCTGATCACGCTCAATCGCCTGGATGAAATCCTGCGGCCGAAGGAAAACGACGCCGCTGTTCGTGTGTCTGCTGTCACCTGCGCAGCTGGTCGACGACGCCAAGTGCAGCCGGAAATCCTGCAAGAGTTGATCGTACAGCAAATGAGGGTTCAGCGGATCGTACAAGCTCAAGACGAAGAGGTGTGGATCGCACACTTGAAGGCGTACCTGCAAGGCGACGTGGTGGACCTGTCAGCGGAAGATGCGAAGATCTGCGCCAAGATCGCCAGCGAATATGTCTTGGACGAGAGCGGATTGCTGCTGTATTGTCCGACCGGGTCGAAGTCGAATGCCGATCGAGATCTAATCGCCCGCGTGGTTGTACCTGAGACGCTCCAACAAGATTTCCTACATCATTATCACGTCAGCCTAGAAGGAGGACACCAGGGAATCGGAAGAACGTACGAGCGGATCAGGAAACACTTTCATTGGCGTGGCCTGTTCAAGAGCGTGCAGAAATACGTTGGTGAGTGTGTCGATTGTGAGACCGGAAAAGGACGACCGCTGTTGCAGGGTAAGTCGCCAGGGAACATCCAGGCTACGTACCCTTTCCAGGTGATCGCGATGGATCACATCCCGTCGTTGCCGAAATCGTTCAAAGGAAATACCGAGCTGCTGATCTGGATTGACTTGTTCACCGGGTACGTGATCGCGAAAGCCAGTAGTTCCCGAACTGCACAGACGATCGCGGAGAACTACGAGGAGTGTGTCTTCCGTCGGTTCGGCGCCAGCGAAGTCATCCGACATGATCGAGAGCCCGGCTTTATGGCTGACTTCTTCCGTGCGTTCAACCGGATCGTAGGGCAAAAACAGAGCCCTACTATGGCGTACCGACCGCAGAGCAACGGTTCCGCGGAGCGAATGGTGCAGACGCTAACACGCTCGCTGAAGATGTACGTCGCAGATGTTGATCAGCGAGACTGGGACGAATACGCCGAGCGGCTCACCTTCGCGCTCAACACGGCACATGATCGCACACGTGGAGACACTCCGTTCTATCTTGCACATGGTTGGGATCCTCGATCGACGCTGGAAGCCGCCTTGCCGATTGGTATCACTGGCCACCGTGATCGGGACGCTCGTCGCTGGAGGAATCATATTCAGGAGCACTATCAGCGCGCACGTGAACACGTGAACGAGCGTCTCCGCGATGCCATTCGAAGCCGGGCTGATCGTCACAACGAAGAAGTGCGTCCACACAAGATCGAAGCTGGGTCGCAGGTATGGCTGTATCTCGATCGAGTGAAGGTCGGTTACGCGAAGAAGCTGGCGCATATGTGGCACGGTCCGTTCCGGGTCGCCGAGTTGATCGGCAACCACGCTGCTCGTCTTGAGATCGCCGGGTCGGATTACAACGTCTTTCCGATCGTCCACTTGTCCAAGCTGAAGCTGATCAGGAACTTCCCCGATCGGCCGAAGACACGGCTTGTTGATCCTGATGCTGATCGCTTCGACTTTGATGAGGCGCTCTTGCCGGAGGATAGCTGGGAGACTGCGCTTGAAGACGATGAGTACGAGGTGGAGCGGATCGCCGACGTGCGAACTGGCCGGAGGACGCGTTATGGCCGTGTGCACCGTGAGTTTTTGGTACACTGGAAGGGCTACGAGGAGCCTTCGTGGGTGGATGAAGCCGACTTGAACTGCGGCGCCTTGCTGCGTGAGTTCGAGAGGAAGAGGGCGAACCGCCATCGCTTTAATGTGATGCAGTCGCACGAGGAAGATGAGGGAGACCCTTCGCAGTAGTTTGATGCTGCGAGAGGGAGAATGTGGATGGGAAGGTGTGTGGGAACGTCACACACCAGATGGATGGTGGATATTTGTGAAAAAGACAAGTGTCGTCAAATCGAAGGGGCCGTCCCCGACGATGGAGCCCTAAGGGGCTCCCTACATATATATAAGGAAGACACTCGAAGATCAACTGTCAAGAGATCCTGTGCTACTGACCTAGTCCTGATCTTCATCGCTGTCGCTGGAAGCTACTACGCGCCTGAATTTACCGTCGAGCCGCGCAACACGCAGCCCTGGATGATCTTGTGAGTTCGAACGAAACTGGTTACGCCACGGCTCGGAGACGTCGACCAGAGCGAGGGTAGCGAGCAGATCCGCTGGTGCGTTGCGTGCTCCGAGACCAGGGTACCAGGTGCCCTGCTCACTCTTGTGCGGAAAGTGCAGAATGAACGGGTCCAGAAACAGATCGATGTCGCAGTGGCCTCTAACAATTCCACGCAGGATAATCGCCAAGATCTTCTTCCACTTGGGTCCGGCACGTGAACGTCGCTGTTTGCGGTCTATGCAGAGCTGATGAGTCGGGCCTGTAGCTGATCACGGATATGTATCGTTTGATCCAGATCCGCTTGAACCCCGGCGCGAGCAGCAGTGGCTGAATCAAGATCAGCTTGTAATCGACGGAGCTCTTGGTCATTCGCCGGCGAAACGGTTTGTGTGACAGTTTGCAGCAGGGCGGCAGCTAGCCGGACTGATAGATCGCCAACCGTCTGGTTGAGATCGTTGATCGTCTGGTTGAAATTGGTGACGATGACCTCGTGCTGGTGCTGCATATCCACAAGTTGGCGTTCCAAGTCCGCGATCCGGTTGGTGTCCCCTGCACGACTCTCCAAAGCTTCGACGACTTCGTTATACTGTCGCCGAGCCTGTTGTACGTCATGGTGGACCGAACTATATCGCTGTTGGCAATACTGGACGAAAGGTGAAGCTAATTGAGCCGCTTGATCAAACTGGGCCTCCAGATCAGCGACTCGGCCTTCTGCACCACTTAATTGTCGCTGGAGGATTCCATAGTCGTGTTGGAGCTGCTGAAACTGGACTTCTCGCTCAAGAGCACTTTCGATGGCCGATATGCTGGATCTGAGGAGAGGTGCATCAAGCGGAAGCGGTGTAATGTTGGAACTAGCCAGGAGACCTTCATTCTGCACTGTATGGATATATCGTGAGTGGAGTCGTTGGCCTTGATCACCTGTGAACGGATACGTCGGATGTCAGAGATACGAGACCACTATGCGACTGTACAACTGAAGATTGTACTGTTGGTTCCATTGGTGACAGGCTGCGAGGACGACTCGGTGCGAACTGGAGCGGGATTGTTTCGAAGTGGCATATTGTGATCTACAATAGTGCAATATTGCACAATAAGTGGGCAAATGGCCTAATTGGAGCTTTTCAATATGGCATACGTACCAAGTGGAGCTGTGGAATTGTGTGGATCGTCAAGAGCATAGTCCTGATGGTCATCAGCAGCAACGGGAGGTGCAGCGACATCGGGAGGACCTGGTACAGCAACGTTAGCGGGTGCTACATGAGCGAAAGGTGTTAATGATGCTGGAGAAGGCGCAGGACTTGATGGAGACGTACCAGTGAGCTCGGGACTACGTCCGCGTGATGCATCGCTCATATCAGCAGGTGGAGAGCTTGATGAAGACATACGAAGCCGAGGTGTGGTGAAGGAGCCGAGGATTGCAGAGTACGCGCTTGTGTCCGCGCCTCAGCTACTGTGTTGCGTCGCCACGGACAGGGGGCGATTGTGGTGAAGCGCGAGGGAGAAAAGTCGCTGGATGATGTGGATTGATCGATTGTGATCAAGGTGGGCATGTGATTTGATCTGCTGAGCGCCTCAGATCTGATTCGATCTGAGCCTGATTCTGACGGAGTACCAAATTTTGGGTACTGATCGATGGATCGAAGTGGATTCTGGAAGTGTACCGAAATTCGGGTACTGATCAAGGTGGATCGAAAGGTGCAAACATTTCGATACACGGGCCCGATCGTGATCGAGAAGTGGATCGACATGGTGCGATCATTCCAGTACGCTGCCTGATCAAGAGCCACATGTACCGATCTAGGGGTACATCGGTTGAAGTTCAAGGTAGCCAGTCAGCTGCGAAGGGGATGGGCAGATGATGGGAGGAAAAGGAAAGGATAGGCAAGATTTAAGATGGTTAACAGAGAGAGAGATTTTCCTTGTAGCACGCAAGTGGTCTTCCGAAGAATTCCAAGGCTGGGAAGTATATTGGCCCCCCTTGACGAAGGAACCCAAGACGCTCAAGAAGAATAAACGCACCAACACCTGGGAAGCTTGGCCAGGTCTACGCTTCTCTCTCCACCCCCCTCAACTCCACCGCTAACAGTAGGCGGCCCAAGCATCGACATTGGAACACATTGGCCCCCCCTTTGGAACAACACAAGCCCGAAGGACAACCCAAGAGAAGATCAAGTTTTATTCAAGCCTCGATCTACTCTACCCTACGGACGATCAAGTGAAGAAGTATCCACAAGATCGTCAACCGACTACCCCTGAGTGCCGTCCACACTCCAGCTCAGCCAAGAACAAACCACCGCTTGGCCCCTTCCAGGTCACCCAGGAAGAGCGCTAACCCCGCCAGGTCAACGGGTACACAAGGTGAGAAGATCTTCAGACCCCACGGTCGATCGGAGTACCCCCTCCGTTAGTTGGCAGTCCGGCCCCCTGTGTGTGAGTGCCCCTCGCGTCGAATTTCTTCGCGGACCACTACACCACACTCTGGCTGGGATCGGAATATAGCAGCAGGCTTAGTCGATGGAGACGCGGAATTGCAGGACTTGGTGTGGACTTGGCTTTGGGAGCGTCTCCTGTAACGTCCCTGGTTAAAGGGACGGGCCGTGCGGGCTAATGCAGTCAGTCGGTTCGGTCCTGGAAGCATGTCGGTCCGCCAGACGCAGCTATGGCTGCTCTTCCGGCTTCGGCCAGGTTGGAGGTCTGCTGGTATGGCCTACGCTCTGGCTGGGATCGGAATATAGCAGCAGGCTTAGTCGATGGAGACGCGGAATTGCAGGACTTGGTGTGGACTTGACTTTGGGAGCGTCTCCTGTAACGTCCCTGGTTAAAGGGACGGGCCGTGCGGGCTAATGCAGTCAGTCGGTTCGGTCCTGGAAGCATGTCGGTCCGCCAGACGCAGCTATGGCTGCTCTTCCGGCTTCGGCCAGGTTGGAGGTCTGCTGGTATGGCCTACGCTCTGGCTGGGATCGGAATATAGCAGCAGGCTTAGTCGATGGAGACGCGGAATTGCAGGACTTGGTGTGGACTTGGCTTTGGGAGCGTCTCCTGTAACGTCCCTGGTTAAAGGGACGGGCCGTGCGGGCTAATGCAGTCAGTCGGTTCGGTCCTGGAAGCATGTCGGTCCGCCAGACGCAGCTATGGCTGCTCTTCCGGCTTCGGCCAGGTTGGAGGTCTGCTGGTATGGCCTACGCTCTGGCTGGGATCGGAATATAGCAGCAGGCTTAGTCGATGGAGACGCGGAATTGCAGGACTTGGTGTGGACTTGACTTTGGGAGCGTCTCCTGTAACGTCCCTGGTTAAAGGGACGGGCCGTGCGGGCTAATGCAGTCAGTCGGTTCGGTCCTGGAAGCATGTCGGTCCGCCAGACGCAGCTATGGCTGCTCTTCCGGCTTCGGCCAGGTTGGAGGTCTGCTGGTATGGCCTACGCTCTGGCTGGGATCGGAATATAGCAGCAGGCTTAGTCGATGGAGACGCGGAATTGCAGGACTTGGTGTGGACTTGGCTTTGGGAGCGTCTCCTGTAACGTCCCTGGTTAAAGGGACGGGCCGTGCGGGCTAATGCAGTCAGTCGGTTCGGTCCTGGAAGCATGTCGGTCCGCCAGACGCAGCTATGGCTGCTCTTCCGGCTTCGGCCAGGTTGGAGGTCTGCTGGTATGGCCTACGCTATGGCTGGGATCGGAATATAGCAGCAGGCTTAGTCGATGGAGACGCGGAATTGCAGGACTTGGTGTGGACTTGGCTTTGGGAGCGTCTCCTGTAACGTCCCTGGTTAAAGGGACGGGCCGTGCGGGCTAATGCAGTCAGTCGGTTCGGTCCTGGAAGCATGTCGGTCCGCCAGACGCAGCTATGGCTGCTCTTCCGGCTTCGGCCAGGTTGGAGGTCTGCTGGTATGGCCTACGCTCTGGCTGGGATCGGAATATAGCAGCAGGCTTAGTCGATGGAGACGCGGAATTGCAGGACTTGGTGTGGACTTGGCTTTGGGAGCGTCTCCTGTAACGTCCCTGGTTAAAGGGACGGGCCGTGCGGGCTAATGCAGTCAGTCGGTTCGGTCCTGGAAGCATGTCGGTCCGCCAGACGCAGCTATGGCTGCTCTTCCGGCTTCGGCCAGGTTGGAGGTCTGCTGGTATGGCCTACGCTCTGGATGGGATCGGAATATAGCAGCAGGCTTAGTCGATGGAGACGCGGAATTGCAGGACTTGGTGTGGACTTGGCTTTGGGAGCGTCTCCTGTAACGTCCCTGGTTAAAGGGACGGGCCGTGCGGGCTAATGCAGTCAGTCGGTTCGGTCCTGGAAGCATGTCGGTCCGCCAGACGCAGCTATGGCTGCTCTTCCGGCTTCGGCCAGGTTGGAGGTCTGCTGGTATGGCCTACGCTCTGGCTGGGATCGGAATATAGCAGCAGGCTTAGTCGATGGAGACGCGGAATTGCAGGACTTGGTGTGGACTTGGCTTTGGGAGCGTCTCCTGTGTGGTGAAGCGCGAAACAGTCAAGAAGCCAGCTGCCATTGATTGACCAGAGAAGACTCAGATGATGTGGAGCGACCAGACCAGATCTGAGCCCAACCAACCAGATCTGATTCTGATTCCGACTAGGTACCAAGTTTTCGGTACCCATCACGTGATCAAGGGGAGATTCTGGAAGAACGTCGAAATTCGAGAGGTGATCAATGCTGATCAATATGACGCAGTCATTCGAGCACACCGACGCGATCACAACCATGCTGATCGATCTGGTGCAATCATTTTGACACATCTTCCGTGATCAAGAATGCTGATCAACCAGGTGCAATCATTCCAGTGCGTCGTGATGATCAAGAATCGTGATCTGCCCTGATCAACGTGGTGCAATCATTCCAGTACGCCGTGATCACGAATCGTGATCACCCTGATCAAGATCGTGGAGCAATCATTTCGGTACACTTCGTGATCACCCTGATCAAGATCGTGGAGCAATCATTTCGGTACACTTCGTGATCACCCTGATCAAGATCGTGGAGCAATCATTTCGGTACACTTCGTGATCACCCTGATCAAGATCGTGGAGCAATCATTTCGGTACACTTCGTGATCACCCCTGATCAAGATTGTGGAGCAATCATTTCGGTACACTTCGTGATCACCCCTGATCAAGATTGTGGAGCAATCATTTCGGTACACTGTCGCGATCAAGAATCCTGATCGACAATGGTGCAATCATTCCAGTACGTCGTGGTGATCAAGAATGCTGATCGATATGCTGCAATCATTCGGGTACACTCCAGCGATCAAGAATGCTGATCGACAGGGCGCAATCATTTCGACACACTCCACGATCAGCGTCGATCAAGATTCACATGTACCGATTAATGGGTACACAGGCCGAAGTTCAAGGTAGCCAGTCAGCTGCGAAGGGGATGGGCAGATGATGGGAGGAAAGGGAAAGGATAGGAAAGATTTAAGATGGTTAAAAAAGAGAGAGATTTTCCTTGTAGCACGCAAGTGGTCTTCCGAAGAATTCCAAGGCTGGGAAGTATATTGGCCCCCCTTGACGAAGGAACCCAAGACGCTCAAGAAGAATAAACGCATCGACACCTGGAAAGCTTGGCCAGGTCTACGCTACTCTCTCCACCCCTCAACTCCACCGCTAACAGTAGGCGGCCCAAGCATCGACATTG
The DNA here is from genome assembly GCA_030324255.1 of Phytophthora capsici. NCBI lineage: Eukaryota > Oomycota > Peronosporomycetes > Peronosporales > Peronosporaceae > Phytophthora > Phytophthora capsici. The sequence continues at coordinate 160,049 of JAFEIO010000022.1, read as the reverse complement.
GAAACACATTGGCCCCCTTTGGAACAACACAAGCCCGAAGGACAACCCAGAGTGATCAAGTTTATTCAAGGCCTGATCTACTCTACCCTACGGACGATCAAGTGAAGAAGTATCCACAAGATCGTCAACCGACTACCCCTGAGTGCCGTCCACACTCCAGCTCAACCAAGAACAAACCACCGCTTGGCCCCTTCCAGGTCACCCAGGAAGAGCGCTAACCCCGCCAGGTCAACGGGTACACAAGGTGAGAAGATCTTCAGACCCCACGGTCGATCGGAGTACCCCTCCGTCAGTTGGCAGTCCGGCCCCCTGTGTGTGAGTGCCCCTCGCGTCGAATTTCTTCGCGAGCCACTACACCACAATGGTGCGCGTGCCCGGATCTTCTGGTGACCTTGGATATCACCGTGAGTCCAGTCAAGAAGAGGCCAAGATCAAGGTTGAGCCAGGAAGTATCGGCGCGTCGACGGAAGGTGTATCGCCGTCGTCGCATCTGAAGAGTGAAGAGTACACCGAACGTCAGAGCCCTGGGAGGAGCTCTGGCGGGGTCAAGGAGGAAGGTTCAGCGATGGACCTTGAAGAAAAACCTCACCCTCCTCCCTTGGGCCCTTCGGGGCCCCCCGCGGAACGCGACGCGAGTCGTAATCCGCCGAATGAAGATCCATCCGTGAAAACGGAAGGACCTTCACCCAAAACCACCACCCCCACTCCGCTCCCCTCCTCGAAGAAGTCGAAGAAGGCGACGCCGAAGCCCGCGAAGATGAAGCTGAAAGCACCCGACGCGGACGAGAGTGGTGATGCCAAGACTTGGACGGAAGACGAGCTGCGTGTCGTCCTCTACCGGAAGAAACTCCGCGCGTTCTTGATCGACGACCCGGTCATGAAGATGATGAAGCCGAAGTTGATCGGCGACCTTCAAGGCCCGGTGATCAAGCCAGCCAAGCCGGTAGATCAAGCGGCGGCGATCAGCGCTCTGATGCGCATACTGAAGGAAGCGGGTATCGTGGCCGGGAACTTCAACGCCGAGGAACTGCTCGAGCTTGATCTTGCCACCCTTGAAGGATCCACCAAACACTTGGTGAAGCTGCTCACACCGTTGGTTGGCGCCGTTATCTCGACCGCCGACCAGGGGCTGACGACGACATACTCGAGCCAGTCCGGATCACCCCACTCCTCGTTCGCGTCTGCGAAGACATCTGCGAGAGTGTCGGAGGCGGGATCCGATAGCTCGATCGAGCTGAGCAGGATGACGCTTGGACCGGCTGGAGCAGCCATGCTGGAAGCCAGGAAGAAAGAGTCGGATCTGGCACCGGTGTCGACCGCAGCATCCAGTGGTAGCCTTCAATCGTTCTTCAATGCCGCGATGGATCGCTACCAGAAGGAGCAAGAAGCTGCCGTCGCTCGGACGCCGCGCATACCCGATCTCCCGAAGAATGTCGGCACTCAAGACGTCGACATGGAGTCGGTCGGATCACATCATGATCATCCAGAAGAATACGATCCAGATGACTTGAGTATCGAGGTCCCGCGCGTCAACGCTGTGTCGTCCGCCGATGCCACGTCATCTGCTGGCAACTCCGCAGTTCCCCGAGTCAGGATCTCCGCGATCTCCGAGCTGAAGGAGTTCTCCGGCAAGGACTTCGACGAAGAGAAGGCCCGAAGCTGGCTGAGCAAAGTGAAGTCCGCCTTCGCTCGTGATCAAGCAACCGACAGCGAGAAGTGCATTGTCTTCAGCAACCTCCTAGTCGGCCCCGCACGAAATTGGTACCAGCAGCTGGGGAGAACCACCCGCAGCAAGTGGAACGATTTGCTTGGCGACTTCCGAGTTGAATACTGTGGTCTGGGCGTGTCACTCGCGAGGCAGTATTACCACGCGAGGAAGCGATCGGACGAGAAGCCTCTTGAGTACCTTCACCGGCTCACCGTGTTGGGTCTGCGTGCGAAGTTGGAGATCAAGACTGGTCCGGCGTCCGTGAAGCGCGAGCATGTCGAACACTTCATCGAGACCCTTGATGACCGCGAGTTAGCAGATCAGCTGACTCTGCTGCGCATCACCGATGGAGACTCCCTTGCCGAAATACTCCGTGCACGTCAGCGCGCTAAGGTCCGCCAAAGCAAAGCTGTCGCTGGGTCGAACAAGTTCCGGCAGAAGGCACCAAGCGGCCCACCGCAAGCTGCCTCGAAAACCACTCGCGCCGTCCGCGCCATCCGAGCCTCATACGACAGCGCCGGGTCAGGATCTGAACTGGAATCAAGTGGATCAGAGGATGACCGAGCCCCGTCGCATGTCTACCTGGCCGCTGCGGCCGATCACCGGAAGCAGGAAGCTCAACACCCGAACCGTTGGGAAGAGAGCAAGTCGCCGGTCCGCACTGATCGCGAAGATGGATCGCGCCTGGAGGAACGACCGCCACCGTGCTCGCACTGTGGATCCACGAGGCACTCCGATCTTGGATGCTGGAAACGCCTAACTTGCGAGAAGTGTGGTCGCCGTGGTCACCCTGCTGATCATTGCCTCTACGTGTGTCGAGCCTGCGGTAAGCTTCACGAAGACGGCAAATGCCCGATGGAAGAATTTTACAACTTGATCCGCCAGTGGTACAACCCAACGCAACACGCTGGGATGCTGCCGCCCAACGCGGAGAAGATGTTGAACAGCTCGCCAGATTCGAATCTGGCACAAGCTGCGTGTTCTAAGTTCTGCATTTTTGCACACGTTGAGAGGCAGCCAAAGTCGACGGTCAGTGAACCGACAACCCCGATCAACAGTACACATGGGATTCATGAAAGCCGTACCGCAACGATCGCAGGCTTGCGGTATGACGAGTACTCCCGATCAGATGTCGTCATGGAGCTGGACTTAGCGGATGGTGAACTGCGCGGTTACTTGAAGGATCATCAGCCTGGTACGGAGTTTGAGAGACCAGCACCCATCAGCAATGCGAGAATGTTTTCCCAAGCTAATTCCGGTTGGGATCTTCTACCTGGCGAATCGCGCGGCTACTGGAGACGACATTCTCCAGGCAAGTGGTTCAAACAAGCCAAGGCCGCCGCCAAGATCAACAATTCCATGGCGACCCTGCTTCTGGATTCCGGTTCTGAGGTTTCTATCGTTAGCGCCTCCTTTGCTCACAAGGTTGGTTGCATCATTGACGAAAGTCAGCGACAAGATTGCATCGGTATAGGAGAAAACGTGTATGCAACCCTGGGACGTACCACGATCAAGATCACACTGGCTGGTTCCTTGGTATATTTCTTCGACGCGTGGGTTGGCGACATGACCGGGCAGGATGCGATCTTAGGAATGGACTTCATGATTCCAGCCGGGATCCGTCTTGATCTGGCCGACGGAACTATGTGCCTCCCAAACGAGATGTGTGTTCAGTTGAAGGGTCGGCGCCCTCTATATGGTCGCAGCAGCCACGATGTAATCCTCGACGAAAGCATTCACGTGGGGGTCGGCAAATCTGTGGAGATTCCTATACGCAGACCGCGAACGTTAAAGCGAGAGAAATTGTGGATTCTACGTGGCGAAAAGTGGGTACCTACCGTGGTGAATGGCCTTGGTCGGACGCAGTACTTGAAGATCACGAACATCAGTGACTCGAAGCTGGTGTTGCAGAGACTCATGCGATTGGGACTGTGGCTGGCTGAAGATCTCGTACCGCGAATCCCAGGGCTGATCTCGATCGGATCACGTCGCTATGCTGAGTGGCAGAACCTTGCATACGAGGCTACCACTGAGCGGCAGGAAGATGCGGAGCCTAGGACGAAGGACGCAGAATCATTCGTTGGTCGGCCGAAGTCCGACATACTGAAAGGCATCCTGAAGCGCGAAGGATTTGTTCCAAACTCTGGTGTATCTACTGCTGCGGTGAAATGGGATGGCCTGACCGAGCTCAAGCCGAAGCCGGGGAGTGGTCATGAACCCAAGAACGTAGGGGAAGAGTCGATCGATGCTTATGCGAGCAAAGGTCTGCCCTTGACATCAGACCGGGGGCGGGCCGTGATCCGTGAAGACCCAAAATTCACCGTCTGCCTGATGCGTGGTGAGATCACCTGCAAGGTGCCCAAGGTGCAGCTGCTGAGAAAGCAAGCGATGGGCCAACAGAAGTTGAGGTCCAAGCACGAGTTTATACAGTCCGCGCTCAGCACGGCACATGATCGCGCACGCGGCGACATTTCATTCAATCTTGCACATGGCTGGGACCCTCGATCAACGCTGGAAGCCGCCTTGCCGATTGGTGTCACTGGTCACCGCGATCGAGACGCGCGTCGCTGGAGGAATCACATTCAGGAACACTATCAGCGCGCACGTGAACACGTGAACGAACGCCTCCCCGATGCCATCCGGACCAGAGCTGATCGCCACAATGAAGGGATGAATCCGCACCAGATCGAAACTGGATCACAAGTGTGGCTGCATCTTGACCGCGTGAAGACCGGCTACGCGAGGAAGTTGGCGCATATGTGGCACGGGCCGTTTCGCGTCGCCGAGCTGGTCGGCAACCACGCTGCTCGGCTTGAGATCGCCGGATCGGACTATAAAGTCTACCCGATCGTGCACTTGTCCAAGCTGAAGTTGATCAGGAATTTCCCTGATCGACCGAAGTCACGACTGGTTGATCCTGATGCTGATCGTTTCGATTTCGACGAGGCGCTCTTGCCGGAGGATAGCTGGGAGGCTTCGCTTGACGACGACGAATACGAGGTGGACCGGATCGCTGATGTAAGATCAGGCCGGATGACGCGTTATGGCCGTGTGCACCGTGAGTTCCTGGTAAACTGGAAAGGCTACGAGGAACCGTCTTGGGTGGATGAAGCCGACTTGAACTGCGGCGCCTTGCTACGTGAGTTCGAGAGGAAGAGGGCGAACCGCAATCGCTTTAATGTGATGCAGTCGCACGAGGAAGATGAGGGAGACCCTTCGCAGTAGGTCGATGCTGCGAGAGGGGAAATGTGGAAAGAAAGGTGTGTGGGCACGTCACATACCAGATGGGCGGTGGATATTTGTGAAAAAACAGTGTCGTACATCGAAGGGGCCGTCCCCGACGATGGAGCCTAAGGGCTCCTATATATATGAGGAAGAACACTCGCAGATCGACTACCAAGGAAATCTTACCGACCTGAACTTGATCGATGTCGTCACAGTTGAAAGCTGCTACAGCCTGAAGCTACAGTCTAGCCGTACAAGCTACGAACCTGGATGGTCTCATCGGCATGTAGACCGCCATTGTGATGCAGCCTGTATTGTGCGGCAGCTTACCGATGCTGGAGGAACATCGGTCGTCTTGCTATCGTTCGAATGAAGTTGACAATGGCGATCTTATGCTGGTGATCTACGTCCCGAAGTTGATGCTCCAGGTCAGCGATCATATCGGTGCCTCTTTCATGGATTTCCAGGACTTCGTCAATTTCGTTATACTGCGGCCGAGCCTCTTTAAGGTCGTGGTTGCCGGTATCGCATCGCTGTAAGCGCGATCGTGCAAACGGAGACACCGGTTGTGCCTCCTGACGGAACTGGTATTCCAGATCAGCGGTCCAAGCTTCTTTAGCACACCGCCTTCGCTGGAGAACTCCGAAGTCGAAGCTGTTGGAAGACGCCCTATCGCTTAAGTGCGTTCTCATTCGCCAAGATACCTGATTATGGGGCGGTCATGGGGATATACAACATTGCGGATGGCAAAGGGTTCACCTCTACGCTGTTTGGATTATTTCGAGTGGGTGTTGAATGGGTTGGTACGATTTTCAGCACGACATTTAGCATCTGATCGATCATCTACACGAACAAGGCATCGGTCACAAGGGAGGCAGAATACGCTGGAACTGTTACGTACCAGCAGAAATTCGGAGTTACGTCGACCGCCTATATGACGGTGCCGAAGTGGAACATCAGCAGAAAACACCAAGAGTGATCGTATGATCACAAGGAGCCAAAACCTGGAATTTACGGATGCTGCGTTCATCGCCGGTCGTCTTCGATAAACTGTGAGTTCAATGGAGCAGATATCAGCAACGCACGATCATCTGGTGACAGTATTGCGGAAGATCGTACCGTTGATCGCGCTGGCAGATAGCTGCTATGACAATCCGTACGAACTTGGCCTGGATCGTTTCGAATGAGGTATTGTGGGACCTACAATAGTGCAATTTCGCACAATAGTGGGTAATTGACCTAATTGGAGTTCTTCAATATGGTATACGTACCTATTGGAGCCGCGGCATGCCGAAGGCGGTGTTCTAATGGTCACCAGCAGCAGCGGGAGTTATGAAGACTATCAGAAGACCTGTTTCACCAGCATCGACATGAGCTTCATGAGAAAATGATGTCAATTATGTTGGAGGAAATGCAGTACCTGGTGAAGATGTGCCAGTAAGTTCAGGCCTGTGTCAGCTAGACAGGAAGCTATTTCCGCACCGGAAGAATACCTACGACGTCAGGACATATGTGAAGAGCCGAGGATTGAGGTATGCGCGCTTGTGCCCGCGCCTCAGCCACCGTGTAGCGTCGCCACGGACAGGGGGCGATTGTGGTGAAGCGCGAAACAGTCAAGAAGCCAGCTGCCATTGATTGACCAGAGAAGACTCAGATGATGTGGAGCGACCAGACCAGATCTGAGCCCAACCAACCAGATCTGATTCTGATTCCGACTAGGTACCAAGTTTTCGGTACCCATCACGTGATCAAGGGGAGATTCTGGAAGAACGTCGAAATTCGAGAGGTGATCAATGCTGATCAATATGACGCAGTCATTCGAGCACACCGACGCGATCACAACCATGCTGATCGATCTGGTGCAATCATTTTGACACATCTTCCGTGATCAAGAATGCTGATCAACCAGGTGCAATCATTCCAGTGCGTCGTGATGATCAAGAATCGTGATCTGCCCTGATCAACGTGGTGCAATCATTCCAGTACGCCGTGATCACGAATCGTGATCACCCTGATCAAGATCGTGGAGCAATCATTTCGGTACACTTCGTGATCACCCTGATCAAGATCGTGGAGCAATCATTTCGGTACACTTCGTGATCACCCTGATCAAGATCGTGGAGCAATCATTTCGGTACACTTCGTGATCACCCTGATCAAGATCATGGAGCAATCATTTCGGTACACTTCGTGATCACCCCTGATCAAGATTGTGGAGCAATCATTTCGGTACACTTCGTGATCACCCCTGATCAAGATTGTGGAGCAATCATTTCGGTACACTGTCGCGATCAAGAATCCTGATCGACAATGGTGCAATCATTCCAGTACGTCGTGGTGATCAAGAATGCTGATCGATATGCTGCAATCATTCGGGTACACTCCAGCGATCAAGAATGCTGATCGACAGGGCGCAATCATTTCGACACACTCCACGATCAGCGTCGATCAAGATTCACATGTACCGATTAATGGGTACACAGGCCGAAGTTCAAGGTAGCCAGTCAGCTGCGAAGGGGATGGGCAGATGATGGGAGGAAAGGGAAAGGATAGGAAAGATTTAAGATGGTTAAAAAAGAGAGAGATTTTCCTTGTAGCACGCAAGTGGTCTTCCGAAGAATTCCAAGGCTGGGAAGTATATTGGCCCCCCTTGACGAAGGAACCCAAGACGCTCAAGAAGAATAAACGCATCGACACCTGGAAAGCTTGGCCAGGTCTACGCTACTCTCTCCACCCCTCAACTCCACCGCTAACAGTAGGCGGCCCAAGCATCGACATTGGAAACACATTGGCCCCCTTTGGAACAACACAAGCCCGAAGGACAACCCAGAGCGATCAAGTTTATTCAAGGCCTGATCTACTCTACCCTACGGACGATCAAGTGAAGAAGTATCCACAAGATCGTCAACCGACTACCCCTGAGTGCCGTCCACACTCCAGCTCAACCAAGAACAAACCACCGCTTGGCCCCTTCCAGGTCACCCAGGAAGAGCGCTAACCCCGCCAGGTCAACGGGTACACAAGGTGAGAAGATCTTCAGACCCCACGGTCGATCGGAGTACCCCCTCCGTCAGTTGGCAGTCCGGCCCCCTGTGTGTGAGTGCCCCTCGCGTCGAATTTCTTCGCGAGCCACTACACCACACCTGTAACGTCCCTGGTTAAAGGGACGGGCCGTGCGGGCTAATGCAGTCAGTCGGTTCGGTCCTGGAAGCATGTCGGTCCGCCAGACGCAGCTATGGCTGCTCTTCCGGCTTCGGCCAGGTTGGAGGTCTGCTGGTATGGCCTACGCTCTGGCTGGGATCGGAATATAGCAGCAGGCTTAGTCGATGGAGACGCGGAATTGCAGGACTTGGTGTGGACTTGGCTTTGGGAGCGTCTCCTGTAACGTCCCTGGTTAAAGGGACGGGCCGTGTGGGCTAATGCAGTCAGTCGGTTCGGTCCTGGAAGCATGTCGGTCCGCCAGACGCAGCTATGGCTGCTCTTCCGGCTTCGGCCAGGTTGGAGGTCTGCTGGTATGGCCTACGCTCTGGCTGGGATCGGAATATAGCAGCAGGCTTAGTCGATGGAGACGCGGAATTGCAGGACTTGGTGTGGACTTGGCTTTGGGAGCGTCTCCTGTAACGTCCCTGGTTAAAGGGACGGGCCGTGCGGGCTAATGCAGTCAGTCGGTTCGGTCCTGGAAGCATGTCGGTCCGCCAGACGCAGCTATGGCTGCTCTTCCGGCTTCGGCCAGGTTGGAGGTCTGCTGGTATGGCCTACGCTCTGGCTGGGATCGGAATATAGCAGCAGGCTTAGTCGATGGAGACGCGGAATTGCAGGACTTGGTGTGGACTTGGCTTTGGGAGCGTCTCCTGTAACGTCCCTGGTTAAAGGGACGGGCCGTGTGGGCTAATGCAGTCAGTTGGTTCGGTCCTGGAAGCATGTCGGTCCGCCAGACGCAGCTATGGCTGCTCTTCCGGCTTCGGCCAGGTTGGAGGTCTGCTGGTATGGCCTACGCTCTGGCTGGGATCGGAATATAGCAGCAGGCTTAGTCGATGGAGACGCGGAATTGCAGGACTTGGTGTGGACTTGGCTTTGGGAGCGTCTCCTGTAACGTCCCTGGTTAAAGGGACGGGCCGTGCGGGCTAATGCAGTCAGTCGGTTCGGTCCTGGAAGCATGTCGGTCCGCCAGACGCAGCTATGGCTGCTCTTCCGGCTTCGGCCAGGTTGGAGGTCTGCTGGTATGGCCTACGCTCTGGCTGGGATCGGAATATAGCAGCAGGCTTAGTCGATGGAGACGCGGAATTGCAGGACTTGGTGTGGACTTGGCTTTGGGAGCGTCTCCTGTAACGTCCCTGGTTAAAGGGACGGGCCGTGTGGGCTAATGCAGTCAGTTGGTTCGGTCCTGGAAGCATGTCGGTCCGCCAGACGCAGCTATGGCTGCTCTTCCGGCTTCGGCCAGGTTGGAGGTCTGCTGGTATGGCCTACGCTCTGGCTGGGATCGGAATATAGCAGCAGGCTTAGTCGATGGAGACGCGGAATTGCAGGACTTGGTGTGGACTTGGCTTTGGGAGCGTCTCCTGTAACGTCCCTGGTTAAAGGGACGGGCCGTGTGGGCTAATGCAGTCAGTCGGTTCGGTCCTGGAAGCATGTCGGTCCGCCAGACGCAGCTATGGCTGCTCTTCCGGCTTCGGCCAGGTTGGAGGTCTGCTGGTATGGCCTACGCTCTGGCTGGGATCGGAATATAGCAGCAGGCTTAGTCGATGGAGACGCGGAATTGCAGGACTTGGTGTGGACTTGGCTTTGGGAGCGTCTCCTGTAACGTCCCTGGTTAAAGGGACGGGCCGTGTGGGCTAATGCAGTCAGTCAGTTCGGTCCTGGAAGCATGTCGGTCCGCCAGACGCAGCTATGGCTGCTCTTCCGGCTTCGGCCAGGTTGGAGGTCTGCTGGTATGGCCTACGCTCTGGCTGGGATCGGAATATAGCAGCAGGCTTAGTCGATGGAGACGCGGAATTGCAGGACTTGGTGTGGACTTGGCTTTGGGAGCGTCTCCTGTAACGTCCCTGGTTAAAGGGACGGGCCGTGTGGGCTAATGCAGTCAGTCGGTTCGGTCCTGGAAGCATGTCGGTCCGCCAGACGCAGCTATGGCTGCTCTTCCGGCTTCGGCCAGGTTGGAGGTCTGCTGGTATGGCCTACGCTCTGGCTGGGATCGGAATATAGCAGCAGGCTTAGTCGATGGAGACGCGGAATTGCAGGACTTGGTGTGGACTTGGCTTTGGGAGCGTCTCCTGTAACGTCCCTGGTTAAAGGGACGGGCCGTGCGGGCTAATGCAGTCAGTCGGTTCGGTCCTGGAAGCATGTCGGTCCGCCAGACGCAGCTATGGCTGCTCTTCCGGCTTCGGCCAGGTTGGAGGTCTGCTGGTATGGCCTACGCTCTGGCTGGGATCGGAATATAGCAGCAGGCTTAGTCGATGGAGACGCGGAATTGCAGGACTTGGTGTGGACTTGGCTTTGGGAGCGTCTCCTGTAACGTCCCTGGTTAAAGGGACGGGCCGTGTGGGCTAATGCAGTCAGTCGGTTCGGTCCTGGAAGCATGTCGGTCCGCCAGACGCAGCTATGGCTGCTCTTCCGGCTTCGGCCAGGTTGGAGGTCTGCTGGTATGGCCTACGCTCTGGCTGGGATCGGAATATAGCAGCAGGCTTAGTCGATGGAGACGCGGAATTGCAGGACTTGGTGTGGACTTGGCTTTGGGAGCGTCTCCTGTAACGTCCCTGGTTAAAGGGACGGGCCGTGCGGGCTAATGCAGTCAGTCGGTTCGGTCCTGGAAGCATGTCGGTCCGCCAGACGCAGCTATGGCTGCTCTTCCGGCTTCGGCCAGGTTGGAGGTCTGCTGGTATGGCCTACGCTCTGGCTGGGATCGGAATATAGCAGCAGGCTTAGTCGATGGAGACGCGGAATTGCAGGACTTGGTGTGGACTTGGCTTTGGGAGCGTCTCCTGTAACGTCCCTGGTTAAAGGGACGGGCCGTGTGGGCTAATGCAGTCAGTCGGTTCGGTCCTGGAAGCATGTCGGTCCGCCAGACGCAGCTATGGCTGCTCTTCCGGCTTCGGCCAGGTTGGAGGTCTGCTGGTATGGCCTACGCTCTGGCTGGGATCGGAATATAGCAGCAGGCTTAGTCGATGGAGACGCGGAATTGCAGGACTTGGTGTGGACTTGGCTTTGGGAGCGTCTCCTGTAACGTCCCTGGTTAAAGGGACGGGCCGTGTGGGCTAATGCAGTCAGTCGGTTCGGTCCTGGAAGCATGTCGGTCCGCCAGACGCAGCTATGGCTGCTCTTCCGGCTTCGGCCAGGTTGGAGGTCTGCTGGTATGGCCTACGCTCTGGCTGGGATCGGAATATAGCAGCAGGCTTAGTCGATGGAGACGCGGAATTGCAGGACTTGGTGTGGACTTGGCTTTGGGAGCGTCTCCTGTAACGTCCCTGGTTAAAGGGACGGGCCGTGTGGGCTAATGCAGTCAGTCGGTTCGGTCCTGGAAGCATGTCGGTCCGCCAGACGCAGCTATGGCTGCTCTTCCGGCTTCGGCCAGGTTGGAGGTCTGCTGGTATGGCCTACGCTCTGGCTGGGATCGGAATATAGCAGCAGGCTTAGTCGATGGAGACGCGGAATTGCAGGACTTGGTGTGGACTTGGCTTTGGGAGCGTCTCCTGTAACGTCCCTGGTTAAAGGGACGGGCCGTGCGGGCTAATGCAGTCAGTCGGTTCGGTCCTGGAAGCATGTCGGTCCGCCAGACGCAGCTATGGCTGCTCTTCCGGCTTCGGCCAGGTTGGAGGTCTGCTGGTATGGCCTACGCTCTGGCTGGGATCGGAATATAGCAGCAGGCTTAGTCGATGGAGACGCGGAATTGCAGGACTTGGTGTGGACTTGGCTTTGGGAGCGTCTCCTGTAACGCCCCTGGTTAAAGGGACGGGCCGTGTGGGCTAATGCAGTCAGTCGGTTCGGTCCTGGAAGCATGTCGGTCCGCCAGACGCAGCTATGGCTGCTCTTCCGGCTTCGGCCAGGTTGGAGGTCTGCTGGTATGGCCTACGCTCTGGCTGGGATCGGAATATAGCAGCAGGCTTAGTCGATGGAGACGCGGAATTGCAGGACTTGGTGTGGACTTGGCTTTGGGAGCGTCTCCTGTAACGTCCCTGGTTAAAGGGACGGGCCGTGTGGGCTAATGCAGTCAGTTGGTTCGGTCCTGGAAGCATGTCGGTCCGCCAGACGCAGCTATGGCTGCTCTTCCGGCTTCGGCCAGGTTGGAGGTCTGCTGGTATGGCCTACGCTCTGGCTGGGATCGGAATATAGCAGCAGGCTTAGTCGATGGAGACGCGGAATTGCAGGACTTGGTGTGGACTTGGCTTTGGGAGCGTCTCCTGTAACGCCCCTGGTTAAAGGGACGGGCCGTGTGGGCTAATGCAGTCAGTCGGTTCGGTCCTGGAAGCATGTCGGTCCGCCAGACGCAGCTATGGCTGCTCTTCCGGCTTCGGCCAGGTTGGAGGTCTGCTGGTATGGCCTACGCTCTGGCTGGGATCGGAATATAGCAGCAGGCTTAGTCGATGGAGACGCGGAATTGCAGGACTTGGTGTGGACTTGGCTTTGGGAGCGTCTCCTGTAACGTCCCTGGTTAAAGGGACGGGCCGTGTGGGCTAATGCAGTCAGTTGGTTCGGTCCTGGAAGCATGTCGGTCCGCCAGACGCAGCTATGGCTGCTCTTCCGGCTTCGGCCAGGTTGGAGGTCTGCTGGTATGGCCTACGCTCTGGCTGGGATCGGAATATAGCAGCAGGCTTAGTCGATGGAGACGCGGAATTGCAGGACTTGGTGTGGACTTGGCTTTGGGAGCGTCTCCTGTAACGTCCCTGGTTAAAGGGACGGGCCGTGCGGGCTAATGCAGTCAGTCGGTTCGGTCCTGGAAGCATGTCGGTCCGCCAGACGCAGCTATGGCTGCTCTTCCGGCTTCGGCCAGGTTGGAGGTCTGCTGGTATGGCCTACGCTCTGGCTGGGATCGGAATATAGCAGCAGGCTTAGTCGATGGAGACGCGGAATTGCAGGACTTGGTGTGGACTTGGCTTTGGGAGCGTCTCCTGTAACGTCCCTGGTTAAAGGGACGGGCCGTGCGGGCTAATGCAGTCAGTCGGTTCGGTCCTGGAAGCATGTCGGTCCGCCAGACGCAGCTATGGCTGCTCTTCCGGCTTCGGCCAGGTTGGAGGTCTGCTGGTATGGCCTACGCTCTGGCTGGGATCGGAATATAGCAGCAGGCTTAGTCGATGGAGACGCGGAATTGCAGGACTTGGTGTGGACTTGGCTTTGGGAGCGTCTCCTGTAACGTCCCTGGTTAAAGGGACGGGCCGTGTGGGCTAATGCAGTCAGTTGGTTCGGTCCTGGAAGCATGTCGGTCCGCCAGACGCAGCTATGGCTGCTCTTCCGGCTTCGGCCAGGTTGGAGGTCTGCTGGTATGGCCTACGCTCTGGCTGGGATCGGAATATAGCAGCAGGCTTAGTCGATGGAGACGCGGAATTGCAGGACTTGGTGTGGACTTGGCTTTGGGAGCGTCTCCTGTAACGTCCCTGGTTAAAGGGACGGGCCGTGTGGGCTAATGCAGTCAGTCGGTTCGGTCCTGGAAGCATGTCGGTCCGCCAGACGCAGCTATGGCTGCTCTTCCGGCTTCGGCCAGGTTGGAGGTCTGCTGGTATGGCCTACGCTCTGGCTGGGATCGGAATATAGCAGCAGGCTTAGTCGATGGAGACGCGGAATTGCAGGACTTGGTGTGGACTTGGCTTTGGGAGCGTCTCCTGTAACGTCCCTGGTTAAAGGGACGGGCCGTGCGGGCTAATGCAGTCAGTCGGTTCGGTCCTGGAAGCATGTCGGTCCGCCAGACGCAGCTATGGCTGCTCTTCCGGCTTCGGCCAGGTTGGAGGTCTGCTGGTATGGCCTACGCTCTGGCTGGGATCGGAATATAGCAGCAGGCTTAGTCGATGGAGACGCGGAATTGCAGGACTTGGTGTGGACTTGGCTTTGGGAGCGTCTCCTGTAACGTCCCTGGTTAAAGGGACGGGCCGTGTGGGCTAATGCAGTCAGTCGGTTCGGTCCTGGAAGCATGTCGGTCCGCCAGACGCAGCTATGGCTGCTCTTCCGGCTTCGGCCAGGTTGGAGGTCTGCTGGTATGGCCTACGCTCTGGCTGGGATCGGAATATAGCAGCAGGCTTAGTCGATGGAGACGCGGAATTGCAGGACTTGGTGTGGACTTGGCTTTGGGAGCGTCTCCTGTAACGTCCCTGGTTAAAGGGACGGGCCGTGCGGGCTAATGCAGTCAGTCGGTTCGGTCCTGGAAGCATGTCGGTCCGCCAGACGCAGCTATGGCTGCTCTTCCGGCTTCGGCCAGGTTGGAGGTCTGCTGGTATGGCCTACGCTCTGGCTGGGATCGGAATATAGCAGCAGGCTTAGTCGATGGAGACGCGGAATTGCAGGACTTGGTGTGGACTTGGCTTTGGGAGCGTCTCCTGTAACGTCCCTGGTTAAAGGGACGGGCCGTGCGGGCTAATGCAGTCAGTCGGTTCGGTCCTGGAAGCATGTCGGTCCGCCAGACGCAGCTATGGCTGCTCTTCCGGCTTCGGCCAGGTTGGAGGTCTGCTGGTATGGCCTACGCTCTGGCTGGGATCGGAATATAGCAGCAGGCTTAGTCGATGGAGACGCGGAATTGCAGGACTTGGTGTGGACTTGGCTTTGGGAGCGTCTCCTGTAACGTCCCTGGTTAAAGGGACGGGCCGTGTGGGCTAATGCAGTCAGTTGGTTCGGTCCTGGAAGCATGTCGGTCCGCCAGACGCAGCTATGGCTGCTCTTCCGGCTTCGGCCAGGTTGGAGGTCTGCTGGTATGGCCTACGCTCTGGCTGGGATCGGAATATAGCAGCAGGCTTAGTCGATGGAGACGCGGAATTGCAGGACTTGGTGTGGACTTGGCTTTGGGAGCGTCTCCTGTAACGTCCCTGGTTAAAGGGACGGGCCGTGTGGGCTAATGCAGTCAGTCGGTTCGGTCCTGGAAGCATGTCGGTCCGCCAGACGCAGCTATGGCTGCTCTTCCGGCTTCGGCCAGGTTGGAGGTCTGCTGGTATGGCCTACGCTCTGGCTGGGATCGGAATATAGCAGCAGGCTTAGTCGATGGAGACGCGGAATTGCAGGACTTGGTGTGGACTTGGCTTTGGGAGCGTCTCCTGTAACGTCCCTGGTTAAAGGGACGGGCCGTGTGGGCTAATGCAGTCAGTCAGTTCGGTCCTGGAAGCATGTCGGTCCGCCAGACGCAGCTATGGCTGCTCTTCCGGCTTCGGCCAGGTTGGAGGTCTGCTGGTATGGCCTACGCTCTGGCTGGGATCGGAATATAGCAGCAGGCTTAGTCGATGGAGACGCGGAATTGCAGGGCTTGGTGTGGACTTGGCTTTGGGAGCGTCTCCTGTAACGTCCCTGGTTAAAGGGACGGGCCGTGTGGGCTAATGCAGTCAGTCGGTTCGGTCCTGGAAGCATGTCGGTCCGCCAGACGCAGCTATGGCTGCTCTTCCGGCTTCGGCCAGGTTGGAGGTCTGCTGGTATGGCCTACGCTCTGGCTGGGATCGGAATATAGCAGCAGGCTTAGTCGATGGAGACGCGGAATTGCAGGACTTGGTGCGGACTTGGCTTTGGGAGCGTCTCCTGTAACGTCCCTGGTTAAAGGGACGGGCCGTGCGGGCTAATGCAGTCAGTCGGTTCGGTCCTGGAAGCATGTCGGTCCGCCAGACGCAGCTATGGCTGCTCTTCCGGCTTCGGCCAGGTTGGAGGTCTGCTGGTATGGCCTACGCTCTGGCTGGGATCGGAATATAGCAGCAGGCTTAGTCGATGGAGACGCGGAATTGCAGGACTTGGTGTGGACTTGGCTTTGGGAGCGTCTCCTGTAACGTCCCTGGTTAAAGGGACGGGCCGTGCGGGCTAATGCAGTCAGTCGGTTCGGTCCTGGAAGCATGTCGGTCCGCCAGACGCAGCTATGGCTGCTCTTCCGGCTTCGGCCAGGTTGGAGGTCTGCTGGTATGGCCTACGCTTTGGCTGGGATCGGAATATAGCAGCAGGCTTAGTCGATGGAGACGCGGAATTGCAGGACTTGGTGTGGACTTGGCTTTGGGAGCGTCTCCTGTAACGTCCCTGGTTAAAGGGACGGGCCGTGTGGGCTAATGCAGTCAGTCGGTTCGGTCCTGGAAGCATGTCGGTCCGCCAGACGCAGCTATGGCTGCTCTTCCGGCTTCGGCCAGGTTGGAGGTCTGCTGGTATGGCCTACGCTCTGGCTGGGATCGGAATATAGCAGCAGGCTTAGTCGATGGAGACGCGGAATTGCAGGACTTGGTGTGGACTTGGCTTTGGGAGCGTCTCCTGTAACGTCCCTGGTTAAAGGGACGGGCCGTGTGGGCTAATGCAGTCAGTCGGTTCGGTCCTGGAAGCATGTCGGTCCGCCAGACGCAGCTATGGCTGCTCTTCCGGCTTCGGCCAGGTTGGAGGTCTGCTGGTATGGCCTACGCTTTGGCTGGGATCGGAATATAGCAGCAGGCTTAGTCGATGGAGACGCGGAATTGCAGGACTTGGTGTGGACTTGGCTTTGGGAGCGTCTCCTGTAACGTCCCTGGTTAAAGGGACGGGCCGTGTGGGCTAATGCAGTCAGTCGGTTCGGTCCTGGAAGCATGTCGGTCCGCCAGACGCAGCTATGGCTGCTCTTCCGGCTTCGGCCAGGTTGGAGGTCTGCTGGTATGGCCTACGCTCTGGCTGGGATCGGAATATAGCAGCAGGCTTAGTCGATGGAGACGCGGAATTGCAGGACTTGGTGTGGACTTGGCTTTGGGAACGTCTCCTGTAACGTCCCTGGTTAAAGGGACGGGCCGTGTGGGCTAATGCAGTCAGTCGGTTCGGTCCTGGAAGCATGTCGGTCCGCCAGACGCAGCTATGGCTGCTCTTCCGGCTTCGGCCAGGTTGGAGGTCTGCTGGTATGGCCTACGCTCTGGCTGGGATCGGAATATAGCAGCAGGCTTAGTCGATGGAGACGCGGAATTGCAGGACTTGGTGTGGACTTGGCTTTGGGAGCGTCTCCTGTAACGTCCCTGGTTAAAGGGACGGGCCGTGCGGGCTAATGCAGTCAGTCGGTTCGGTCCTGGAAGCATGTCGGTCCGCCAGACGCAGCTATGGCTGCTCTTCCGGCTTCGGCCAGGTTGGAGGTCTGCTGGTATGGCCTACGCTCTGGCTGGGATCGGAATATAGCAGCAGGCTTAGTCGATGGAGACGCGGAATTGCAGGACTTGGTGTGGACTTGGCTTTGGGAGCGTCTCCTGTAACGTCCCTGGTTAAAGGGACGGGCCGTGCGGGCTAATGCAGTCAGTCGGTTCGGTCCTGGAAGCATGTCGGTCCGCCAGACGCAGCTATGGCTGCTCTTCCGGCTTCGGCCAGGTTGGAGGTCTGCTGGTATGGCCTACGCTCTGGCTGGGATCGGAATATAGCAGCAGGCTTAGTCGATGGAGACGCGGAATTGCAGGACTTGGTGTGGACTTGGCTTTGGGAGCGTCTCCTGTAACGTCCCTGGTTAAAGGGACGGGCCGTGTGGGCTAATGCAGTCAGTCGGTTCGGTCCTGGAAGCATGTCGGTCCGCCAGACGCAGCTATGGCTGCTCTTCCGGCTTCGGCCAGGTTGGAGGTCTGCTGGTATGGCCTACGCTCTGGCTGGGATCGGAATATAGCAGCAGGCTTAGTCGATGGAGACGCGGAATTGTAGGACTTGGTGTGGACTTGGCTTTGGGAGCGTCTCCTGTAACGTCCCTGGTTAAAGGGACGGGCCGTGTGGGCTAATGCAGTCAGTCGGTTCGGTCCTGGAAGCATGTCGGTCCGCCAGACGCAGCTATGGCTGCTCTTCCGGCTTCGGCCAGGTTGGAGGTCTGCTGGTATGGCCTACGCTCTGGCTGGGATCGGAATATAGCAGCAGGCTTAGTCGATGGAGACGCGGAATTGCAGGACTTGGTGTGGACTTGGCTTTGGGAGCGTCTCCTGTAACGTCCCTGGTTAAAGGGACGGGCCGTGTGGGCTAATGCAGTCAGTCGGTTCGGTCCTGGAAGCATGTCGGTCCGCCAGACGCAGCTATGGCTGCTCTTCCGGCTTCGGCCAGGTTGGAGGTCTGCTGGTATGGCCTACGCTCTGGCTGGGATCGGAATATAGCAGCAGGCTTAGTCGATGGAGACGCGGAATTGCAGGACTTGGTGTGGACTTGGCTTTGGGAGCGTCTCCTGTAACGTTCCTGATTAAAGGGACGGGCCGTGTGGGCTAATGCAGTCAGTCGGTTCGGTCCTGGAAGCATGTCGGTCCGCCAGACGCAGCTATGGCTGCTCTTCCGGCTTCGGCCAGGTTGGAGGTCTGCTGGTATGGCCTACGCTCTGGCTGGGATCGGAATATAGCAGCAGGCTTAGTCGATGGAGACGCGGAATCGCAGGACTTGGTGTGGACTTGGCTTTGGGAGCGTCTCCTGTAACGTCCCTGGTTAAAGGGACGGGCCGTGTGGGCTAATGCAGTCAGTCGGTTCGGTCCTGGAAGCATGTCGGTCCGCCAGACGCAGCTATGGCTGCTCTTCCGGCTTCGGCCAGGTTGGAGGTCTGCTGGTATGGCCTACGCTCTGGCTGGGATCGGAATATAGCAGCAGGCTTAGTCGATGGAGACGCGGAATTGCAGGACTTGGTGTGGACTTGACTTTGGGAGCGTCTCCTGTAACGTCCCTGGTTAAAGGGACGGGCCGTGTGGGCTAATGCAGTCAGTCGGTTCGGTCCTGGAAGCATGTCGGTCCGCCAGACGCATCTATGGCTGCTCTTCCGGCTTCGGCCAGGTTGGAGGTCTGCTGGTATGGCGCTGGGATCGGAATATAGCAGCAGGCTTAGTCGATGGAGACGCGGAATTGCAGGACTTGATGTGGACTTGGCTTTGGGAGCGTCTCCTGTAACGTCCCTGATTAAAGGGACGGGCCGTGTGGGCTAATGCAGTCAGTCGGTTCGGTCCTGGAAGCATGTCGGTCCGCCAGACGCAGCTATGGCTGCTCTTCCGGCTTCGGCCAGGTTGGAGGTCTGCTGGTATGGCCTACGCTCTGGCTGGGATCGGAATATAGCAGCAGGCTTAGTCGATGGAGACGCGGAATCGCAGGACTTGGTGTGGACTTGGCTTTGGGAGCGTCTCCTGTAACGTCCCTGGTTAAAGGGATGGGCCGTGTGGGCTAATGCAGTCAGTCGGTTCGGTCCTGGAAGCATGTCGGTCCGCCAGACGCAGCTATGGCTGCTCTTCCGGCTTCGGCCAGGTTGGAGGTCTGCTGGTATGGCCTACGCTCTGGCTGGGATCGGAATATAGCAGCAGGCTTAGTCGATGGAGACGCGGAATTGCAGGACTTGGTGTGGACTTGGCTTTGGGAGCGTCTCCTGTAACGTCCCTGGTTAAAGGGACGGGCCGTGTGGGCTAATGCAGTCAGTCGGTTCGGCCCTGGAAGCATGCCGGTCCGCCAGACGCAGCTATGGCTGCTCTTCCGGCTTCGGCCAGGTTGGAGGTCTGCTGGTATGGCCTACGCTCTGGCTGGGATCGGAATATAGCAGCAGGCTTAGTCGATGGAGGCGCGGAATTGCAGGACTTGGTGTGGACTTGGCTTTGGGAGCGTCTCCTGTAACGTCCCTGGTTAAAAGGACGGGCCGTGCGGGCTAATGCAGTCAGTCGGTTCGGTCCTGGAAGCATGTCGGTCCGCCAGACGCAGCTATGGCTGCTCTTCCGGCTTCGGCCAGGTTGGAGGTCTGCTGGTATGGCCTACGCTCTGGCTGGGATCGGAATATAGCAGCAGGCTTAGTCGATGGAGACGCGGAATTGCAGGACTTGGTGTGGACTTGGCTTTGGGAGCGTCTCCTGTAACGTCCCTGGTTAAAGGGACGGGCCGTGTGGGCTAATGCAGTCAGTCGGTTCGGCCCTGGAAGCATGCCGGTCCGCCAGACGCAGCTATGGCTGCTCTTCCGGCTTCGGCCAGGTTGGAGGTCTGCTGGTATGGCCTACGCTCTGGCTGGGATCGGAATATAGCAGCAGGCTTAGTCGATGGAGGCGCGGAATTGCAGGACTTGGTGTGGACTTGGCTTTGGGAGCGTCTCCTGTAACGTCCCTGGTTAAAAGGACGGGCCGTGCGGGCTAATGCAGTCAGTCGGTTCGGTCCTGGAAGCATGTCGGTCCGCCAGACGCAGCTATGGCTGCTCTTCCGGCTTCGGCCAGGTTGGAGGTCTGCTGGTATGGCCTACGCTCTGGCTGGGATCGGAATATAGCAGCAGGCTTAGTCGATGGAGACGCGGAATTGCAGGACTTGGTGTGGACTTGGCTTTGGGAGCGTCTCCTGTAACGTCCCTGGTTAAAGGGACGGGCCGTGTGGGCTAATGCAGTCAGTCGGTTCGGTCCTGGAAGCATGTCGGTCCGCCAGACGCAGCTATGGCTGCTCTTCCGGCTTCGGCCAGGTTGGAGGTCTGCTGGTATGGCCTACGCTCTGGCTGGGATCGGAATATAGCAGCAGGCTTAGTCGATGGAGACGCGGAATTGCAGGACTTGGTGTGGACTTGGCTTTGGGAGCGTCTCCTGTAACGTCCCTGGTTAAAGGGACGGGCCGTGTGGGCTAATGCAGTCAGTCGGTTCGGTCCTGGAAGCATGTCGGTCCGCCAGACGCAGCTATGGCTGCTCTTCCGGCTTCGGCCAGGTTGGAGGTCTGCTGGTATGGCCTACGCTCTGGCTGGGATCGGAATATAGCAGCAGGCTTAGTCGATGGAGACGCGGAATTGCAGGACTTGGTGTGGACTTGGCTTTGGGAGCGTCTCCTGTAACGTCCCTGGTTAAAGGGACGGGCCGTGTGGGCTAATGCAGTCAGTCGGTTCGGTCCTGGAAGCATGTCGGTCCGCCAGACGCAGCTATGGCTGCTCTTCCGGCTTCGGCCAGGTTGGAGGTCTGCTGGTATGGCCTACGCTCTGGCTGGGATCGGAATATAGCAGCAGGCTTAGTCGATGGAGACGCGGAATTGCAGGACTTGGTGTGGACTTGGCTTTGGGAGCGTCTCCTGTAACGTCCCTGGTTAAAGGGACGGGCCGTGTGGGCTAATGCAGTCAGTCGGTTCGGTCCTGGAAGCATGTCGGTCCGCCAGACGCAGCTATGGCTGCTCTTCCGGCTTCGGCCAGGTTGGAGGTCTGCTGGTATGGCCTACGCTCTGGCTGGGATCGGAATATAGCAGCAGGCTTAGTCGATGGAGACGCGGAATTGCAGGACTTGGTGTGGACTTGGCTTTGGGAGCGTCTCCTGTAACGTCCCTGGTTAAAGGGATGGGCCGTGTGGGCTAATGCAGTCAGTCGGTTCGGTCCTGGAAGCATGTCGGTCCGCCAGACGCAGCTATGGCTGCTCTTCCGGCTTCGGCCAGGTTGGAGGTCTGCTGGTATGGCCTACGCTCTGGCTGGGATCGGAATATAGCAGCAGGCTTAGTCGATGGAGACGCGGAATTGCAGGACTTGGTGTGGACTTGGCTTTGGGAGCGTCTCCTGTAACGTCCCTGGTTAAAGGGACGGGCCGTGTGGGCTAATCCAGTCAGTCGGTTCGGCCCTGGAAGCATGCCGGTCCGCCAGACGCAGCTATGGCTGCTCTTCCGGCTTCGGCCAGGTTGGAGGTCTGCTGGTATGGCCTACGCTCTGGCTGGGATCGGAATATAGCAGCAGGCTTAGTCGATGGAGACGCGGAATTGCAGGACTTGGTGTGGACTTGGCTTTGGGAGCGTCTCCTGTAACGTCCCTGGTTAAAAGGACGGGCCGTGCGGGCTAATGCAGTCAGTCGGTTCGGTCCTGGAAGCATGTCGGTCCGCCAGACGCAGCTATGGCTGCTCTTCCGGCTTCGGCCAGGTTGGAGGTCTGCTGGTATGGCCTACGCTCTGGCTGGGATCGGAATATAGCAGCAGGCTTAGTCGATGGAGACGCGGAATTGCAGGACTTGGTGTGGACTTGGCTTTGGGAGCGTCTCCTGTAACGTCCCTGGTTAAAGGGACGGGCCGTGTGGGCTAATGCAGCCAGTCGGTTCGGTCCTGGAAGCATGTCGGTCCGCCAGACGCAGCTATGGCTGCTCTTCCGGCTTCGGCCAGGTTGGAGGTCTGCTGGTATGGCCTACGCTCTGGCTGGGATCGGAATATAGCAGCAGGCTTAGTCGATGGAGACGCGGAATTGCAGGACTTGGTGTGGACTTGGCTTTGGGAGCGTCTCCTGTAACGTCCCTGGTTAAAGGGACGGGCCGTGTGGGCTAATGCAGTCAGTCGGTTCGGTCCTGGAAGCATGTCGGTCCGCCAGACGCAGCTATGGCTGCTCTTCCGGCTTCGGCCAGGTTGGAGGTCTGCTGGTATGGCCTACGCTCTGGCTGGGATCGGAATATAGCAGCAGGCTTAGTCGATGGAGACGCGGAATTGCAGGACTTGGTGTGGACTTGGCTTTGGGAGCGTCTCCTGTAACGTCCCTGGTTAAAGGGACGGGCCGTGTGGGCTAATGCAGTCAGTCGGTTCGGTCCTGGAAGCATGTCGGTCCGCCAGACGCAGCTATGGCTGCTCTTCCGGCTTCGGCCAGGTTGGAGGTCTGCTGGTATGGCCTACGCTCTGGCTGGGATCGGAATATAGCAGCAGGCTTAGTCGATGGAGACGCGGAATTGCAGGACTTGGTGTGGACTTGGCTTTGGGAGCGTCTCCTGTAACGTCCCTGGTTAAAGGGACGGGCCGTGTGGGCTAATGCAGTCAGTCGGTTCGGTCCTGGAAGCATGTCGGTCCGCCAGACGCAGCTATGGCTGCTCTTCCGGCTTCGGCCAGGTTGGAGGTCTGCTGGTATGGCCTACGCTCTGGCTGGGATCGGAATATAGCAGCAGGCTTAGTCGATGGAGACGCGGAATTGCAGGACTTGGTGTGGACTTGGCTTTGGGAGCGTCTCCTGTAACGTCCCTGGTTAAAGGGATGGGCCGTGTGGGCTAATGCAGTCAGTCGGTTCGGTCCTGGAAGCATGTCGGTCCGCCAGACGCAGCTATGGCTGCTCTTCCGGCTTCGGCCAGGTTGGAGGTCTGCTGGTATGGCCTACGCTCTGGCTGGGATCGGAATATAGCAGCAGGCTTAGTCGATGGAGACGCGGAATTGCAGGACTTGGTGTGGACTTGGCTTTGGGAGCGTCTCCTGTAACGTCCCTGGTTAAAGGGACGGGCCGTGTGGGCTAATGCAGTCAGCCGGTTCGGTCCTGGAAGCATGTCGGTCCGCCAGACGCAGCTATGGCTGCTCTTCCGGCTTCGGCCAGGTTGGAGGTCTGCTGGTATGGCCTACGCTCTGGCTGGGATCGGAATATAGCAGCAGGCTTAGTCGATGGAGACGCGGAATTGCAGGACTTGGTGTGGACTTGGCTTTGGGAGCGTCTCCTGTAACGTCCCTGGTTAAAGGGACGGGCCGTGTGGGCTAATGCAGTCAGTCGGTTCGGTCCTGGAAGCATGTCGGTCCGCCAGACGCAGCTATGGCTGCTCTTCCGGCTTCGGCCAGGTTGGAGGTCTGCTGGTATGGCCTACGCTCTGGCTGGGATCGGAATATAGCAGCAGGCTTAGTCGATGGAGACGCGGAATTGCAGGACTTGGTGTGGACTTGGCTTTGGGAGCGTCTCCTGTAACGTCCCTGGTTAAAGGGACGGGCCGTGTGGGCTAATGCAGTCAGTCGGTTCGGTCCTGGAAGCATGTCGGTCCGCCAGACGCAGCTATGGCTGCTCTTCCGGCTTCGGCCAGGTTGGAGGTCTGCTGGTATGGCCTACGCTCTGGCTGGGATCGGAATATAGCAGCAGGCTTAGTCGATGGAGACGCGGAATTGCAGGACTTGGTGTGGACTTGGCTTTGGGAGCGTCTCCTGTAACGTCCCTGGTTAAAGGGACGGGCCGTGTGGGCTAATGCAGTCAGTCGGTTCAGTCCTGGAAGCATGTCGGTCCGCCAGACGCAGCTATGGCTGCTCTTCCGGCTTCGGCCAGGTTGGAGGTCTGCTGGTATGGCCTACGCTCTGGCTGGGATCGGAATATAGCAGCAGGCTTAGTCGATGGAGACGCGGAATTGCAGGACTTGGTGTGGACTTGGCTTTGGGAGCGTCTCCTGTAACGTCCCTGGTTAAAGGGACGGGCCGTGTGGGCTAATGCAGTCAGTCGGTTCGGTCCTGGAAGCATGTCGGTCCGCCAGACGCAGCTATGGCTGCTCTTCCGGCTTCGGCCAGGTTGGAGGTCTGCTGGTATGGCCTACGCTCTGGCTGGGATCGGAATATAGCAGCAGGCTTAGTCGATGGAGACGCGGAATTGCAGGACTTGGTGTGGACTTGGCTTTGGGAGCGTCTCCTGTAACGTCCCTGGTTAAAGGGACGGGCCGTGTGGGCTAATGCAGTCAGCCGGTTCGGTCCTGGAAGCATGTCGGTCCGCCAGACGCAGCTATGGCTGCTCTTCCGGCTTCGGCCAGGTTGGAGGTCTGCAGGTATGGCCTACGCTTTGGCTGGGATCGGAATATAGCAGCAGGCTTAGTCGATGGAGACGCGGAATTGCAGGACTTGGTGTGGACTTGGCTTTGGGAGCGTCTCCTGTAACGTCCCTGGTTAAAGGGACGGGCCGTGTGGGCTAATGCAGTCAGTCGGTTCGGCCCTGGAAGCATGTCGGTCCGCCAGACGCAGCTATGGCTGCTCTTCCGGCTTCGGCCAGGTTGGAGGTCTGCTGGTATGGCCTACGCTCTGGCTGGGATCGGAATATAGCAGCAGGCTTAGTCGATGGAGACGCGGAATTGCAGGACTTGGTGTGGACTTGGCTTTGGGAGCGTCTCCTGTAACGTCCCTGGTTAAAGGGACGGGCCGTGTGGGCTAATGCAGTCAGCCGGTTCGGTCCTGGAAGCATGTCGGTCCGCCAGACGCAGCTATGGCTGCTCTTCCGGCTTCGGCCAGGTTGGAGGTCTGCAGGTATGGCCTACGCTTTGGCTGGGATCGGAATATAGCAGCAGGCTTAGTCGATGGAGACGCGGAATTGCAGGACTTGGTGTGGACTTGGCTTTGGGAGCGTCTCCTGTAACGTCCCTGGTTAAAGGGACGGGCCGTGTGGGCTAATGCAGTCAGTCGGTTCGGCCCTGGAAGCATGTCGGTCCGCCAGACGCAGCTATGGCTGCTCTTCCGGCTTCGGCCAGGTTGGAGGTCTGCTGGTATGGCCTACGCTCTGGCTGGGATCGGAATATAGCAGCAGGCTTAGTCGATGGAGACGCGGAATTGCAGGACTTGGTGTGGACTTGGCTTTGGGAGCGTCTCCTGTAACGTCCCTGGTTAAAGGGACGGGCCGTGTGGGCTAATGCAGTCAGTCGGTTCGGTCCTGGAAGCATGTCGGTCCGCCAGACGCAGCTATGGCTGCTCTTCCGGCTTCGGCCAGGTTGGAGGTCTGCTGGTATGGCCTACGCTCTGGCTGGGATCGGAATATAGCAGCAGGCTTAGTCGATGGAGACGCGGAATTGCAGGACTTGGTGTGGACTTGGCTTTGGGAGCGTCTCCTGTAACGTCCCTGGTTAAAGGGACGGGCCGTGTGGGCTAATGCAGTCAGTCGGTTCGGTCCTGGAAGCATGTCGGTCCGCCAGACGCAGCTATGGCTGCTCTTCCGGCTTCGGCCAGGTTGGAGGTCTGCTGGTATGGCCTACGCTTTGGCTGGGATCGGAATATAGCAGCAGGCTTAGTCGATGGAGGCGCGGAATTGCAGGACTTGGCGTGGACTTGGCTTTGGGAGCGTCTCCTGTAACGTCCCTGGTTAAAGGGACGGGCCGTGTGGGCTAATGCAGTCAGTCGGTTCGGTCCTGGAAGCATGTCGGTCCGCCAGACGCAGCTATGGCTGCTCTTCCGGCTTCGGCCAGGTTGGAGGTCTGCTGGTATGGCCTACGCTTTGGCTGGGATCGGAATATAGCAGCAGGCTTAGTCGATGGAGACGCGGAATTGCAGGACTTGGTGTGGACTTGGCTTTGGGAGCGTCTCCTGTAACGTCCCTGGTTAAAGGGACGGGCCGTGTGGGCTAATGCAGTCAGTCGGTTCGGTCCTGGAAGCATGTCGGTCCGCCAGACGCAGCTATGGCTGCTCTTCCGGCTTCGGCCAGGTTGGAGGTCTGCTGGTATGGCCTACGCTCTGGCTGGGATCGGAATATAGCAGCAGGCTTAGTCGATGGAGACGCGGAATTGCAGGACTTGGTGTGGACTTGGCTTTGGGAGCGTCTCCTGTAACGTCCCTGGTTAAAGGGACGGGCCGTGTGGGCTAATGCAGTCAGTCGGTTCGGTCCTGGAAGCATGTCGGTCCGCCAGACGCAGCTATGGCTGCTCTTCCGGCTTCGGCCAGGTTGGAGGTCTGCTGGTATGGCCTACGCTCTGGCTGGGATCGGAATATAGCAGCAGGCTTAGTCGATGGAGACGCGGAATTGCAGGGCTTGGTGTGGACTTGGCTTTGGGAGCGTCTCCTGTAACGTCCCTGGTTAAAGGGACGGGCCGTGTGGGCTAATGCAGTCAGTCGGTTCGGTCCTGGAAGCATGTCGGTCCGCCAGACGCAGCTATGGCTGCTCTTCCGGCTTCGGCCAGGTTGGAGGTCTGCTGGTATGGCCTACGCTCTGGCTGGGATCGGAATATAGCAGCAGGCTTAGTCGATGGAGACGCGGAATTGCAGGACTTGGTGTGGACTTGGCTTTGGGAGCGTCTCCTGTAACGTCCCTGGTTAAAGGGACGGGCCGTGTGGGCTAATGCAGTCAGTCGGTTCGGTCCTGGAAGCATGTCGGTCCGCCAGACGCAGCTATGGCTGCTCTTCCGGCTTCGGCCAGGTTGGAGGTCTGCTGGTATGGCCTACGCTCTGGCTGGGATCGGAATATAGCAGCAGGCTTAGTCGATGGAGACGCGGAATTGCAGGACTTGGTGTGGACTTGGCTTTGGGAGCGTCTCCTGTAACGTCCCTGGTTAAAGGGACGGGCCGTGTGGGCTAATGCAGTCAGTCGGTTCGGTCCTGGAAGCATGTCGGTCCGCCAGACGCAGCTATGGCTGCTCTTCCGGCTTCGGCCAGGTTGGAGGTCTGCTGGTATGGCCTACGCTTTGGCTGGGATCGGAATATAGCAGCAGGCTTAGTCGATGGAGACGCGGAATTGCAGGACTTGGCGTGGACTTGGCTTTGGGAGCGTCTCCTGTAACGTCCCTGGTTAAAGGGACGGGCCGTGTGGGCTAATGCAGTCAGTCGGTTCGGTCCTGGAAGCATGTCGGTCCGCCAGACGCAGCTATGGCTGCTCTTCCGGCTTCGGCCAGGTTGGAGGTCTGCTGGTATGGCCTACGCTCTGGCTGGGATCGGAATATAGCAGCAGGCTTAGTCGATGGAGACGCGGAATTGCAGGGCTTGGTGTGGACTTGGCTTTGGGAGCGTCTCCTGTAACGTCCCTGGTTAAAGGGACGGGCCGTGTGGGCTAATGCAGTCAGCCGGTTCGGTCCTGGAAGCATGTCGGTCCGCCAGACGCAGCTATGGCTGCTCTTCCGGCTTCGGCCAGGTTGGAGGTCTGCTGGTATGGCCTACGCTCTGGCTGGGATCGGAATATAGCAGCAGGCTTAGTCGATGGAGACGCGGAATTGCAGGACTTGGCGTGGACTTGGCTTTGGGAGCGTCTCCTGTAACGTCCCTGGTTAAAGGGACGGGCCGTGTGGGCTAATGCAGTCAGTCGGTTCGGTCCTGGAAGCATGTCGGTCCGCCAGACGCAGCTATGGCTGCTCTTCCGGCTTCGGCCAGGTTGGAGGTCTGCTGGTATGGCCTACGCTTTGGCTGGGATCGGAATATAGCAGCAGGCTTAGTCGATGGAGACGCGGAATTGCAGGACTTGGTGTGGACTTGGCTTTGGGAGCGTCTCCTGTAACGTCCCTGGTTAAAGGGACGGGCCGTGTGGGCTAATGCAGTCAGTCGGTTCGGTCCTGGAAGCATGTCGGTCCGCCAGACGCAGCTATGGCTGCTCTTCCGGCTTCGGCCAGGTTGGAGGTCTGCTGGTATGGCCTACGCTTTGGCTGGGATCGGAATATAGCAGCAGGCTTAGTCGATGGAGACGCGGAATTGCAGGACTTGGCGTGGACTTGGCTTTGGGAGCGTCTCCTGTAACGTCCCTGGTTAAAGGGACGGGCCGTGCGGGCTAATGCAGTCAGTCGGTTCGGTCCTGGAAGCATGTCGGTCCGCCAGACGCAGCTATGGCTGCTCTTCCGGCTTCGGCCAGGTTGGAGGTCTGCTGGTATGGCCTACGCTTTGGCTGGGATCGGAATATAGCAGCAGGCTTAGTCGATGGAGACGCGGAATTGCAGGACTTGGTGTGGACTTGGCTTTGGGAGCGTCTCCTGTAACGTCCCTGGTTAAAGGGACGGGCCGTGTGGGCTAATGCAGTCAGTCGGTTCGGTCCTGGAAGCATGTCGGTCCGCCAGACGCAGCTATGGCTGCTCTTCCGGCTTCGGCCAGGTTGGAGGTCTGCTGGTATGGCCTACGCTCTGGCTGGGATCGGAATATAGCAGCAGGCTTAGTCGATGGAGACGCGGAATTGCAGGACTTGGTGTGGACTTGGCTTTGGGAGCGTCTCCTGTAACGTCCCTGGTTAAAGGGACGGGCCGTGTGGGCTAATGCAGTCAGTCGGTTCGGTCCTGGAAGCATGTCGGTCCGCCAGACGCAGCTATGGCTGCTCTTCCGGCTTCGGCCAGGTTGGAGGTCTGCTGGTATGGCCTACGCTTTGGCTGGGATCGGAATATAGCAGCAGGCTTAGTCGATGGAGACGCGGAATTGCAGGACTTGGTGTGGACTTGGCTTTGGGAGCGTCTCCTGTAACGTCCCTGGTTAAAGGGACGGGCCGTGTGGGCTAATGCAGTCAGTCGGTTCGGCCCTGGAAGCATGTCGGTCCGCCAGACGCAGCTATGGCTGCTCTTCCGGCTTCGGCCAGGTTGGAGGTCTGCTGGTATGGCCTACGCTCTGGCTGGGATCGGAATATAGCAGCAGGCTTAGTCGATGGAGACGCGGAACTCGCTACCAACCGACAAGGCTAGGCTAACCACCGGTACTTCATTAGGAAAGTCAAGTACAGCGCCATGTACGAGATGACCACGAGCAGCAGCGACCAGCGAATAACTTCCTCCTTCGCCAGACGCGACTTCAACGCCGGTGCAACCTCCGCGATGCTCATCACTCCTAGGGACAGCCAGAAGCTCCAGGTTCCATTGATCAGACCCTCCAGCACGAACTGCCCTCGCGAGCTTGGATAAACGAACACGAACCCATGCATTCGGTCGAAGTAGTACCAGGCTCGACGGTGGATGATCGAGTGGAACAGCCCGCTGTGTAACGGGGTTACACGGGTTTACACCTGGTGTGTTCCACACATGGATACACTTTGTGTAATATACATATTTGATGTACGGACACTCGAGGGAGTGTGTGTGGCTGAGAGCCACACATTATGCATTTGAAGTAGGGTTATACTTGGTTTTACTATGTTAGATAGTTAAACATATACATTTACCCCCTAGGCGGCTAGCCGCAATAAAAGATAAATAAACAGTTTGGATTTGGAACACTAAGAGTAAAGTCCTTTTATTAAGGTCGTAGTTAGTAGGTGCCTTTGGATATTAAGGCCTATTAACCCCTAATAAGGTGTGTGTTAATCCATAACTCGTTGAGTTAACCGTCTTCCTCTGACGCTAAGCTACGGCAGCCCCGCTGCGCTTGGTAGCACTTGCAGTCAATCCTGCGACTGAGTCTTTTGACTGATCCCTCTGAGAGGATGGAACACGCTGTGTTCGCGAGCTTGCCGCCAGGCCAGCAAGAGACGCTTAAAAAGCTTATGTCTTTGTTGGGCCCCGAGGGCATTGCTCATCTTGCTTCGCAAGGGCCAGAGGCGGTGTCCGCCAGACTGGAGGCTTTTGCAAGCTACGAGAAGGCGCTCTTAGAGCATGTACAAGAGCGCGTGAGCGCAACGGCGTCCGCCGCATCGTCCGCGGCCGAGTCGTCGACGCACGAGTGGTCTAATAGACCGAAACCGCTCATGTTGAGCGTGAAGACCTTCGAGGGGGAGGAAGGGGAGAACCTCCTTCTCTGGACCCGAGAGGTCGAGATGGCCATGGGATCGGCCCTGCTCCAGACTGAGCAACAGCGCGTAGCGCTGGCGATCTCGAAGCTCGGTGGCCGAGCTAAAGAATGGGCACTAACGTGCGGCACGTCTGTGGACGCTGCTTTCCCGACCTGGGATCAGCTGAAACAGCAACTAGTGCGCGTATTCGCGCCGCCTAACCAGGCGTACCGTATACGGTCGAAGTTCCTTGCTACCCGCCAGGGTAAAAAGGAGTTGATGGACTATGTCCAAGAGTTGAGAACTCTGATCGCCGGTATGGCGTCGAGCCCTCTCCCCGAGGCGGTCGCAGTGACCGTGTTTATGGAGGGCCTGCGCTCGGGCGCTGCCCGAACGGAAGTTTTCCGTGTTCACCCTGCCTCATTCGAGGAGGCCGTGAACGTGGCATTGAATGCCGACTATAACTTCCAGGCTGCGAGGCATGGTTCGAGCGCTGGTAGCGCGAGCTCTTCGAGCGGTCCTGAACCGATGGACCTCAGCCACGCTGAAGACGAGGCTGACCTCTATGCTGCTGAGCAGCGCTACAGCATCCGTCGATGCTACACGTGCGGGAGCACCCGCCACTTGAGGCCTAGTTGCCCGTTGCGCAACAAGGCCCAGGCTCAATCGAGCCGAAGCACCGCTTCGAACCCTCAACCAGGGTCGTCGCGGGGAAACGACGGAACCCAGTAGGCGCGGGGCGCCCTACTGGGGAGGAACTGAGTTCTGTTGGGCCTCTGGAAGGCAGGAGAGAACGGGACTCAGCCCCGCAGAGAGCTAAGCTCTCTTACTCACGTAGTGAGTGCAAGCCCGGCTTGTTAGTCGTTCAAGCGAACGTGAAGGGCTTCGACAAGCCGTGGAGAGTCTTGATAGACTCGGGAGCGTCCGGCAACTATGTCCGGCGCTCCACTGTTGACGGTTTTAAACCGTATGTGGAGGCTCTGAAGGAGCCTCGAAGAGATAAGATCTCTGTCCGTCTTGCGACGGGGACACTAGTGACAGTGTCGAAGGTCTCTATTGACCTGAACGTGAAGTTCTTGGACTTCGATAGCGTGGAACGCTGCTTGGTCTTAGACCTGGATGAGAGGTATGACCTCATCCTTGGTATGGCGTGGCTCGAGAGCCACGAGCCATGGATCGACTGGAAGTCGAAGACGTTGGGCGCTACGCGCCCGTCTCCTAGTGGGGCATTGGCGAGTCATGAACCCACCTCTGCTCGGAGACAGAAGCGCTTTTGGCGCGAGCACGAGACCGAATCGGTCATGGTGCTGGACATTGGTATGTCAGAGTTAGTGAGCAACGAAGTTGCTGTTTGCCGTGAGTATGACTCACAGGGCGTGCGCGGGGTGGCGCGTTATCCGCCGAGCGGTGTTTGTAGGGTCGCTGACCCGCCGCTGTGTCCTATGGACAATTGTGGAACGGCACGTACTCCGTTGAGCGGTGCTCGTAGGGTCGCTGACCCGCCGCTGAGTGTCTCGAATGACACTGTTCCCTCTCCGAGGAGCCATAGTGCGTTGGCACCTAGGCAGCGCGACGGTGATGTCGCCCTGCAGCTCTCATCCGGCCGTGCGCGGGCGGGGAGGGAGAGGAGGAAGAGACGCAGAGCGTCTGTGACGTCTATGACGTCGGACGAGGTGTCCAGCGTGTTGAGCGGTGAGGCTCCACGCGACTGCAGTGAGCAGTTGTACACACTCGTGAATGGAGTGACAGGGGATGTCGACGGAGACATAAGTCTCGAGCGACTCCCGTCGGTTGATGCTCTGTTAGAGCTGGACGAGATGTCCGTCGCCGAGTTTGGCGAGGCCTTAAAGGCCGGCGAGCTTGCCGAGGTGGTCATGATACGACCCGAGGAGGAGTTGAACTCAACTCCTCGTCCGCCGTGGACGAAGCCGTCCTTGAGGACACGAAGCGAGCGCTAAGCGCTAGGAGTGGATCTTCGATCCTCAAGGATCCCTCGGATCCGTTTTATCCTTTGAATAAGGAATACCACGATGTGGTGTCGAAGGACCCGCCGTCAGGGTTGCCTCCGGATCGAGGCGTACGTCATGAGATTGACTTGGTTCCAGGAACCAAATACTGCGTAACACGGCAGTGGCCCTTACAAAGGGAGCAATGTGACGTCATCGACGCGTTCTTCCGTGCAAAGCACGAAGCCGGCTTGGTGCGTGAGAGCAAGTCTCCACACTCGACACCCACGTTCTGTGTCCGAAAGCCTAATGGCAAGTGGCGCATAGTGCATGCTTTCAATAGGCTGAATGCGGCCACCATTCCGGCGCAGACGCCGATTCCTCGAAAGGATGTTCTTCAGAACAACATGGTGGGATGTACGTTGTACAGTGCACTCGACTTGGTCGACGGGTATTATCAGTTGCTCATGAGAGCTAGCGATATACCCCTCACGGCTGTGAGTACTCCGAGCGGTATGCTCTGGGAGTGGTTGGTGACGCCCCAAGGGCTGTCGAACGCGCCTGCGACGTTCAATCGTCTAGTGACGCAGTTGTTCAGGCCCCATCGGGCGTACGCTCAGACGTACTTCGACGACATCTTCGTCCATAGTCGTGCGGAGCACGGGAGGTCTGATGTGGAAAACCACCTTGACCATTTGCGAGCGGTGCTCGAGTGCATGCGCACGAATAAGTTGTATGCCAACTTAGATAAATGCGTCTTTGGCGCGGAGGAGTGCTCTTGGGAGCGAAGAGTTTAAAGACTCTGACAAGGAATTGTCACCGCGCTTACGCGCGAGGCTGCAGCGTTATACGCTTGATCATGGCCTGCTGTACTACAGCACTGACCCTGAGGACACTCCTCGAGTGGTCGTCCCTCACGATGAGGATCTGAAGTATCGCATCCTCTATGAGGTGCATGATACGCCTGTCGGTGGACATCTTGGTCGTGAGAAGACCTATGGCTCGGTGAGCAAGATGTACTGGTGGCCCAAGATGTACAAGTGGGCAAGCATGCGAGACATGTCAACGGACCAAGTCCGCGCCGCATGCGGCTGCGCCGTTGGCGAGTTTGCCAGTCCCTTCGGGATGTTGGCAGTCCATTAGCATGGACTTTGTGTTTGGCCTTCCCAAGGATAAGGCGGGCAACACGGGTGTTGTGGTCTTTGTTGACCGATTGAGCAAGATGGCTCATCTTTCGGCTGTGCCGGACACCGTTGACGGCGAGGATACAGCTAAGCTGTTCTTAGACAGAGTCTTCCGCCAACATGGCTTGCCTGAGGCAATTGTCTCTGATAGAGACCCTCGCTTTACAGCGAAGTTCTGGACGTCCTTGTTCAGGGTACTCGGCACCAAGTTGGACATGTCCTCGGCGGGTCATCCGCAGACCGATGGCCAAATGGAACGCGTGAATCGCGTTGTGGAGGATATCCTCCGAAGCGTCTGCGCTGAAGCGCCACGACGCTGGAGCGAGATGCTCCCCCTTGTTGAGTTCGCTATGAACAATGCGGTGCATGCCTCGACAGGCTTCACCCCGTTCTATGTGAACGGTTTGGTCGACCCTCGCGTCCCTCTAACGCCGCCACGGTGTGGCTCTGGGCTTGATGGGGGAGGGTTAGCCGATCGGCTTGCTGATGTCAGCCCAGTTGCGGTTCGCAAGCAAGTCGATGACTTTGTCTCTTTGAGACTGAGCGTCATGCGCCAGGTGCGCGACGCGATGGCTGAAAGCCAGGATCTCCAAAAGGAGTATGCAGATGCCAAAGGCAGGAAGAATATGGAAAGGTTTGAGATCGGGGATCTTGTTTTGTTAAACGCTAAAAACCTACCTACACATGCAGTGTCTGCGGTCTTTAAGACCAAGTTGAGACCTCGGTTCATTGGACCATTTAAGGTCGTGGCCAAGAAGGGCCTCGCGTACACGCTCAATCTTCCGAAGAAGATGCGTACGCACCCGGTATTCTACGTGGGCTTGCTTAAGCCATACCGGGACCCTGCTCGGGTGAGCTCTGAGGCGCTAGCGCCGGGTCGGACGAGGGCTGCGAAGCAGCGAGAGGCTGCGAGGCAGCAGGAGGCTGCGAGCCAACAGGAGGCTGAGAGCCAATAGGGTGCTGAGGCCCAGCACCAGGGTCCAAGGGCGCAAGATACTGCGGGGCAGCAGGACGCTGCAGAGCAGCAGGGTGCGGAGGCACAGGAAGCTGCAAGGCAGCAGGCGGTAGAGCCACCGGCGGTGGCATTGCCACGGGACGAGAGCCGTACAGCTGCATCCGAACCAAGAGGTCAAGTTGACCCTGCAGCTGAGCAATCTGACGCTCAAGGTCTGCGACCCGCTGCTGCATCGCCTGAGGCGACTCCAGCCAGTCGAGGCGACGCTCGACCTCCTCGAGGCCATTCGCTAGACGATGCGAGGAGCGGTCCACGTCGGCGACGTAGTCGCTCACCGAGCGGACGCGGCTCTGTAGGGAGAGGAAGTCCCCGAAGCTCGCAGCGCGAGAGTCCAGCGGCCGCTCGGCCTCCCCCTGCTCTGCTCGATGAGCATGGGAATCTCCACTATCACGTGGAGCGCCTGATGGCGCGGCGCAGGCGCCAGGGTCATAACCAGTATCTGGTGAAGTGGCGAGGATACCCTCATTCCCAGAACTCATGGGAGTTCGAGGTGCCACTGCGGCAAGATTGCCCTGACGTCGTGGACGCTTACGATCGACGTCACCCGGTGACGGAGCGCCCGCAGGGCGCGCGACGGAGTCGCCGGGCGCGCCGCGCTTCCCACTACTAGAGTGGGGTGACGACAGGTCAAGAGCTGAGCTCAAGCTCTGACCAGTGGCTGTGCCAGCCGACCCATGGCTATGGGTTGGGCTGCTCACAGCGGGAGCAGGAGGCCGGGGTGCCTCGTAGCGTGAGGGACGTTGTCCCGGTACACGCCGTCTTGCTTGTCGCTTCGCGAAATCGAGGCGTAAGCGCCGCTCTAAGCGGATATCTGTTTCCGAGAAACTAGCTCGGAGAGCATCGAAGGAGTGGAGCCGTCGGGCTAGCTCCACCCAGTTCTGAAACTGCGCTTCGTAAGCGGCCATCGTTTCACCCTCTGAGAGGACCACCGGCACAGTACGCATGGCCGGCACGGCCTCACCGTTGAGCTGCTGACGCAGGCGCTCCCGGTACTCCGATGGAGTTGTGACTTGTGGAGTCAAGAAGCGCTCGCGGAGCGAATGTCGCTGGGTGACTTCATCAGGCGTCTCGGGGGCGCGCGCCCACACGTGTACGTGTCCAAGAGCTGCGAAGCAGCGCGTCGAACGACCTCCGCAGGAGAGAGACGGTCATAACCGTAGTCGCGACGCGACGGGCCTACTATGGGGCGGGCCACAGGTCTGTTAGACCGTGCGCGAGAGGCAGCCTCGAGCTGTCGGCTTTGAGCCCCGTCCAGGTTGTTGGAGACCACACCTGGCTCAGGGAGCTCGTCCTCATACCTCGAGGAAAGAGGAGGCGCAT
The DNA here is from genome assembly GCA_030324255.1 of Phytophthora capsici. Lineage (NCBI taxonomy): Eukaryota > Oomycota > Peronosporomycetes > Peronosporales > Peronosporaceae > Phytophthora > Phytophthora capsici. The sequence goes on along the minus strand of JAFEIO010000022.1, from coordinate 124,510 downwards.
TACGCAGGGCGTTCGCGGAACCGTCACGGTTCGGGAACGGATTAGGCGTCCGCAGCTCGCGAGAGCGCGGCGCCGGGCTTGAAGGCCTCGGAGAGGCAGCCTCCTGGCGCGTTGGAGTCCACTCGTCGTCGTCAGGGACGATCTCGCCCTGCTCAAGCTCGTCGAGCCAGGCGTTTCGACGCGTACGCGGTGTCGATGGCTCAGGGGAGCGTGGAGTGTCGCTCCCACCTGGATGTTGGCTCGCGGAGCCGGAGCCATGACGTCGCCGATGCTCATTGTGGTACTGTCGTACACTGAGCCGCTGCGGAGCAGCTTCCCTGTCGGGACTGCGGCCTGGGGCCTGTGGCGACTGCGGGCTGTCACGCCCCGGCATGCGTCCACTGGACGATGGCGAAGAGAGGTCAGATGACCGTGGCGAAAGGTGTAGCATTTTGAATGCAGTTTCGATAATGGGCTCTGGGAGCCGAAGTTCTTTGAACTTGTGATGAGGTAAAGTGACCTCTAACGTCTTGAGAAGACTAACGTCTTGAGAAGAAAAGACCTCACTGAGAAAGTGTCGTGGACACGGGTGTCCACATCTTAGTGGGGGGTGGTGTAACGGGGTTACACGGGTTTACACCTGGTGTGTTCCACACATGGATACATTTTGTGTAAGGTACATATTTGATGTACGGACACTCGAGGGAGTGTGTGTGGCTGATAGCCACACGTTATGCATTTGAAGTAGGATTTCACTTGGTTTTACTATGTTAGATAGTTAACCACATACATTTACCCCCTAGGCGGCTAGCCGCAATAAAAGATAAATAAACAGTTTGGATTTGGAACACTAAGAGTAAAGTCCTTTTATTAAGGTCGTAGTTAGTAGGTGCCTTCGGATATTAAGGCCTATTAACCCTTAATAAGGTGTGTGTTAATCCTTGACTCGTTGAGTTAACCGTCTTCCTCTGACGCTAAGCTACGGCAGCCCCGCTGCAAGCTGAGTGCGACGTAAATCACCCCCAAGCAGAGGATGAACCAGAAGTGTCGCGTGCGCACCACTCCCAGGACGAACTCGCGGTTCTCGTTCACTACGAAGGCGACGAACGCCACAAGCGCCAGCACTGGAATCAACTCGAGGCCTGAGTGCGCGTCGTTTTCAGGATCGATCGGCACAGCCGGCAGCAGTTTCCCGCGTGAATTCCGAGTAAGATAGCCACTCCGTTCTTGACACAGACGCACGAACGTCGCGATCTCCTTAGCCACAGCACCCGTTATCACTTCATTCTGGTGGAATCCGTCGTTATCTCCACCAAAAAGACTGGTAAACAGCAATTCATTGGCGCTGAGGTCGAGGAAGTTGGTCTCCACGTGCGGATAGCGCTGGAAGCGGCCAGACGCGCGTCCTGGCACCCACAGCAGCGACGGCGTCGAAGACACTAAATGCTGCACCATATACAGTCACCACCACGTTAATTGCATAGGAAATATCACAGCCAGTTCTTTGTCTTACGTAGTGAAGCATTGAGGGCCACGTTTGGACGTCTACTCGGACGACGGGAAGCTCCGGAGTGGACAAACGCTCAGCTGCGAGTTCGACAGACGCTTCCACCAGTTCTTTATGGGCAGCACAAGCCTACCGATCCATAGAAGGAGCTTCTGATGGCTCCTCCTCTTCGTCGTCTGCCTTGTAGCAGGTGTTAGCGGGGATGAAGTACAGCAGCAGAGGCGTCGAGCGTTGTTTCGACAGCAGGAAACGCTCGTATTGCGCCAGAACAAGCGAAGGATCAGCGGAATCCTGGAGGGTGAACAATGGAGACGAAGCTAGAGACTGGAACGGGCCATTGGGGGCCAGGGAAGAAGCTGTACAAGCCACTGAGAGGCTGCACAAGGCAGTTAACGACGCAAGGCGTGACCAGGTCATTCGAAATGTGTGTGTTAATTCGATCTGGTTAAATAACTTGTAACTGTTACTTATCACAAGTTGAAGTGAAAATGCTACTTAACTGTTGTTGCCGGCAAGTCTCTCGGCGTCGACGTCGTCATGCTCTGCGCAAAGCTCCTCGATCTCTGCCGGAGTGAACAGCTGAGACGAGACCTCGAAGGCCTCATGGAGGCGCCGGACCTGACCCTCGTCCAGCTTTGCGACGGAGTCAGTCACGGTGGGTAGCGGGCGGGGGACGATGGGGCTTTCCAGAAAACGTCGGAGGCGGTGGACGGACATTTTGTTGCTGGTGAAAGAAGTGAAGCCTTGCGGGGTTCGAAGGAATTTCGAGAATGAGCTCCCCAGCACGCCTCAGCAGAGTGTTTCTCGTTGTAATTTATTTTACCATCACTTGCGCCACCATCTAGTCTCTTGACTCATAGAAATTGTGGTCCCGTAGTGCATGACAGAGTTCGCGTTCGCAGTGCCTTACAAGAAAAACTTCTTTAGATGAGAGACAGCGTTTTTATTGTGGTTTTCTTTTACATGAACAAACGTTCTCATTTCTGCCACTTACGTGCCAACTGCTCCGGTCTGGTGATGTCCACGAACTAAGAGATCATCGTCACAGCCACTGACGCCGCTGCGGTCCTTCTAGTCGAGTCATTCTTCGATTTGAGTCTCCATCCACAAGTCGAGAGCTCCGTTCTCTTCCCTATTAGTTAGAGAACTCTCGTTGTAGTTGCTTGGATTGCAGGACTTGGTGTGGACTTGGCTTTGGGAGCGTCTCCTGTAACGTCCCTGGTTAAAGGGACTGGCCGTGTGGGCTAATGCAGTCAGTCGGTTCGGTCCTGGAAGCATGTCGGTCCGCCAGACGCAGCTATGGCTGCTCTTCCGGCTTCGGCCAGGTTGGAGGTCTGCTGGTATGGCCTACGCTCTGGCTGGGATCGGAATATAGCAGCAGGCTTAGTCGATGGAGACGCGGAATTGCAGGACTTGGTGTGGACTTGGCTTTGGGAGCGTCTCCTGTAACGTCCCTGGTTAAAGGGACGGGCCGTGTGGGCTAATGCAGTCAGTCGGTTCGGCCCTGGAAGCATGTCGGTACGCCAGACGCAGCTATGGCTGCTCTTCCGGCTTCGGCCTGGTTGGAGGTCTGCTGGTATGGCCTACGCTCTGGCTGGGATCGGAATATAGCAGCAGGCTTAGTCGATGGAGACGCGGAATTGCAGGACTTGGTGTGGACTTGGCTTTGGGAGCGTCTCCTGTAACGTCCCTGGTTAAAGGGACGGGCCGTGTGGGCTAATGCAGTCAGTCGGTTCGGTCCTGGAAGCATGTCGGTCCGCCAGACGCAGCTATGGCTGCTCTTCCGGCTTCGGCCAGGTTGGAGGTCTGCTGGTATGGCCTACGCTCTGGCTGGGATCGGAATATAGCAGCAGGCTTAGTCGATGGAGACGCGGAATTGCAGGACTTGGTGTGGACTTGGCTTTGGGAGCGTCTCCTGTAACGTCCCTGGTTAAAGGGACGGGCCGTGTGGGCTAATGCAGTCAGTCGGTTCGGTCCTGGAAGCATGTCGGTCCGCCAGACGCAGCTATGGCTGCTCTTCCGGCTTCGGCCAGGTTGGAGGTCTGCTGGTATGGCCTACGCTCTGGCTGGGATCGGAATATAGCAGCAGGCTTAGTCGATGGAGACGCGGAATTGCAGGACTTGGTGTGGACTTGGCTTTGGGAGCGTCTCCTGTAACGTCCCTGGTTAAAGGGACGGGCCGTGTGGGCTAATGCAGTCAGTCGGTTCGGCCCTGGAAGCATGTCGGTACGCCAGACGCAGCTATGGCTGCTCTTCCGGCTTCGGCTAGGTTGGAGGTCTGCTGGTATGGTGTAATAGGTCTAATTAGGCCTATTAGGTGGCGTACACGTGCGCTTACGTGTATGAGGAAGCGTGCAATTAATTAGACTTAATTTAATTATCCTTACGTCCGTAAATATAATTAAATCAAATATAACAAAATTTATACTGCAAATACCGTAAAATGAGAACTGTTATTGAATTTGGCATAAGCCAATTATGGACCTCATAAATCTGATTGCTATTTGTTTCTAAAGGTTCTGTCAATGTGTGGTTGACAGAATTCTGATTTCTTCTAAAAACACTGATTGGTAGAAATGCTTCGCTTTCTACCAATAACATGCGTAAATGCACGCGAGCCATCCAATGATATGGCCCGCCCATGTATCCATTGGTGTGCTCCACACACCAAGGCCTGAGGTCCGTTTCCAACCTCTAACAGTTAGCGCAACTGTTAGAGTTACAAGTGGTGTAACCACTTGTACGTGTAACCCTGTTACACCATCCCCCCCTTAAGACTTAACGTACCCATCCGGATACGTTAACCGACATAACTTGACAAGGCCGTCAAGTTACAGGAAGAATCCACGAGTCCATTTCCGAATGAACTCGCCAACGCTTAAGTCCACGTCCGCAGCCGCGGACGCGCAAGTCTCGCCTGCTGCCTCTGGAGCAAGCACAACAGCGGCAGTGCCCACTAGCACTGCTGCTTCCAGTCGTTCGACAGAGAGTAACCTCTCTGTCTCCGAGTATCATGCTCTCCACAAGGAGAAGCACGCAGCGAAGAAGTCCGACTTCGCTGCCGACTCCGACGAGTATCCTCTCGACTACGAGGGTTCTGAAGATGGGGAGCTTCATGAAGAGGAAGCTCCCGCCCACGTGTCTTCGTCCGAAGACACGCTCGACCCACCCAAGGGGTCTCGACGCCCCCGCGAAGAGGCTTCGGACGCTACCAGGTCGAAGTGTCCGCGCAACGATGACTTAACGTCCCCCATGTCGAGGGCGCTCATCTCTCCGCGCACTGACCTACCACCAGTGCGCGCTGCAAGGATGCCTACCGAGGCAGAGATCCATGACCGGTTCGGTGCTAGTTCACCACCGAACCCGATACTGTTGTACCACGACAACAGTATCACCGACGACGAAGTCGCTGTTGGCATTGTCTTTGAGTCCCCGACTCAAAGACGCGACTTCTACATCGGGCTCTTCCATGAGCTCCCCGATACTTCAGCGCGAAGAAGACTTCGCGCAAGAGCAAAGTGCCAGAGTGGCAGGCACTTTGTCAGTCGTGGAACGCCTTTGTTGAAAACTTCAACAAAGACCCGAAAGCCTATCGCGAGCGTGTCAAGCATGCTCGCGATCGCTACTACACTTATACCGTGCGCGGTAAGTGTGAACGCCTCCATGAAGCAAACATGGAAGCGGGGATCCTGTGTGCCGTTCCCTTCGGCACACCCTGTCCGTGTTGCCCACCTCTGGCAACACGTATCTCCGACCGTGATATACTGGGGTACACGACGACCCGTGTACCCGATCACATCAAGGAGCTCCGTGCTCGTCTTGAGTCACGTGAAGCTCCGAGTGCTGTGGGTGACCGCAGCACTCCTCGTGCAAGCCTTAGGCCTGCAAGTTATGGTGGGCTTCGTACGCCCTCACCATTCCGGAACGTCCTCAATCAGGACGTTCCGTGGCTCCCATGTGTCTCGATGGGGAGGAAATCCTCTCCAACGAATACGAAAACGAACCTCTTGAGAGTTCTTTCTCTTATGAGCCACGATCCGCTCAACTATCCAGCGGATCGACCCAGTCGCGTCTCGCAACGGCGGCGGAAACACTCCCTCCGTAAGGTCAACGCTATGACCATGGCGATCGTGCCCTGCACGATCGTGTTGCGGCGCTCGAGCAGTCTCAGAGCGCCGAGATGGCTGCTCTGAAGCAGGAGGTTCGAGTCCTCCGTGCTGATGCTGCGCAGACTGCATCGAACATCTCGTCCAGTCTCGGGCGAGATTGAACGCTCTGATCGCTCGTGTGAGCGATCTCGAGAAGGCCTTCCAGGCCTCTCAGGCGAGTCATCACCCGTAGATGACTCGTGCTGCACGTACGGCTTCAACCGCCCGACGTAGAACGTCGGATGGAGTCTCATGCTGGACGGTATGTCCAGCCGGTACGCGTTGCCGTGCCGTTCAAGTATTGTGAACGGCCCGATGAACCTTGGAGCAAGCTTACTTGCTCCAAAATCAGACACTGCATGTTTAGGCAGGTTTTGCGTAGCTAACAAAACCAATGAACCCTTTTTGAATTCATTCATGTTGCCCCTGCCAACATTGTCCGCATTCAGCTTCTGTCGATCGACAGAAGCTGCGATAGCATCTTGCACAAACCGTATGACAGCTTGTCTTCGCTTGACAAAGTCTAGCGCATTCGAGCTGAACTCTTTCAGCTCGTCGCCTTCGTCCGCAGCAGGCCCTGCCTGCTCGCTATCATCCTCTATGTCTGTGCCCGGCACAGACATCTCGCGCTCGTTCCTGCTCGAACGAGACGCAGCTCGCGTCACCGCAGCTGATAGTACGTCATCAGCTGTCCTCTGCGGTTGTTCAGACGCAACCGTAGATCCTCCCCCACTTAAGGAGGAAGCTACCCCGCCGAGCATGCTCGGCAAACGTGGATGCCGCATGGCATTCACGTAGAACGGTGTATGTCCTGTCGAGGCATGCACCGAGTTGTTGATGGCAAACTCTGCCATCGGTAAACACTCGCTCCAATGCTGGAACGAGTGTGCGTAGCTCTTCAGCGCGTCAACCAGTACGCGGTTGACGCGTTCAGTCTGGCCGTCCGTCTGCGGATGATCCGCAGTCGACATTGACAACTGTGAACCAAGAAGTGTAAACACTTCTTGCCAGAACCGCGCTGTGAAGCGTGGATCACGGTCCGACACAATGTCGAGCGGCATGCCATGGTGTTTGAACACCATGTCAACAAAAAAAACAGTCGCGCAGTCTGCGCGGCTGTAACAGTAGCCGGGACGGCAGCAAGATGGACCATCTTGCTGAATCGGTCTACGAAGACAACGATGCCTGTCCTCCGATTGTTGTCGGGCGGAAGACCGAAGACAAAGTCCATGGACATGGACTGCCAACACTCCGACGGAGTCGGAAGTGATTGAAGAGGAGCTTGCGTAAACGGCGCAGGCTTCACGCGCTGGCAAACCTCGCAAGCACGAACGTACTTGCGTACCCACTTGTACTGGTGTTGCCAGTAGAAGTCACGCGTGAGAAGAGTGTATGTCTTCTCACGACCCGGATGCCCTGCCGTAGGGGCATCGTGGTACTCGAACATGATCCGCAGCCGCAGATCATGATCATTCGGAACGACAATGCGATCCGCATTGTCGTCTACTGCACTGTACAGCAGTAGCCCTTCGTGTACACGATAGCGGTGTACACGAGCTCGAAGGTGAGGAGTTAGCTTCCGACGTGCCTCGTCGGAAGGTGCTGCGAGGAACTCCAGCAGCTCCTTCACGTCTGCATCCCTTGCATACGCGTCCTTCACGTCGTCAATCAACGTTGGCGACGGCACACTTGTCCTCACGATGCCAACACTGTTGGCGTCGACCGTCTCCGCATAATCAGGTCGACGCGATAACGCGTCGGCCACCACGTTGAGTCTTCCGGGTTTGTACTCCACCCGAAAGTTGTACTCCGCGAAGAAGGACAACCATCTCGCCATACGTTGCGAGATGTGCGGCGATTTAATCGCCGTACGCAGTGATGCGTGGTCGGTGTAGACCACGAATGGTCTACTCCCAAGTAGATACACTCGGAACTTTGCGAGCGCATACTTCATGGCAAGGAGCTCCTTGTCATGCACAAGGTAGTTGCGCTCAGCTGGCTTCAGCTGACGCGACTGGTAGTAGACCACACGATCACGGCCCTCGTGACCGTGTTGCATCAATGCACATCCGATCGCGAAATCGGATGCATAACACACTACGTGGAATGGGCGATCTTGGTCGGCGACGGCCAAGATCGGAGCCTCAGTCAAGCCCTGCTTGACTGCATCGAACGCCCCCTGGCATTCGGTTGTCCAAATCCACTCAGCTTCCTTCTTAAGAAGCTGTGACAGCGGGCGAATCTTGCCCGCGTAGTTCTTCACGTACTTGCACAAGTACGTGGCAAGCCCAAGGAACTGCCTCAGTTCCTTCACATTGGATGGCGTGGGCCATTCATTGATCACTCTGACCTTCTCTGGGTCAGGGCGCACGCCGTCTTTCCCCACGAGACACCCCAGCACGGGTATCTCGTTCGCCCCGAAGATACACTTCTTCAGGTTCGCATAGAGCTTATGCTTCCTCATAAGCTCTAGCAGCTTCTGGAGATGCACCTTGTGCATCTCAATGTCCGTCTTCCCGTTCACAGCCCGGCTGTGGGCGAACACGTCGTCGAAATAACTCGGTGCGAAGTCGCGCACCGAGCGCAATAGATGAGTCACACATCTATTGAACGTCGCAGGGGCATTCTTAAGTCCCTGCGGCATGACGAGCCACTCCCACAGCATACCGCTACCGCTGTGAGAGGGATGCCCCTCTCACGCATGAGGATTTGATAGAATCCATCACGCAGATCTAGAGCACTGAAGACAGTGCTCAAGGCCATCGAATCGATGATCACATCTTTTCGCGGTATCGGCGTCTGCGCCGGTATCGTCGCATCGTTCCACTTGTTGTACGCATGAACGATGCGCCAGCCGCTCTGTGCCTTCTTGACACAGAACGTCGGGGCACTGTGAGGGGACTTTGACTCCCGCACTTGACCTGCAAGACGACGACTCTCGAAGAAGTCGTCGATCGCTTGAACTTGTTCTCGCGGCAGTGGCCACTGCCGTGTAACGCAATATTTCGTGCCCGGCACGAGGTCAATCTCGTGCTGTACGCCCTTGTCCTTCGGAAGCTCCGAAGGAATCTCGTCCGGGAGTACATCCTTGTACTCCCGCAGCACATCGTAGTAGGGACTCGACTTCAACGAGTCCCAACTCTGCTCCTTGAAGCGCTGCTTCTTAGTCTTCGCACTGAGGGTGTCATCGCCCTCAGTGATCCCATCGACGACGAGCTGCTTAAGCTCCTCGGCCTCGCAGTCCACCCTCTCAATCTCTGAGAGGATGCAAATTTGTTCGATGCGTCCATCGAACAACTCTCGCGCGAAGCCCTTCCAGTTCATGACTGGAAGCGCGGTCAACGCCGACGCACTCGTCGGCGGATTCTCCAACCGCATCCTCTGGTACTGCAATCCAGTACCAGTACGTGTCAAGACGTTCAGCGTCTCGACACTCGGTGTCTGCCGCGCAGAAACACCAGCCTCAGTCTCCTGCTGAGGCTCGCGCAGCTTCAATGGCTTGCGCCGCGAAAGACTTCCCTGGAGCCGCGCTCCAGGTGCTCCGCGTCTAAGGGGCTCTGCCTTGGACGAGTCGTCTTCGCAATCGTCAGCGGACTCGCTCCGCTGACTCGCACTATCAAGCACCGCTTGAGTGCCGCTCATCGCGTGCAGTCCTCCTGCACGTGAGCACGCAGGTTGTTCTGGTGCTGGACGTTTGCAACCGCCAGCACCTCCTGCCGCGTGGTCGGCTCCTGCCGCCACGCCTCCATCAACCCCGCGAGCTGATGGAGCCTCCACATCGTCGACTATCGCAGTCGACGTGTCTTTGTAATAGGTCTACTAAGGCCTATTAGATGGCGTACACGTGCGCTTACGTGTATGAGGAAGCGTGCAATTAGTTAGACTTAAATTAATTATACTTACGTCCGTAAATATAATTAAATTAAATATAACAATATTTATACTGCAAAATACCGTAAAATGAGAACTGTTATTGAATTTGGCACAAGCCAATTATGGACCTCCTAAATCTGATTGCTATCTGTTTCTAAAGGTTCTGTCAATGTGTGGTTGACAGAATTCTGATTTCTCTTAAGAGCACTGATTGGTAGAAATGCTTCGCTTTCTACCAATAACATGCGTAAATGCACGCGAGCCATCCAATGATATGGCCCGCCCATGTATCCATTGGTGTGCTCCACACACCAAGGCCTGAGGTCCGTTTCCAACCTCTAACAGTTAGCGCAACTGTTAGAGTTACAAGTGGTGTAACCACTTGTACGTGTAACCCTGTTACACCATCCCCCCCTTAAGACTTAACGTACCCATCCGGATACGTTAACCGACATAACTTGACAAGACCGTCAAGTCACAGGAAGAATCCACGAATTCATTTCCAAATGAACTCGCCAACGCACAAGCCCACGTCCGCAGCCGCGGACGCGCAAGCCTCGCCTGCTGCCTCTGCAGCAAGCACAACAGCGGCAGTGCCCACTAGCACTGCTGCTTCCAGTCGTTCGACAGAGAGTAAACTCTCTGTCCCCGAGTACCATGCTCTCCTCAAGGAGAAGCATGCAGCGAAGAAGTCTGACTTCGCTGCCGACTCCGACGAGTATCCTCTCGACTATGAGGATTCTGAAGATGGGGAGCTCCGTGAAGAGGCTCCCGCCCACGTGTCTTCGTCCGAAGACACGCTCGACCCACCCAAGGGGTCTCGACGCCCCCGCGAAGAGGCTTCGGACGCTACCAGGTCGAAGTGTCCGCGCAACGATGACTTAACGTCCCCCATGTCGAGGGCGCTCATCTCTCCGCGCACTGACCTACCACCAGTGCGCGCTGCAAGGATGCCTACCGAGGCAGAGATCCATGACCGGTTCGGTGCTAGTTCACCACCGAACCCGATACTGTTGTACCACGACAACAGTATCACCGACGACGAAGTCGCTGTTGGCATTGACTTTGAGTCCCCGACTCAAAGACGCGACTACTACATCGGGCTCTTCCATGAGCTCCGATACTTCAGCGCGAAGAAGACTTCGCGCAAGAGCAAAGTGCCAGAGTGGCAGGCACTTTGTCAGTCGTGGAACGCCTTTGTTGAAAACTTCAACAAAGACCCGAAAGCCTATCGCGAGCGTATCAAGCATGCTCGCGATCGCTACTACACTTACACCGTGCGCGGTAAGTGTGAACGCCTCCATGAAGCAAGCATGGAAGCGGGGATCCTGTGTGCCGTTCCCTTCGGCACACCCTGTCCGTGTTGCCCACCTCTGGCAACACGTATCTCCGACCGTGATATACTGGGGTACACGACGACCCGTGTACCCGATCACATCAAGGAGCTCCGTGCTCGTCTTGAGTCACGTGAAGCTCCGAGTGCTGTGGGTGACCGCAGCACTCCTCGTGCAAGCCTTAGGCCTGCAAGTTATGGTGGGCTTCGTACGCCCTCACCATTCCGGAACGTCCTCAATCAGGACGTTCCGTGGCTCCCATGTGTCTCGATGGGGAGGAAATCCTCTCCAACGAATACGAAAACGAACCTCTTGAGAGTTCGTTCTCTTATGAGCCACGATCCGCTCAACTATCCAGCGGATCGACCCAGTCGCGTCTCGCAACGGCGGCGGAAACACTCCCTCCGTAAGGTCAACGCTATGACCATGGCGATCGTGCCCTGCACGATCGTGTTGCGGCGCTCGAGCAGTCTCAGAGCGCCGAGATGGCTGCTCTGAAGCAGGAGGTTCGAGTCCTCCGTGCTGATGCTGCGCAGACTGCATCGAACATCTCGTCCAGTCTCGGGCGAGATTGAACGCTCTGATCGCTCGTGTGAGCGATCTCGAGAAGGCCTTCCAGGCCTCTCAGGCGAGTCATCACCCGTAGATGACTCGTGCTGCACGTACGGCTTCAACCGCCCGACGTAGAACGTCGGATGGAGTCTCATGCTGGACGGTATGTCCAGCCGGTACGCGTTGCCGTGCCGTTCAAGTATTGTGAACGGCCCGATGAACCTTGGAGCAAGCTTACTTGCTCCAAAATCAGACACTGCATGTTTAGGCAGGTTTTGTGTAGCTAACAAAACCAATGAACCCTTTTTGAATTCATTAATGTTGCCCCTACCAACATTGTCTGCGTTCAGCTTCTGTCGATCGACAGAAGCTGCGATAGCATCTTGCACAAACCGTATTACGGCTTGTCTTCGCTGGACAAAGTCTAGCGCATTCGAGCTGAACCCTTTCAGCTCGTCGCCTTCATCCGCAGCAGGCCCTGCCTGCTCGCTATCATCCTCTATGTCTGTGCCCGGCACAGACATCTCGCGCTCGTTCCTGCTCGAACGAGACGCAGCTCGCGTCACCGCAGCTGATAGTACGTCATCAGCTGTCCTCTGCGGTTGTTCAGACGCAACCGTAGATCCTCCCCCACTTAAGGAGGAAGCTACCCCGCCGAGCATGCTCGGCAAACGTGGATGCCGCATGGCATTCACGTAGAACGGTGTATGTCCTGTCGAGGCATGCACCGAGTTGTTGATGGCAAACTCTGCCATCGGTAAACACTCGCTCCAATGCTGGAACGAGTGTGCGTAGCTCTTCAGCGCGTCAACCAGTACGCGGTTGACGCGTTCAGTCTGGCCGTCCGTCTGCGGATGATCCGCAGTCGACATTGACAACTGTGAACCAAGAAGTGTAAACACTTCTTGCCAGAACCGCGCTGTGAAGCGTGGATCACGGTCCGACACAATGTCGAGCGGCATGCCATGGTGTTTGAACACCATGTTAACAAAAAAAACAGTCGCGCAGTCTGCGCGGCTGTAACAGTAGCCGGGACGGCAGCAAGATGGACCATCTTGCTGAATCGGTCCACAAAGACAACGATGCCTGTCCTCCGCTTGTTGTCGGGCGGAAGACCGAAGACAAAGTCCATGGACATGGACTGCCAACACTCCGACGGAGTCGGAAGTGATTGAAGAGGAGCCTGCGTAAACGGCGCAGGCTTCACGCGCTGGCAAACCTCGCAAGCACGAACGTACTTGCGTACCCACTTGTACTGGTGGTGCCAGTAGAAGTCACGCGTGAGAAGAGTGTATGTCTTCTCACGACCCGGATGCCCTGCCGTAGGGGCTTCGTGGTACTCGAACATGATCCGCAGCCGCAGATCATGATCATTCGGAACGACAATGCGATCCGCATTGTCGTCTACTGCACTGTACAGCAGTAGCCCTTCGTGTACACGATAGCGGTGTACACGAGCTCGAAGGTGAGGAGTTAGCTTCCGACGTGCCTCGTCGGAAGGTGCTGCGAGGAACTCCAGCAGCTCCTTCGCGTCTGCATCCCTTGCATACGCGTCCTTCACGTCGTCAATCAACGTTGACGACGGCACACTTGTCCTCACGACGCCAACACTGTTGGCGTCGACCGTCTCCGCATAATCAGGTCGACGCGATAACGCGTCGGCCACCACGTTGAGTCTTCCGGGTTTGTACTCCACCCGAAAGTTGTACTCCGCGAAGAAGGACAACCATCTCGCCATACGTTGCGAGATGTGCGGCGATTTAATCGCCGTACGCAGTGATGCGTGGTCGGTGTAGACCACGAATGGTCTACTCCCAAGTAGATACACTCGGAACTTTGCGAGTGCATACTTCATGGCAAGGAGCTCCTTGTCATGTACAGGGTAGTTGCGCTCAGCTGGCTTCAGCTGACGCGACTGGTAGTAGACCACACGATCACGGCCCTCGTGATCGTGTTGCATCAATGCACATCCGATCGCGAAATCGGATGCATCAAACACTACGTGGAATGGACGATCTTGGTCGGCGACGGCCAAGATCGGAGCCTCAGTCAAGCCCTGCTTGACCGCATCGAACGCCCCCTGGCATTCGGTTGTCCAAATCCACTCAGCTTCCTTCTTAAGAAGCTGTGACAGCGGGCGAATCTTGCCCGCGTAGTTCTCCACGTACTTGCACAAGTACGTGGCAAGCCCAAGGAACTGCCTCAGATCCTTCACATTGGATGGCGTGGGCCATTCATTGATCACTCTGACCTTCTCTGGGTCAGGGCGCACGCCGTCTTTCCCCACGAGACACCCCAGCACGGGTATCTCGTTCGCCCCGAAGATACACTTCTTCAGGTTCGCATAGAGCTTATGCTTCCTCATAAGCTCTAGCAGCTTCCGGAGATGCACCTTGTGCATCTCAATGTCCGTCTTCCCGTTCACAGCCCGGCTGTGGACGAACACGTCGTCGAAATAACTCGGTGCGAAGTCGCGCGCCGAGCGCAATAGATGAGTCACACATCTATTGAACGTCGCAGGGGCATTCTTAAGTCCCTGCGGCATGACGAGCCACTCCCACAGCATACCGCTGGGAGTGCTTACCGCTGTGAGAGGGATGTCCCTCTCACGCATGAGGATTTGATAGAATCCATCACGCAGATCTAGAGCACTGAAGACAGTGCTCAAGGCCATCGAATCGATGATCACATCTTTTCGCGGTATCGGCGTCTGCGCCGGTATCGTCGCATCGTTCAACTTGTTGTACGCATGAACGATGCGCCAGCCGCCCTGTGCCTTCTTGACACAGAACGTTGGGGCACTGTGCGGGGACTTCGATTCCCGCACTTGACCTGCAAGACGACGACTCTCGAAGAAGTCGTCAATCGCTTGAACTTGTTCACGCGGCAGTGGCCACTGCCGTGTAACGCAATACTTTGTGCCCGGCACGAGATCAATCTCGTGCTGTACGCCCTTGTCCTTCGGAAGCTCCGAAGGAATCTCGTCCGGGAGTACATCCTTGTACTCCCGCAGCACATCATAGTAGGGACTCGACTTCAACGAGTCCCAACTCTGCTCCTCGAAGCGCTGCTTCTTAGTCTTCGCACTGAGGGTGTCATCGCCCTCAGTGATCCCATCGACGACGAGCTGCTTCAGCTCCTCGGCCTCGCGGTCCACCCTCTCAATCTCTGAGAGGATGCAAATTTGTTCGATGCGTCCATCGAACAACTCTCGCGCAAAGCCCTCCCAGTTCATGACTGGAAGCGCGGTCAACGCCGACGCACTCGTCGGCGGATTCTCCAACCGCATCCTCTGGTACTGCAATCCAGTACCAGTACGTGTCAAGACGTTCAGCGTCTCGACACTCGGTGTCTGCCGCGCAGAAACACCAGCCTCAGTCTCCTGCTGAGGCTCGCGCAGCTTCAATGGCTTGCGCCGCGAAAGTCTTCCCTGGAGCCGCGCTCCAGGTGCTCCGCGTCCAAGGGGCTCTGCCTTGGACGGGTCGTCTTCGCAATCGTCAGCGGACTCGCTCCGCTGACTCGCACTATCAAGCACCGCTTGAGTGCCGCTCATCGCGTGCAGTCCTCCTGCACGTGAGCACGCAGGTTGTTCTGGTGCTGGACGTTTGCAACCGCCAGCACCTCCTGCCGCGTGGTCGGCTACTGCCGCCACGCCTCCATCAACTCCGCGAGCTGATGGAGCCTCCACATCGTCGACTATCGCAGTCGACGTGTCTTCGCTAGCTTTGTGAGCTAGCGGCCCTTTGTTTGTATCATCGACTCCCGGAGCCGATGTACGATCGCTAGTTCCTTGAACTAGCCGCGCGTCTGTCACGTCAGCCATCGCAGCTGACGTCTGTCCGTCGGTTCCTTGAACCGGAATTCTATTGGCTTCGTCAGCCATCAAGGCTGACGCGCAATCGTCGACGCGACCCTTGGGGCCTTGAAGTACCTCCAAGGCTACCGGTAATACCGGTAATACCGGTAATACCGGTACGTTACCATCACTCAGGTGATTCACATTCACCTGATTTCTGAGGCGACCCTTCGGCTCAGACTCAGACTCAGATATCTGAGCCGACACACACTTTCTCTCAACGACTATCTGAGTCGTCGAGCGTCGCCGGCGGCGATCGGAGGCAGCGGCGGCCGCTGCTGCCTCAACCGGGGAGTCACATGCATCAGCCGATGCATGCGTAGCACTGACAGGGCCATCGCTCTCTGTCGCGCTCATACTGTTGAAGCGTACGACCGTACGCTTCTCCCAGTTGATCACCGGGTCATGCCGTGCAAGCCACGGCATGCCTAGCACCAAGTCGAACTTATCGTCTAGATCCAAGACGATAAGATCCTCCACAAACGTCCTTCGTTTGTACGAGAAGCGCACACGGACCACGCGCTTCTCGGTCCTCACGGTGGCACCTGTTGCCAACCGCACCTCCAACACGCCGCGAGGCGTGTCGGCCTCTTCGAAGTCCATACTTCGAAGACTTCCCTGTCGAACAAAGTTGTTCGACGCGCCCGAGTCCACCAGGGCACGAAGAGAGTTAACTCTCTTCGACATAACATTCAGGATGACAAGGTTTGGCTTGTCATCTTGCAACTTGCAGCGAGAAACCTTCTCGCTGGGGGCAGCAGTCCTCATCGTCGCGTGTCCAAGTTTGATACGCGAGACTGCATCACCAGTAGGATGCCCCGCGCCTACTGGTCCTTGGCGTTTTTTGAACACTCGCTGTGCATTCGCGTGCAAAGTGACCGATGTTACTACACTTGTAACATCGTCCCTTGAAGCCCTTACGCTGCTGTTGACCAGCAGTCGTAGCACTCGAGAGGTCCATCGGCTCCGGACCTCCCGCCTTCGGTACAGGACGCGCCGGCTTCGGCGCGTTCGCATGGAGTTTAGCTTGACGCCGGCTAAACTCCTCTTGCATCGCAAGGCTAATAGCTTCCTCGAGAGTATTCGGATACTCTCGGAAGAGGTACGTCTTGACGGGACCGTCTCTCAGTCCCTTCATGAACGTGACGACCTTGGTCGCCTCGTCGACCGGGTTGGCCACTATGTTCGATACCAAGTATCGAGCACGCTGGGCATAGGAATGCACGTCATCCTTGCCCTGCTGCAGATCGAGGAACTCCGCCCTCGATCTGAACTCGTTCTTCGGGGGCTCAAACGCGAGCTTGAGCTCCTCCTTAAAACCTTCGTACGTGCCGAAGCACGTAGGATCCGAGAGTCGGCGCCCATAGGCCCAACTCCTCGCGCGTCCGCCCAAACATGACATGGCGAACGCGACCTTCGACATCGGATCGACGATACGTCGAGTCGCAACGGCTGTGTCGAGATCGACAAGCCAACGAAGGAGGGTCTCGTCCTCCTTCCCCGCATAGGTACTCACGTGGAGTTTCAACGACTCCACGCGTGGCTTCGGGGAAGCCACCGAGGCAGCAACATCTCGTTGCTCCTTAACAATGTACCCCAGAGCAACACCATGTTGCTCTGTCGGCGATAGCGTGCGAAGCATCGCCGCTACCGCTGCCTCACCAATGACTCGTGAGAGTCGTTGGAGCGCCTCCCACTCTGGATCCGAGAGGTGGGGGCAGTCCGTGCGCGTCACGGACTGGTGTGGGGTCCCCGTGGACCCCTCATCCATGGGGGAGTTCTCTACCCCGCGTTCGTATGACTCCATACGAACGAACAGCAGTCGGTCGTGGGACGGACTACAAAGTGCTACCAGGTGTAATAGGTCTACTAAGGCCTATTAGATGGCGTACACGTGCGCTTACGTGTATGAGGAAGCGTGCAATTAGTTAGAATTATACTTACGTCCGTAAATATAATTAAATTAAATATAACAATATTAAGACTGCAAAATACCGTAAAATGAGAACTGTTATTGAATTTGGCACAAGCCAATTATGAACCTCCTAAATCTGATTGCTATCTGTTTCTAAAGGTTCTGTCAATGTGTGGTTGACAGAATTCTGATTTCTCTTAAGAGCACTGATTGGTAGAAATGCTTCGCTTTCTACCAATAACATGCGTAAATGCACGCGAGCCATCCAATGATATGGCCCGCCCATGTATCCATTGGTGTGCTCCACACACCAAGGCCTGAGGTCCGTTTCCAACCTCTAACAGTTAGCGCAACTGTTAGAGTTACAAGTGGTGTAACCACTTGTACGTGTAACCCTGTTACAGTCTTTGCTAGCCGTGTGGGCTAGCGGGCCTTTGCTTGTATCATCGGCTCCCGGAGCCGATGTACGATCGCTAGTTCCTTGAACTAGCCGCGCGTCTGTCACGTCAGCCATCGCAGCTGACGTCTGTCCGTCGGTTCCTTGAACCGGAATTCTATTGGCTTCGTCAGCCATCAAGGCTGACGCGCAATCGTCGACGCGACCCTTGGGGCCTTGAAGTACCTCCAAGGCTACCGGTAATACCGGTACGTTACCATCACTCAGGTGATTCACATTCACCTGATGTCTGAGGCGACCCTTCGGCTCAGACTCAGACTCAGATATCTGAGCCGACACACACTTTCTCTCAACGACTATCTGAGTCGTCGAGCGTCGCCGGCGGCGATCGGAGGCAGCGGCGGCCGCTGCTGCCTCAACCGGGTAATCACATGCATCAGCCGATGCATGCGTAGCACTGACAGGGCCATCGCTCTCTGTCGCGCTCACACTGTTGAAGCGTACGACCGTACGCTTCTCCCAGTTGATCACCGGGTCATGCCGTGCAAGCCACGGCATGCCTAACACCAAGTCGAACTTATCGTCTAGATCCAAGACGATAAGATCCTCCACAAACGTCCTTCGTTTGTACGAGAAGCGCACACGGACCACGCGCTTCTCGGTCCTCACGGTGGCACCTGTTGCCAACCGCACCTCCAACACGCCGCGAGGCGTGTCGGCCTCTTCGAAGTCCATACTTCGAAGACTTCCCTGTCGAACAAAGTTGTTCGACGCGCCCGAGTCCACCAGGGCACGAAGAGAGTTAACTCTCTTCGACATAACATTCAGGATGACAAGGTTTGGCTTGTCATCTTGCAACTTGCAGCGAGAAACCTTCTCGCTGGGGGCAGCAGTCCTCATCGTCGCGTGTCCAAGTTTGATACGCGAGACTGCATCACCAGTAGGATGCCCCGCGCCTACTGGTCCTTGGCGTTTTTTGAACACTCGCTGTGCATTCGCGTGCAAAGTGACCGATGTTACTACACTTGTAACATCGTCCCTTGAAGCCCTTACGCTGATGTTGACCAGCAGTCGTAGCACTCGAGAGGTCCATAGGCTCCGGACCTCCCGCCTTCGGTACAGGACGCGCCGGCTTCGGCGCGTTCGCATGGAGTTTAGCTTGACGCCGGCTAAACTCCTCTTGCATCGCAAGGCTTATGGCTTCCTCGAGGGTATTCGGATACTCTCGAAAGAGGTATGTCTTGACGGGACCGTCTCTCAGTCCCTTCATGAACGTGACGACCTTGGTCGCCTCGTCGACCGGGTTGGCCACTATGTTCGATACCAAGTATCGAGCACGCTGGGCATAGGAATGCACGTCATCCTTGCCCTGCTGCAGATCGAGGAACTCCGCCCTCGATCTGAACTCGTTCTTCGGGGCTCAAACGCGAGCTTGAGCTCCTCCTTAAAACCTTCATACGTGCTGAAGCACGTAGGATCCGAGAGTCAGCGCCCATAGGCCCAACTCCTCGCGCGTCCGCCCAAGCATGACATGGCGAACGCGACCTTCGACATCGGATCGACGATACGTCGAGTCGCAACGGCTGTGTCGAGTTCGACAAGCCAACGAAGGAGGGTCTCGTCCTCCTTCCCCGCATAGGTACTCACGTGGAGTTTCAACGACTTCACGCGTGGCTTCGGGGAAGCCACCGAGGCAGCAACATCTCGTTGCTCCTTAACAATGTACCCCAGAGCAACACCATGTTGCACTGTCGGCGATAGCGTGCGAAGCATCGCCGCTACCGCTGCCTCACCAATGACTCGTGAGAGTCGTTGGAGCGCCTCCCACTCTGGATCCGAGAGGTGGGGGCAGTCCGTGCGCGTCACGGACTGGTGTGGGGTCCCCGTGGACCCCTCATCCATGGGGGAGTTCTCTACCCCGCGTTCGTATGACTCCATACGAACGAACAGCAGTCGGTCGTGGGACGGACTACGAAGTGCTACCAGGTGTAATAGGTCTACTAAGGCCTATTAGGTGGCGTACACGTGCGCTTACGTGTATGAGGAAGCGCGCAATTAATTAGACTTTAATTTAATTATACTTACGTCAGTAAATATAATTAAATCAAATATAATAATATTTATACTGCAAATACCGTAAAATGAGAACTGTTATTGAATTTGGCATAAGCCAATTATGGACCTCCTAAATCTGATTTCTATCTGTTTCTAAAGGTTCTGTCAATGTGTGGTTGACAGAATTCTGATTTCTTCTAAGAGCACTGATACCAATAACATGCGTAAATGCACGCGAACCATCCAATGATATGGCCCGCCCATGTATCCATTGGTGTGCTCCACACACCAAGGCCTGAGGTCCGTCGCCAACCTCTAACAGTTAGCGCAACTGTTAGAGTTACAAGTGGTGTAACCACTTGTACGTGTAACCCTGTTACATATGGCGTACGCTCTGGCTGGGATCGGAATATAGCAGCAGGCTTAGTCGATGGAGACGCGGAATTGCAGGACTTGGTGTGGACTTGGCTTTGGGAGCGTCTCCGGTAACGTCCCTGGTTAAAGGGACGGGCCGTGTGGGCTAATGCAGTCATTCGGTTCGGTCCTGGAAGCATGTCGGACCGCCAGACGCAGCTATGGCTGCACTTCCGGCTTCGGCCATGTAACGGGGTTACACGGGTTTACACCTGGTGTGTTCCACACATGGATACACTTTGTGTATCGTACATATTTGATGTACGGACACTCGAGGGAGTGTGTGTGGC